>OZ020279.1:3065161-3346437 GCA_963971205.1 Aethes cnicana | reverse complement strand
AAATGAGTGCTCGTAAGCGACGAATGGATTTACAAAAACATAAAATAAGAAAACGGTTGGTGTTTTGGCGCCCTCTCTTTGGGCTTACAGGTTTCCTTCCGGTGGGTATGTTTGCCGCCTTACTAACTATATAGTCCGAACAACGATTCAAAGTATGTTCTGCTTTCGCCCATTCTATCCACATTTATTCGTTACCAGCAAGCACTATGTACGTTTGATGTGTATTGTATTTGTGAATCTGTAGGTGTACTTTGTATGGGATTGGTGGAGTGAGCGACACCTGATTCCCATACAAAATATTGTTTTTACCAACTCAAAAGAAATTAAAAACCTATACAATGTACTTAGAATCGATAGCCAATTCTGTGGGTAAAATATCGTCATAACGTTTTGCTTGACCCTGCATATGTGACCTCGTAATGCAATGGAACGGGTGAACTGATTTTGATTTAGTGTGTTTGCTTGATAAGTACTGGGTGATCAAGCAATCGAAGCTTCAAATATAGCTAAGTTATATTTATTTAAAGACTTCTGCCTGCGACTTCGCCCGCGTGGAATTCGGTTATCGCGTTCCCGCGGGAACTATACGTTTTTCAAGGATAAAAAGTAGCCTATGTCCTTTCTTGGGAAATTTCATCTCAATCGGTCCAGTGGTTGAAGCGTGAAGAGGTAACAGACAGACAGACAGACAGACAGAGTTACTTTCACATTTATAATATTAGTATGAATAGTATGAATTACCCATTCAGAGAGGTTTTAAAATTGTCGTCCTTTTTGTCGTGGACAATTTATATCGGGGGTTTTTAATGTTTAAATTTAAAGTTATGAAGACAGCGAAGAAAATTGTTTCCGATCATAGTGAAGTTGCGCTAGTTGAGATTAAACAGAGATAGTAGGTATTTTTAACTAGGGGCTATATTCGAAGTCTTAAATAGGGATCTCCCTGTTCCTTATAGGATCGCTCACGCGTCAAGTTGAACTTTAAATCCAGCTGCTTAAAGTCCACGCGACGCATGAGCGATTTCCTATTTTAAGATTTCGAATGTAATAGACGTCCTACAAAGCGACTGACATTCTATACCTACTGACGTGTCCTTAGTGATAAAATTAAGCGAGTCATATTAAACATCCAAGACTCCAGTACAAATATTCGTGCTAATTTCGACTAATTCGAACCCGCAACTGTCGGAACAGTAGGGAACCAACTGAGCCAATCCGGTCATCAAACTTTATGAAAAACGCCTTAGTTGGCATTGAAACTGTTAGCATTAGCATCGGCCATAAACGTTAATCACTCCAATGAATTTACAGTAAGTAGGTAGGTATTAAAGGCTTAACATACGTCAGTAATTCAAGTACAAAGTAACACACACTTTAAACAACTTGTAATTTTCTCGACGTCAACTTAAAGCTAGAATTTATATTAACAACAAATTCTAAAGTCACTTTAATACGGAAAATTTCAAGCTTCGCGAAATCGCCCGAAAAACAATTTTGAATATCAGACGTGAACAATTTCGACATAATCTGGAAACTTCGGCGTCAATGCTTGTTAGAAATGGTGCCAACAGTTTGAAGGGAGTCATTTTAAATACAGCGCTCAACGTTTGTAATTTGAATTTTCGAATCGTATTTTAGAGTAGTGTTGTGCTACTCTTATGTGAAGTAAGGGTTGGTTTTTATTTTATGTAAGTAACTGTTCTAAATTTAAAAAAAAAGCCGTGGTGGACTAGTGGTTCGACCTACCGCCTCTCATACCGAGGGTCCGATTCCGGCTCGCACCTCTAAGTATACTATGTGCGAAATTCAATTTGAATTTACTACTGAGCTTTTCAGTGAAGAAAAACATCGTGAGGAAACCTGCACGCATCTGCGAAGTCAAATTCAAATTCAATCATTTATTCAGCAAATTGGCCACATAGGGGCACTTTTACACGTCAGAAAAAGAATTTACCAGCGCTTCCTAGACCCATTGCTTGAGAAGAAGCGAAGTAATTCAAAGATGTGTGTGAAGTCCCCAATCCGCACTGGGCCCGCGTGGGGACTATAGCCCAAACCCTCTCGTGATGAGAGGAAGCCTGTGCCCAGCAGTGGGACGCAAATAGGCTGTAGTAGTAGTAGCAGTAACTGTTCTAAGACCCAATGGAGGAGGTGGTGACATAGTGGTTTGACGAGCCGCCTTCCATGCCTCTGGCTCGCACCTCTGAGTTTAATTTAATTTGAATTTTCCACTTAGCTTTATGGTGAAGGAAAATATCGTGAGGAAACCTGAACTCATCTGCGAAGTAGGTAATCCAGGGATGTTCTGTGAAGTCCCCAATTCGCATTGGGCTGCGTCGCGTGGGGACTATAGCTCAAACCCTATCGTGATGAGAGGAGGCCTGTGCGTGCCCAGAATTGGATGCAAATAGGGACGTCATACCGTTATTTAATTGTAGAGTTATTTGCTAACAATTCAGTCCTCTGTTTTCAGCGTTCCCATCACTAGTCGACCAGCGAAACGCCCCAAGGGAAATAGTTTAGCGCCGTTTTAAATCCCCATTGTTGTTTATTGTTTATTGTCGCAAATTTAACTTCTCACGCCCCTCGGTTACGGTCGATTTAGAACGAATGGCAACTGACGCTGATTTTGTTTTGAAACAGTTTCTACCCGCGACTGCACGAGTTGGATTTAGTATCAGAGCATCTGAGTAAAGTATGGGGTTTTCCTAGCCTATACGAGTATTGTTTGACCCCTGTATGTATCTACCGCTCTTCATTTTATGGCAAGACGACCAATAGTTCTCGAGTTAATCCTGGACATACATTACAATCCGGTGAAGCCGTGGTGGCCTAGTGGTTCGACCTACCGCCTCTCATGCAGAAGGTTGGGGGTTCGATTCCGGCTCGCACCTCTAAGTTTACTTAAGTGCGAAATTCAATTTGAATTTACCATGAGTTTTTCGGTGAAGGAAAACATCGTGAGGAAACCTGCACGCATCTGAGAAGTAATTCTAAGATGTGTGTGAAGTACCCAATCCGCACTGGGCCCGCGTGGGGACTTTAGCCCAAACCCTCTCGTGATGAGGGGAGGCTTGTGCCCAGCAGTGGGACGCAAATAGGCTGTTGTAGTAGATACATTACAATGCAATGTATGTAATATATGTCATTACGGTCACGTGACTTCTACAGATATAGTGTAGCAGGTATACATACTAGGTTTACGAATAATGCGGGTTTTGGTGGAACAGGGGCGGATTCGATTTTTGTTGAAACGATTACTTCATGTTTATATTTGCTTTGATTTAACAGCCACTGAAATTATATCGCGTCTTTAATCACTTTGGAGTATTAAGTAGTCAAAGTTAACATTTTTATTTAATTGTAGGCAAAATTACGTGACAAACCACAACAGATTATATAAAACTCTCTTTCGAACATGCACTCGGTGATAATATGATTTGGATGCATCAGCGGATTGTTGCCTGTCTAATAGTAGATTGTACAACAAGAGCATAAAACAAGCCATTTTACCCGAGATTTACAGATATACACCCGAACCGAGAGGCGAACGACTTCGACTGCGAGGAAATTAAATATTATTAAAAAGAACACATTCCGCAAATGGCTTGGATTTTGCGGCAATATATTTTCAACTAAGTTTTTAGCGTTTCTCTCCATCGTAGTATTATTCGGTGAAAGCACTTTTTCATCATCACTACTCGATGATGACATCTTTGAAATTAGAATTAACGAAATTGAAAGAATTTAAAATAAAAAAATCTCAACCAATTTTTACCAATTCAGAACAAAGAATGAATTTCCGCCATTTCATTTTTCTTTTTTAATTTTCAGCAATGTGACGTTTGACTTAAGTCAAACATCACATTGCCATGGTTATGTTTTTTTTCGTTTGATTTTCAGGAATACACACACCTTTTCGTCGTTAAATTTTCAATTATTAATTTGATAATCCATACTAATATTTTAAAACAGAGAATATAAAGAATAAATCACAAGAAAAAGCATGTTTCATGTATAAGATTATATGAAGCTTTAAAAGTGTATGTGGCTGTATGCCCTGATCTATTTAGTCTTAGACGAAGATTTTACTTTATGCTCTAGAGCCTAAAATCCAATTTTATGCAGCCTTCTGTCACTCGTTGTTTTTCTTATTTTTTCGCAAGGGGGGGTCACGTCATACAACTCCCCCCCCCCCTTTTTGCGTCAGGGGTTAAAAATAAATGATGGCAGTAGACCTAGTCCCTGGATCCGCGCTTGTACACGTGCGGAAGTGTCATTCTTCACTCGTCCCGAGTCTCGTTACTCGTGAAGTAATGACACACTTTCCGCACTAGTATCGAAATGTACTAATGTGTTTGCTACATAGATGACCCTAAAATTCTATATTAAAAACTTCACCTCTGATTCTGTTTTTCATAACCTAAAGCAATGTAGGAAACAGCGGTCAAGTCCGAAAATATTACAGAAACGATTCCCAAAGTTAGCGTGCGTGGGGGCACGGTGCCCTTGCTAAATAGCGTCGAGGGACCAATTTAATCTCAGTGCGGGTCAGCCTGAATAGGAAACTGTTGAGGTCAACCGAACTTGGAATGGCAGTGGGAAACTTTTAAAAGTACGTGTTGTAGGAACTTCACATTGAATTTCCCATGGATATTGCTGATATGGGTGTTAAAACTGCCAAGCTCAAATGGAACTGGGATGGCGGATGCATCCGGAACGGAGGGCCAAAAAAGCCACAGAGTGGGTTCCATGAGATAGCTTTCGGAGCAGAGGCAGACCCAAAAGGAGATGGCGGGACAACTTGAACGCATTTGACCCAGATTGGCGGGAGCTTGCACAAAATAGAGGAGAGTGCCGAAAAAGAGGGGAGGCCTTTGCTCCGCAGTGTGACACTCCCTAGGCTATAACAATAATAATATGTAATAGGTTTGGTTTTTATAATGTGCTTATATTTTGTATTATTATTTGTATTTTACTTTTTATATTCATATTGTAAAAAACTAACTAAAGAAAATAATTTAATAAAGGAAATAATAATAATGATTCCCATGGGATTGGAACTGACGCGGCGGCACATAACTTGAGCGGTTGCCCAGAATTCAAAAATAACGTCTAATCGGCAGAGGGGCGCGGGACGCAGGGGGCGGCTTGTTGTGCGCGCACGCTTATTGGCCCTTCAGTCGTAAACATGCGCAGAAATCCCCTCTACTTTTGCTCACCGCTCAAGTTACGTGCCGTGACCTGTAAATTATATTTGAACGCATTAGTTATTTTTTATTAGTTTGATGCTTATTTTCTTTATAAAGGCCGAAAAAAGTCATCTGAGAATAGGGATGACGACAACTTTTTTCCTTAGTCTATCAGGAAGATCATTGAAAAGTATTGGACAGGTATTTTTTCTTTTTTTAAGTAATCTAACTTATACGGAGATATATTGAGTTGAAATGTCGCGAGACGTCACGGTTAGGTACGACTTATACCTAACGGTGACGTAGTTAGCCCTCACTTTCCAACTTTAATGCGTTTTAACTTAGTGATTCTTTGTTAATTTGATGAAACAAAAAATACGTGTCTAATATTTTTTTATTGCCTGGCTGACGGACTAATTTGAATTTAGATTTCTTCACCCTGTCGTCATCCCTATTGTAGTTTTCTATAGCGCTATCCTTGTCTAATTTAAAAAGTCCGACAAAGACAGAGGTCCGTGGAACTGCACCATTTCAGGGATTTACAGAGCCGTCACCCATTCACACTGGCTTAGTGCTATCTGTCGCATACCACGTTTAGCTTGACATTATACTCCCGAGTCACACCACACTAAGTCACATTATCCCGACAAGCCATTAAGAATCCTATTCCTTTATTACTTGCGCGCGTGTCGCGTAACCGGTCATTACACTTAGGCGGTTTAACTCTTATGACCCTTCATGCATGAGGAGGTTGAATGCGCTGTGCTTACGGCTCATTCGCCACTGCTTTTACTTGATTAATTTTCTAGTTCACCGCTTTGGAAGCGTCAAAATACAAGACCTTTTCTGGAAAACTTTTCCGCACTTTTCGGGTTTAGTGAATCCGTTACGCAATCGTTGTGGGAGTGAGTTATCATTCTTAAAATCTTCTATATCTTCTATACTAATAACAAGTTTGAAGAAGTCGCGTCTGAAACTTGAAAATTAAAATAAACTATCAAGTCGAGGGGACTATATGTCTAAACGATACTGAACACAAAATAACAATTTTTAGAAAAATTGTTTCTATGTATGTATGCATGTCCGGATCTAACTCAAAACTACTGGACGGACAAAGTTTATAACACTGGTATAGGCTACTTTTTATCCCGGAAAAGTGCATAGTTCCCGCGGGAATGCTAATAACGAATTCCTCGCGGGCGAAGTCGCGGGCAGTAGCTAGTATTTCAATAAGTATACTAAACCACCGAATGTTGCTTAAAAAAAAACGCACGTGGATTTTTTTTAATATTAAAAAAAAATTGGGATCGAAGTATGGGACGCAATTATAAAGCAACCACTATCCTATCTACATTAGATGGCCACTTGCCAAACAATTCTGTTTTTTTTAATTTCCTAAACAAGCATCCTTCTAAGATAAGCAAACAAGCATATTTGCAGCCCAATTGATGCTACTAGATGAAGTCATCGTCACAAACGTATGTACTGCAGCTTTCAACACCAGAAAAAGTTACGACCTAGAAGAAACATTTCCACATTATTTTTCATCATTCCAATTGCATATTCACAAATAGAACAATCCTCTAGCAATACCATGAGTTTACAGTGACCGTACTCGCTAGCGACTACGTAAACGATTTGTATGAAGAATAATACAGCGCCCCTGGCGGTTACTCGTTGAACTAAAATTCTTCATACAAATCGTTTACGTAGTCGCTAGCGAGTACGGTCACTGTAAACTCATGGTAGTGCTACTCTAATCACACATCTGTATTGTCACACTTTAAACACTCGAAGAAGAAGATAAATTTCTTTCAAATTCGTCAATATTCGTTTCAAACTGTGCTCCTTCAAAACAACTTATTGGTAAGATTACCGTTCCAGCTCGCGCCAGACCGGGCAGCCTAAAAAATTAACAACATCGTTCCCCGAAACGAGTATTTAATATTTATCTCGAATTCTTCGAGAACTTTTCGAGGGTTTTAAGGATTTCGGGGTTGATCCCGTTTTTTGTTTGTTTTAATTTATGAGTTGGCAAGGTCGGTGAGCTTTTCTTATTAAAGACAAAGAAGCTTAGGAAAATTTTCGAGAAAAAGTAATCGTCGACTTTTTCCTCCGGATGTTATCTTTAACTGTTAATCTATGAAAATTAATTAATACTAGATGGCTTGACGATACGGTTTTCATCTCTTACAAACACCTAATGCCATATGAATCGTCTAAGATTCTAAGACTACGCAAAATATGCATCCAAGATATTCTTACGTCCAAAGTGGGACTATTGCTTAAACACACGCTTAAAATATTGATAACTAGCTTCTGCACGTGACGAAAGAGTAGCCTAGTCCTTCCCTGGGACTACTATCTCTACAACAAATTTCATATAAATCATTCCAGCGGTTTAAGCGTGAAAAGGCAACAAACAGACAGATAGTGTTACTTTTGCATTTCTAATATTAGTAGGGTAGGATTTCGAAGGATCTAGGGTTTCGTATGGATAACATTCAGCCGTTCTGTCCATATTTTCTACGATAAAAGTTAAAGCTGACGAAAAACACTCACCGATTATACCGCACCGTATAAAAAGGTACCTAAATCCAATTTATTCCGTCCAATGTTTCTTCAGAAAATCACAAACAGCTACTAAAAGCATATAAAGTGTTATTTTCTATCTCGGGACAAATTCGTTTCACAAATAAGATATACATTTTCGATTATGGACCTGCTGCTAGCGAAGAAGCGGAGTCAATACATTTTAAATGGTAATAAGTATTTTGTCGACGATTTTTCGTCGATGTTTTGCACTTAGCCTATCATGATTATGATCTCAGCCTAACTCGATCACTCTTGCTTCGGTCATGGGCCAGGTGTAATAACAGTTATCACCATCGAGCTTCTAACTCGTACTCTGCTTTTAGTCAAATGGTCCTACCGGAAGATTAGCACTGGTGTGAATGCTAGCACATTACCAGTTGGGACCCATCCATCCATCCACAACAGCCTTTTAACGGCCCGCTGCTGAGCACACGCCTCCTCTCATCACGAGCGAGTTGGGACTATTTCGTTACATACCACAACACTTTTATTGTGTTTCTGTAGTTTGTACTTTCTTTCATGTGCTGTCATGAAAAAATGCTATTTTTTTCTTTCTTTTGGATATCATGCTTCTGATGGTCGCCATGAGACATTTGTGGTTCTACCTAACAAGATAGCAGTAACATCTGATAGAGACCTTTTAATGAAAGCGTCCTAAAAATTATCAATTCCAATAAAATCTTTCGACATGGACAATGCCACCGTTTATCCATCACTGCTCAAAAACTTTCGCCTATAAATAGCCTAGTTAGTAACAGCTTGATACCGAAAGCTCGACGCTCCAAAACTATAGTTTGGGCGCGGGATTTAAACTCTATATTCAGTTCCGGCGCAGACTCCTGTTACCCATTAGGGAAGCGAATCCATGTAAATTGAAGGCTTACCTAACCTAGTTTAAGCTTTAAAAGGTATTAAAAATTAAAGGTCATATTAATGTCGTCGATGTCAATGCCAAATTGGAAGGCTCCTCATGTTTATTTCTTAAAAAAAGTATAATTTAGCCCGCCACTTAAGAGGGCGCGGCGCGCGGATTAAGCGATAATGGACTCATTTTCTAATATTAACAATTTAAAGCCATATTACATGTACGAGTATGCTCGGGGTTTCTCTGCGTGATAGAATCAGAAATGAGGATATCCGCAGTAGAACTAGCGTCACCGACATAGCCCGAAGAATTGCGAACCTCAAATGGCAGTGGGCGGAGCACATTGCTCGCAGGACTGATGGCCGATCGGGGCAGAAAGTTCTTGGGTGGTGTCCGCGAACCGGTAGACGAGCTGTCGGTAAGCCTCCAACAAGATGGAGTGACGACCTTGTAAATGTCGCGGGAACGCGGTGGATGCGAGTGCCACAGGACCAGTCTGAGTGACGCGCCTTGGGGGAGGCCAGCAGTGGACGTCTATCGGCTGAAATGATGATGATGATGATGATGATAGTACCTAATAGTTATTGACCTATAGATTACAAGAAAATTATTTAAGAAGCCCATGGTATTTGAATTCTATCATAAAGAAGAGCTTATCCTGTGAAACGGTTTGAAAATGACGTCATTGAAAATAATCAAGGGTTGGAACCCTTTCCACGCGAGTTTAACTCGCTTCTTGGCCGGTTTTATTTCATTTAGGTACTGTTACTGACCGATGATGAATCTTTCCTTTGGTTAATATTATTTTCTAAATAATGTACCTAGTTTAAATAGTACGACTGCTACTATAGGCAAAAGCGGTCCAATCGAAAACCCTACTCCAACCTTCTGATTACTTGCGTCCTTAATTTCCACTTAGTAGTCACGCTGTTTGAGCCTCAGTTTCCCATTACCCTTTTAAAAGGTAGATAGGTCCAGTCACCGTTTTACAGAAGTCCAATTTTAATCGAACCTTTTACGACGCGGTTTTAACAATCAGAAAACTCATCGGTCCATCACGCCCGCTCCAATCCGGAGTTCATTATTTCAAAATGCCCGAAAACAAAACACGCGAGATTAATGCTCGGCCATTATTCTTCGGTTTGAATTTGAATTTCGAACGACGGTAACGTATATTGTGTCGAGTTTCGGATTCAAAGGTGTTGTGTGGCGTGTCCGTGTGTGTCGCAACTTGAACGTCATTTCCCGCAAAACTGTACGTTTTTGTGGTGGACCAGACTGGCTATACTTACGTCTTTATTTTGAAAATGTTCAGGATAAACCGCGATAATACAATTCTATTCCCTAGGTCCTTCAGTTCATTTACATGCAACTAGGTCAAGTCGGTTCCCTATTATAAGAATTCAAATCGTTCGCGAACAGACAAGATTGCAGCAAAAAAAGAAAACAAAAACAGTAAGAAGTCTGTTACTGGCCAGGATGGAAGTAATTGAGTGAGGATGGCAACTGGCTCTTATAATATTTGAAGACATTGCGTAGACTAAAGAATAAATAAAAAAACTTTGTTTATAAAGTTGTGAAATAGACATGTTAAGCAACGCAATAATTATCATCAATGATTTGATAAACTCGAAAAACTGACAAGTTAATAAGAGTGATTTGACGAGTAAGTTTAAATTATGACTCAGTCCCGAACCTAGTATATTGTTTTTTTTTTTATTTTAATGTAAATATACTCTAATTATTTTCTGCCCGTAGCTTCGGTGGCTTATTATCTAAATCTATACTAATCCTAATAACGTAGTATGTTTCAGGAAAACAAGCTAGTGTAAAATAACCAATTATTAAGTTATCAGTGATTTCAGTAGCTGGTTAGTTAATAATATAATATTTGATACAGTCAGGGTCATTAATACTGCATCTGTATGCATATGCCAATTTAAATATGACCACTCTCGGATGCTGAACGATGCATTATGGAAACCGCAAATTATCAATCGATATGGAATGACGGACGGTTTTTGTATTGATAATGATTATATTAAATGAGTTATGTCGAGGTAAAATCCACACTAATATTATAAACGCGAAAGTTACTCTGTCTGTTGCCTCTTCACGATAAAACCACTGGACCAATTTAGATGAAATTTAGAATGGAGACAGTTGAAGTTCAAGGAAAGCACATAGGCTTATATTTTGCCTCGGAAAAAGCACAGTGCCCGCGAGAATGCAATAGTTGAATTCCACACGGGCTAAGTCGCAGGCAGAAGCTAGTGGCCTGCATTCAAATCGGTTCAGTAGTTCCGGAGATTCACTCAGACAGACAGAAAGAAAGAAACAGAAAAAATACCCTTTTATTATTGTATAGATAGATAGAAGATAGTACCTATTATATTATAGTAAGATGCTGATTAGGTACCTAACAGTGTGTTTTAAAAATTGCCTTCAAAGATTTCCTAACATTTTGATAATATTCTGTTACTTGTAAATCGACAGTTAAGATGACCTTAGCAATAACAATATAAAACCAACCATTTGGTTGGTTAAGATAAGATAAAGATAAGATAAGATAATATTTATTTGCTGAAAAAGGGTTAATTTACTGGTCTTAAATTAAATGTTAGTTCGCCTTAATCAGCTGTTTCAAACAGCATGCAAATATTTAGGTAAAAATTGAATAATTTAAATTTTTATACATTAATAGCAATAATCATTATATTATATATTAGTTATGATGAAAATATTTAGAAAAGAAAATGTTCATTACAATATTATTCAATTGAAAAGATTAATTTAATTATGATCCATGAATTCTTTAACAGTATAAAAACAATTATCTAGTAGAAATCTTCTCAGGGTTTGTTTGAATTTTACTCCGTCTAAGGCTTTTAACTCTACTGGCAGATGATTATAAATTATAATGCACATGTTATAAGCATTTCTCTTATATATATCAGCCTTGACACGTGGTTGATGTAAGAGATCTCTATAAAGTGCTCGTGAACAATTTCTAGTAAAATCCGAACGTCTTTTGAAATATTTTGGTAATTTCTTAGCGAAGTTACAAATCTTCCAAATATACATACAAGCTAAGGGAAAAATGCACAGTTTCTTAAAAATAGGCTTACAACTGCATCTCATACAAACATTTGCTATAGCACGAACACATTTATACACACACACGGTTAACGGATAACACGGTTTTATATTGTTATTCTATTTAGAATTAACATTTTCACACATTTGTTGTGTCCCATGACATATTACCTGGATGATCGATCGCGGACCGCGAGTCAAGCTTCCAAGTGAACTGACTGATGTGATTTTGTGCCAATGTGTAATGGATGACGTCCATTGAATTCAAGCACATTTTCCTCTGCAAATGGAAGGTGTTTTAGTAGCGTACCGGAAGGTAATGCTACCAGGAGCTTGAGGTTTAACGATACTGCGTGCCGCTTCGTGTTTACCTCCAAAAAGTGGACCTAGATTGGGAAGAGACTGTACGACTCAACTTTATTTATTTTTAGCTCTAATTTTACAATTAAGATGGGTAAAAAATAGGTACTATTTAACTTACTAATGTATAAGTATGTTTCACTGTTTGAAATTATAACATGTTAATTAGAAACTAGCTTTTCCCCGCAACTTCGTATGGGCAGAAATATTATATGTAAAATCCCGTTTTTTTCCCGTTCCCGTGGGAATTTTGCAAAATCCTTTCTTAGTGTATGCCTACGTCATAACATCTACCTGCATGCCAAATTTCAGACCGATCCGTGTAGTGGTTTGGGCTGTGCGTTGATAGATCACTATGTCAGTCATTACATTCTGAAGTCATTATAGATATGAAAAATATCGTAAGAAGCGTTGAAACAACAGTGGTGTTTATTTGGATTATTGTAATCCAGTTTTCGTGCAGGCGTAACACCGCACCGCAAATTTAAATTGTATCTCTTGAATAAAATATAATTTAAAATTTACGAAGCGTTGCACGTTTGCGGTATTTTATAACGATATAGAGATAATGCTAGTATACTACCATCGCCGCACGCTTTTGCGATTATTATTCTGAAAGCATTTTTATCACAAAATAATAACACGTGAAAATAAACTACTCTTTAGTGCTACCACTACTATTACAGCCTATTTGCGTCCCACCGCTGGGCACAGGCCTCCTCTCATTATGAGAGGGTTTGGGCTATAGTCCCCACGCGGGCCTAGTGCGGATTGGGGACTTCACACACATCTTTGAATTACTTCGCAGATGCGTGCAGGTTGTTTTCCTTCACCGAAAAGCACAATGGTAAATTACAATTGAATTTCGCACATAAGTAAACTTAAGAGGTGCGAGCCGGAATCGAACCCCCGACCCTCTGCATGAGAGGCGGTAGGTCGAACCACTAGGCCACCACGCGGCTTCACCTTCGGCTTTTTTAGTGCTAACAATAGTAAAATGCTAAAACACAGGTACTTGCCGGTTGAACTACCTTGAATTTAATAAACGCTGCGTCTCCAACAGGGAAAGTCGATTTTTTTATGGTATTGGTAGGCAAAAGATAACACAGACCTCCCGATTGTTAGAAATATCAATGACTCTGGCTCATGTAAAGACGATCCTAATGGTGAAACATTTTATTTCTGATTTTCATTTTATTTTTATTTTGTATTCCTTCTGACGATCTCAATGTGAAATTCTCTTATTTTGACATGTAAAATATGCTGTAATTTGATATTTAGAAATAAATGTCAATGTGTATAAATAATTTTCAAAGATTGATAATGCGTTGCCAACCTTAAGGACGAAGATCGTATGAATCTACGCTGGTAATTCACCCTCTCTTACCCCCTTATGGGTACACAACAGTGCAAGCACTGCTCTTTGAAAACAATTTATTTCCTTTTCCTAAGCGAAAGAAACTCAATTAAAGTTATTAAAATCTTTCACGATTAAGTTCACTGTTCTTTGAACCAAACCTCGATTTTATTTTTACATAAACGTTAATCTGCTTACGTACTATAATCTCAATTAATAAACGTACCTATTATCTCAGAAACAGAACTTGAGAGTGCCACTCTTAATATCACGACGTACTATTTACGCTTCTTGGTGTATTAAGCTAGATTACATTCTCGACTTTAGTGCTTCGATAAGGTGCAAAAGTTGAACGAAGGTTAGGTTCAAAATAATGAAATATACTTTGTTAAATATTCGTTTATCAAATTACGTTTAATTTAATCTTTTAAGTGGCATGATAAACGAAATGGGAACATTAAGATTTTCCAGAGGATATTATGTTTTACGATTAAATGAGCTAATGAGCGCTATTTTACAGACAAATAAGGCTTTAGAAATGAATAACTCTAATAGTAATTACCGCTTGACAAGGTAAGCTATCCATATTTATTTATTTATTTATTTAAAAAAACCAACAGCATATAATAAGTATTATATAGGTAACACATAACAGATTCAGATAATGGTGTGCCCTGTCAGGGCGTTATTGCAATTCAATTAATGAAATGAACTTCAAGCAAAGGGGCTGGGATTGAATTATGAGCTAACAGAGTGATTCAAAGATGGGCCTGATAGATAGACACACTAAATTTAGGTTCTCAGTGAAACACACAATTTTCCATCTGCCGCGTTTTGCAACGTTCCAGTTTTGATTTTTTCGAGGAAAAGCTACCTCCGGCCAGTGGTAAAGTTACCTACCGATCGACATTCAAAAACACTACTCGCTAGACGATAAGTTAAATGACTTTTACATCACCCTTGGCCGTAAAGTGAGATTTTCTGCCCGCTGCGCGGCGAGAAAATCTCACTTCTTGGCCAAGACAAGATGTAAAACTTTTGACGAACCACGGGCAGTAATTCGTAAAGCCCCAGATCTGGGACATTTACGAATTCACCACCCTAGGTCTGTAATGTACTATTACGTCCAGAAATCGAACGCCCAAGTGAATGTTTTCGAGCTAGTGAGGTGTAAATTAAATTTTGATCGAAAATTCAACATGTGACATGGAAAGTGATCGGAAAACAGATTTTAACATGAACGCTGAATATTTTGAGGCGGTCTGATGCTTTTGAACGTGCTTCATATGTGTATGCATCGACATGGCTCGGTATTATTCAAAAATGCCTGCGGCATGCATATTTTTCCATTGAATACGTTCTAAAGTTAATCGTCCGACGGCGATATATTTTACATTTCTATTACATTTAGTTTCACTGTAAAATTCATAGACAAAAAAGCGGAAGTTGAACGTTTTTCTATGTCTAACGCTTGGTTTCTATATCCAAAAAACGCCTCGTTTTAGCTCCGGACGGTTCAAATTTGACATTTGCTCCATAGATATATTGTCAAATTTTCATCTTTTATTTTAAACTTTCGTAGCTAGACCGTGCGCAGCTACTGTGAGGTTCCGGCTTATGGTTTAAATAGATTGCGATGAGACTTATTTATTTATAAACCTAAGATTTTGTAATGGATGATTTTTTTTATCAACTATGTGTGTTCGCTTACATAGTTAATACTAAATTGCTTAAAATTCAAAATTCAAAATTCAAAATTCAAAATTCAAAATTCAAAATTCAAAATTCAATCATTTATTCAGCAAATTGGCCACATAGGGGCACTTTTACACGTCAGAAAAGAATTTACTAGCGCTTCCTAGACCCATTGCTTGAGAAGAAGCGCCGCAACAAACTCAAGCAGAAGGCCTTTTTTCAAAATTTACACATAGTTATAACATTTACATTACATGTATAAAATATACATATCGGTACGTACTACAATTACATTGAAGGGATGTATAGTCCCTAACTTAAACTTAAATCTAAGATCTTAGAGATGTATAGTCTCCAAGGGTCCAGAAAAAAAAAATATTATGGAGATGGCCTCCATTGTCAAATAAATATAAATTCCATAGATGTCGACAGTCTCAAAAAATCCGCTTAAAAATCCATTCAATAGTTACTTAGCGTGCGAAATTGTAATATAGCATTTAGACTCCTTAGTCTTACTATTGCATCGGGGTTTCGCCGCCGCTTTACACTACTCTACTTACAGTGCTTCTAATTAATAAAATATATAATACCGCCCGGTACTGAATAACATCCATATATTACCAATTGACGTTCTCCAATATTTAATACCTGTTCATAACAAATACCCGAGTTAGAGCGATAACCTTTACGCTTTCTAACACCTCACTTAAGTACTCGCTCCTTGAGAGATTATGACAGGAATGACAGCCCGTTCACTGTAAACAGTGACGGACGTTTTAATCCACCTGACATGTAATGAACAAATTGCGTGTTACATCAAATACAGAGGGTATCTCACCCAATAGGGACAGGCACGGTAAGGGAAAATTTTGATATGGTTTAGAAAATAATAAATTAGCTAGCGATAAGTATATTATGGTAAAGGAGAATGGTAAGATAATTTTAGAAAAGATAGAAACGCTGGAACCGTGGGCGCACCGTACTTTTAGTGTAGATTCAAAAAAAAACGACGCCTCTCAGAGATTTAGAAAATAATAAATTGGCTTGAGATAGGAATGGTAAGGGAGAGTGAAAATAAAAAAAAGAATAAAATAGATATTTCAGGGAGCTCTCATTCAACAGACATGATTTTTTTGCCGTTTTTATAGATAATAGTACGGAACCCCAATCCGCACTGGGCCCGCGTAAAAACTATAGCCCAAACCCTCACGTGATAAGAGGAGGCTTGTGCCCAGCAGTGGGACGCAAATAGGCTGTAGTAGTAGTAGTACGGAACCCTTCGTGCGCGAGCCCGACACCTACTTGGCCGGTTTTTATATTAAAAGTACATGAATGTTTTCAAAAAGAACTTGTAAATTACTAGATTTACTAAAAACTTATCCAAACAACCACACACAAACGATTAAATACGAAAAAATAAATAAACTTGTACCTAGGTAATTCTTTACGTAACGAAACGTGAAAATGTTTTTCACATTCGCAATTAATTCACCTTTTAAGAGCTGCAGCATTTTACGTTTTTTCTGTATACCTGGGACAAACAGTCCAGTTAGGTAGGTCCAACTTCGAGAAAGAGGTCAATCGTCGAATTCGACTCGGCTGGGCAGCGTTCGGGAAGCTTCGCAGTGTCTTTTCGTCCAAATTACCGCAGTGTCTCAAGTCGAAAGTCTTCGACCAGTGTGTGTTGCCAGTGATGGATGACTATGGTTCCGAGACGTGGGCGCTTACGATGGGCCTCATAAGAAGGCTCAAAGTCACTCAGAGGGCTCGGGGTTTCTTTGCGTGATAGAATCAGAAATGAGGATATCCGCAGTAGAACTAGGGTCACCGACACAGCCCGAAGAATTGCGAGCCTTAAGTGGCAGTGGGCGGGGCACATTGCTCGCAGGACTGATAACCGATGGGGCTGGAAAGTTCTCGAGTGGCGCCCGCGAACCGGGAGACGAGCTGTCGGTAGGCCTCCAACAAGATGGAGCGACGACCTCGTGAAGGTCGCGGGAAACCGGTGGAAGCAAGTAGCACAGGACCGGTCTGAGTGGCGAGCCTTGGGGGAGGCCTATGTCCAGCTGTGGACGTCTTTCGGCTGAAATGATGATGATGATGATGATGAGCATTTTACGAGTAACTTTAGTAGCAGCGTTTTGTGCCAACTGCAAATGTTCACCTCAACGGCTACCATGAAATATTTGTTCAAGCTGCTGCTATAGACTCGGATGAAGAATTCATCAAAGGCTTCTCTCTTGCATATTTCCTCTTTAGCATACTTTTGTGTGCGCCGTGAACGCTTCGTGTAAATACAAACCGTTAGGGTTGACAACAGTAACAGCGCGAAGGAATATTTGATTTGACTGCATGTTCTACGTTTGGCAGTTCGAATAGAATAAATAGGCTTTCTGTTGTAATGCCATTTGGATTGAGCGTTTAAAAAAAAAAACAATTTGTGATCACAAATTGTTGCAGGTTGGTTGGTTGGTTGCAGTTATAATGAATGTCATGTTCCGTGTGAAAAAACTTTCGCGATTTATAATTTCCTAGCTAATACTGCCCGTGATTACGCCCGCGTGGAATCCGCGGGGACTACGCGTTTTTCCGGGATGAAAACTACCTACCCTTTGTCCTTTCCCGGGACTTCAACTTTATTATCTCCATTTCAAATTTCACGTAAATCGGTCAAGTGGTTGAAACGTGAAGAGGTAACAAACAGACAGACAGACAGACAGACAGAGTTAATTTCGCATCAATTTAAGTTTTTTGACGTGACAATATCGTATTTATAAATCGACCTACACCGGCTGCATGCACGAAAAAGTCTCACGTTCCACTTATGAGCTTAGCGTACAAGCCAGGGCGCGGAACAAGCGATAGAGACGCACGATCGGCTTAACCGTGACGTTATCACGCAAATTATCGTCTTAAACCGACTTTACAGGCAATCAATTTTTTTGTTGCAAAAATCAAACCTAAGATATAGTTCAAATTATAACTGCCATGGTTTTATGTTTTGATTTCAAATAAAATGACTGTCTAAATGTATATTTAAAATTTAGTTTTAGTGCAACATTACTAGGTACCACACCACACTCACATAAAATTGTACGCCGCAAGGTACAGCATGAAGGACGAACCATTTTTTGTATAATATCTGCATATATGTACTCATGTTGAACAATAAATTACATATCTTTACACCACCCTTGGCCGTAAAGTGGGATTTTCTGCCCGCTACGCGGAGAGAAAATCTCGCTTCTTGGCCAAGGCAAGATGTAAAACTTTAGACAAACCACGGGCGGTAATTCGTAAAGCCCCAGATCGCATATTTATGGCCCTCACCTTCGGTTCGGGCCACAGAAACCTGCGATCTGGGACATTTACGAATTCACCACCCTAGGTCTGTAATGTAATTATCTTTACATCACCCTTGGCCATAAAGTGGGATTTTCTGCCCGCTACGCGGAGAGAAAATCTCACTTCTTGGCCAAGGCAAGATGTAAAACTTTAGACAAACCACGGGCGGTAATTCGTAAAGCCCCAGATCGCATATTTATGGCCATCACCTTCGGTTCGGGCCACAGAAACCTGCGATCTGGGACATTTACGAATTCACCACCCTAGGTCTGTAATGTACTATTATCTTTATGGTGCACTGATCATGTAAGTACAGCTTTTCCATTGTTTTGTACACGAAATACACGCCCTCTGTCGGATTACACGTTCGTTGTTTTACATTGGCCTACATCGCTCGCGACTTGTTCGAACTTGTTCTGAACAGGCTCTGCGATTACTGGAATTATTTCATTAACGTGAAGGAGGAAATTATGTAAATTTACGTTTCTCTTCGGTATGATTTTGTAGACTATTGTGGACTATGGCCCTGCGTAATGGCATAACGGCTCTATTCGAAACGTTACATAGGGAAAGGGAACTTCCATATCCCTACCATCCATAACGGAACTTTAAGTACCTAGCTAGAAAAAAAAGCTAGATTTAAAGCTCAATTTGAGCGCTGTAACTTTGTGGCCGTGACATTTTGACGTTCCCTATAGCTTCTCAATGAAATCCCTTTTGGGTCCGGAATGAGGCCTAAGTTCGGCTCATCATAATCAGCTTAGCTGAAGGACGTCTACTGCTCGCCAAAATAATCGGCCTCCCCAAGGTTCATCCTGGTTTCTTTTTTTATAAATATATACCAATGGCATATTTATAGGCAAACGAACGCACAGCCCACCTGATGGAAAGTGGTCACTGCGGCCCATGGACACCGAAATCCTATGATCCCCCTTTAAGAAACCATAAGATCTCGAATGCGTTGCCTACCCTGAGGCCTAAGATGGAATGCCTCTGTGCCAGAAATTTCACCGGATGCCTTAACCCCCTACCGGAACACAACAGTGCGAGCACTGCAATTGGGCGGCAGGTTAGTGGGAATCCAGGTCGTACCACTAATAGATTTTAAGGGTTTCCTCATTTTTTCCGCCATCAGATGGCGCCACTGAGCCAACGCTCTTAGATTAAGAACTGTCATTCCATTCCCGTAGGAAATTTGAGACATATTCTATTACTTTATTACACTCCCCAAGCACCCTACAAGTCAAATTTTGGCTTCCTACGACCAGTAGTTTCGGCTCCGCATTGTCACCGGGTAGTCAATCAGTCAGTCATTTAGTTACGGAGGAGTTTTATAAGCTCGTACCTATACACGTATTGATTATTAACCACATATAGATACATACATACATCGTTACATATATCGTAATTTTGGCAGCCGGTGAAATTGCACAGATTACACAGATTGCATAATCGGCTGGCACAGAGGCATTCCATCTTGGGCCTCAGGGTAGGCAACGTATTCGAGATCCTATGGTTACATTGGGGATCATAGGATTTCGCTGTCCATGGGCCGCAGTGACCACTTTCCATCAGGTGGGCTGTGCGCTCGTTTGCCCATACCAATGATATTAAAAAAAATCCTTACGGCTATTCTGATAAAATATGCACTCGCATTCACGCTAATCAGAAAATAAACCGTATAAAAATAGAATTAATAAAGTGAAAAAAAAAAAAAGTACCCCGCGACTCATGGTTACCTTACCATATACTTTCAATTCAATTCAATTCAATCAATTCAATTCAATTCAATTTCTTTCAATTCAATCATTTATTCAGCAAAGTGGCCATATAAGGGCACTTTTACACGTCAGAAAAGAATTTACTAGCGCTTCCTAGACCCATTGCTTGAGAAGAAGCGCCGCAACAAACTCAAGCAGAAGGCCTTTTTTCAAAATTTACACATAGTTATAACATTTACATTATATGTACATATAAAATATACATATAGGTACGTACTACAATTACATTGAAGGGATGTATAGTCCCTAACTTAAACTTAAATCTAAGATCTTAGAGATGTATAGTCTCCAAGGGTCCAGATTTTTTTTTATTATGGAGATGGCCTCCATTGTCAAATAAATATAAATTCCATAGATGTCGACAGTCTCAAAATGTCAATAAATAATGAAATACATCATGTATAAATATCATTGAAGTAACACATGCATACATACATACATAATATCACGCCTTTTTCCCATAGCGGTAGGCAGAGACCACTTCCTTCCATTTGCTACGACTCTTGCATACTTCTCTCGCTTCTTCAACTTTCATCCCGTTCCGCATACATGCTCGTCGGTTTAGAGTACTGTTAAGTAACACGGTACCACGAAACGATCGGATATAAGAAAGTTAGTCAGATCCCCTCATCAACTAGAGAAGAGCTGATGATCTTCAAACGGCTAAACATATTTTCATACAACATGGCTAAGAACACTCGGGATAAAATTATTTATGAAACAAAAAAAACTAAACGAAAATCGGTTCATCCGTTTGGGAGCTACGATACGACAGACAGATACACAGGCAGACCCGTTAAACTTATAACACCCCTCTCTTTTGCGTCTGGGGTTAAAAATAAGCCCTCAAGAACAATATGAGTACCTATTCTCAAGTGCCTCTTCAATAAAATAAAGGAATATGCATTACATTTACACCCTAATTCGACTTGCGGGGAAATGTCCTCTTCCACATTATTCTTGATTTACTCGCGGAGCTTCTCTGAATTTGAAATATTGGTGCTAAAATTGGCGTGACATGCACAATGACGCCATTTTTCAGCTGCCGCTGAAAGGAGTGACGGGGGTGGCGTAATATCTCGGTACATCTAGCTACAATCACAGGCTACAATAGTCGTGAATTATACGAAGGTGCAAGAGATAATAGGTTTTTTGAGTATCGTGGATAGTTTCATTGAATGTTTTCACATAATAAAAATATAATTATAGTGAATTCGTGCGAGACAACGCTACTCCATTTTCTTCATGACGATGGTATAGGCAAACGAGCGCACAGCCCACCTGATGGTAAAAGGTATGCGGCCCATGGACACCGAAATCCTTTTATCCCCCATTAAGAAACCATAAGATCTCGAATGCGTTGCCTACCCTGAGGCCTAAGATGGAATGCCTCTGTGCCAGAATTTTCACCGGCTGCCTTAACCCCCTACCGGAACACAACAGTGCGAGCACTGCTATTTGGCGGCAGGTTAGCGGGGAAAGATGGTGGCCCTCTCCGGACGGACCTATCACCAGGCCCTACCACTCCATAAACACATCATA
Organism: Aethes cnicana; assembly: GCA_963971205.1. Lineage (NCBI taxonomy): Eukaryota > Metazoa > Arthropoda > Insecta > Lepidoptera > Tortricidae > Aethes > Aethes cnicana. The sequence goes on along the minus strand of OZ020279.1, from coordinate 3,324,609 downwards.
GTGATTATTGACTCATGTTTAATTTTGCGTTGATGTCGCCTCGTCTTTTGCAAATGTTTATTATACTCAAAATTTTACAACAAAAGCTGGATCGGACTTTCTATCGCAGTGTTCGCCTGTTTTTTACCCGTTGAAATTATTATTTTATTAATGCTTCTAATACTTTTAGCCGTGGTAGCCTAGGGGTTCGACCTACCCCTCTCATGCAGAGGGTCGGGGGTTCGATTCCAGCTCGCATCTCTAAGTTTACTTATACCTACGCGAAATTCAATTTGAATTTACCACTGAGCTTTTCGGTGAAGGAAGACATCGTGAGGAAACCTGCACGCATCTGCGAATTTATTCAAAGCTGTGTGTGAAGTACCCAATTCGCGCTGGGCCCGCATGGGTACTAAGTAGGTATAGCCCAAACCCTCTCGTGATGAAAGGAGGCCTGTGAACAGCAGTGGGCCATAAATAGGCTGTAGTAGTAGTAATACTTTACACGGGAAACATGTTATTCAGAACTGGGTTGATTAATGGCATATGGGTTAAATAACTTTGAATAAATATTCGCAAAGTAATATACGGTGTTTCAGGAAATTATGGTTAAAACTTTTATACAAAACAAGCCGGTTTCGAGTGGCTTCACATAGAAATAATGCACTTTGATTTGGATGTTTTAATATCATAAATATTGTATCCGCTCATTATTTAAGTACATAAAATAATTGTTTTTATTTGCGGGGAATATTTTCGAGGAGGATGATGATTCAAGAGAAGTATCGTATAAAATATAATAATAATTAATAATTTTATTCAGTAGATAAGATAAGTTTACAATATTTCATAAAATTACACTAGGCGTTTATGAATATCTTAATTAACTAACAAAGGTATAAATAATCTAAATGCGGCTAAATCTAAATAAAAATGGCTTTACCTCGTTACCAGGATAATTACTCGTATGTTAATCAGAATTTCGTGAAACCAATTGAAATATAGAAAGTTAGTAAAATCATTTCAATAAGGGGATTATCGTCAAAAAAGAAACAATAAGGCTGGTGCCGGCGCCCCATCAATGCGCTGGCACAGCATCTGCATATTTTGTTATCGACACGTTTTTCTGTGTTGATAGCAAAATACTTTATCTTCGCGTGTATAAGATGCCTGCCCAGGCAGCCTGTATGATTTCCAGATTCAATCCAGTTCGGATCATCATGTATTTTCATTTTTATTTTTTCACTCATATCGACCTAGCCCCAAACTAAGCAAAGATACTATGGGTGCTAGACAACGATATAAATACTTATACAGAGAAATACATGCATATATAAATACTAAACATCCATGACTTGAGTACAAACATTCGTGCTCTTCACACACAGTTTGCCCCGAGCGGGACTCGAACCCGCGACCATCGGAACAGAAGGCAGGGTCACTACCAACTGGACCAATCCGGCCGTCAAAATTATACCACGAGTAACCGAAACTCCCCTCTATTACTCCATACCTACCGCTACAAGGTTCTTCATGTCTCAATTTAGCATGAACACTTGAAGACAAACTTATATAAGAACCTCGGCTCGTTTCAAAAATAGATTTTGTCAGAACATGTTTTATTACTCTCGTATAGTGACATTTGATACAAAAATATATGTCCCGCTTCGCGAACGTCGTTTTTCAGGCACTGTGATCAATCTCCTGTCAAATATGGTCGCTGACATAATAATGTATAAGGAGTGTACTATCTTCATCCACCTCTATAGCTAGTTCCATCGTTCAATATTATTTTCTGGAGTGTAGGCACCTACCTCAGATTTATTTCTATTTTTTTAGATTAGATCAGCGTTCAAAAAAATCTTGAAAATTAAAATATGGGATGTTAACTAAGATCTTAGATTTATGTTTAAGTTAGGGAACTATACATCCCTTGAATGTAATTTTAGTACGTACCTATATGTATATTTTATACATGTAATGTAAATTTTGTAAATTTTGAAAAAAGGCCTTCTGCTTGAGTTTGTTGCGGCGCTTCTTCTCAAGCAATGGGTCTAGGAAGCGCTGGTAAATTCTTTTTCTGACGTGTAAAAGTGCCCCTATGTGGCCAATTTGCTGAATAAATGATTGAATTTAATTGAATTGAATAACTTTTGTATACCTACAGACAGGTCACTAATATAGGTACTCGTAGGTACTGTGGAGACTGGCCGAGTACAATCGGTTAGTTGTCACATTCTCTTCCAAAAATAGGTAATTTTAAGCGTAGATTTGTCTAGCATTTATTTTATTGAGTCTTTTGCTATCCATTGTAAAGTACGCATCTCTCAAAATATAATATCAATTCGACTTAAAATCTATTATTTCTTAGTTAGAAAGTGTTAGGGCAGTAATAGGGCAAGTCTTCAAGATTTAGATATTTTAATAAGTTAGACATCGTCTTCGTGTCTTCGGATTCCACCGCTGATCTCCGTGCCTGTAGCATCTACCTGAGCTAACATCAACCCCCCGCTACAGTACATAGACGAGATGCGTAGTTTTGCTTTTTTATCTGTATTTTTGAATTAGAATTGAGGCTTGGTAATTATTATTGTTTGTCTCATATATATTTTTTAATCTACATTACTTTCCTTTTTTCTCGTCATCCTCGAAATTTTCGTAGCGTAATTTTTCGTCCCTCGCCTTGTCTTTTTAGCGTGAAACAAAAGAGACTAAAGTTTCCCTAGAGACACCTTCAATTACATTAGCGCCGGCTCCAGAAGGAAGCGTTCAAATTATGCAAGACCTCATCCAATTCCCGCTATACAAGTATACACGCCATGTGCCTCTGCTAGGAACTCAACAAGTTTGAAGTTTCAGCCTGGAGCCCTAGATTTCCAGTTGACAATGGTAAGTTTGGCTTCAGTTAATTAAGTACATTATAGTTTCAGGCATGAGAGGTTTTGAGCTTTAGATCTGCTTTTAGCGTGTAAAGTGCTTTGAGGTTCTTTTGATGTACTCATACTCATATAATTTATTGCCAAACCATGGTTTTTACAAGATTTGTACCTACAATATTTTTCTTAAGTACTAACATGGACCCTGTGAGAGTGCAACAAAATATTAAAACTAATAGATCTTAAAATCTAGATGTAGGTACAACCGGTATATAAGTAAATATAACTATAAACTTGTCCTAATAGCTATGATGATTGTCACAACATGTATATGTATACGCATCTTAGTAAGACACTAGAAGTATCGAAGAAGTTAGACGCTAGTCATGTATATGGATATCTATTAGGTAATATTTAAGTTATTGTGTGCGCGTGTATGTGCTTGTGGTCTGTGTCAGTGTGTGTTATTTATATTATTTCTTTAATTTCAATGATAGAATGGATTTTCAGTCGAGAACTGTCACTCCCGCAGCACGAGCTTGCTTGTTCATTTAAATTAGGTACAGCAAGTTCATAATTTTTTCTCAAAAAATAAAATATACTTATTCATTGATTCAAATATAAAGGTAATATGGTTATTGCCAAAGGCCACCCTAGGGGATTGTCAAGTGCATGCAGAGAGCATGCTTTATGCATCTTTTGACGAATCAGTAGGTATTAACTACAATGAACAGCAGTGAATTCGGGGCACTTTGTATGGAAAATCATATACAAAAAGACCCGAATTAATTGCTGTTGAGTGTATTTTATCTACCTTCTAATTACCAAATCTATACAATCACCTTTATTGCGAACCAAACAAAATACACACAGGTTCGTCCACACATGATAATGATGTCATCCATATAGACCAATATCTTGAAATATTATTTGCTCATCAATTTCACCGCAAATAGAGGAACGCTTGTATACCTTAATTGAAAGGAAATAACGTAAATGTATAAAGAAAATACGTGGACATTTGGGTGAATAAATTTTGTCTACACATTTGAATTGAGACGGACGACTTCAAAGGCAACTTTATTACCTATACAAATAGAAGTAATGATGAGTAAAAAATCAAGCGGCGGATATGATAATGATGACGCAAAGCCCTTAGAGGGATTCGATCTCGCGAATCGGTGGTCAAGTAAATAAAGATGTTCGTAATATGAATGGAAATTTATTGAAATAATAAGGGAAATACTTCGTAAGCGCAATGTTATCGACTAATAGTGCCATAAGGCGACACTGAGTATTAAGAAAAATAAACTACTAAGAAAATTAGAGAAAGCACTTCGTTAGTGCATTGGAAGTGACTACTAGCGCCATCTAGATACTGTGAGATAAGGATATAAATGAGCGAATCTAAGTCCAAAAATAATAATCAAGTTACCAGAACACAGGCTACAACTTGTTTGATCTCGAACGTGTACAACTGAAATTCAATATTGGCAGACCGGTGTGCATCCAGACGCTGATACCTTGGCTTTACGTGATATTGTAACCAAATTGACAATCGAGGCGTAAACGAGACATGGCTTACGGTTCCCACAGATTACTTTAGATTGCAGAAATATACTTCTTTCATTTAGTCTTATTTGTAAGAATCAGTCATCGGGACTGATTCTTACAAATAATTAAAGTTAGTTTATTATCTAGACATTTTTTTATTAGATATAGTGTTCGATGTGGGTGAAGAATGGAATTTCACGCAAACAAAACCAAGCACGGTAAAAATACAGAATGAAAAAGATTAATTTTGACTAAGCCTTTAGTGAGGATCATTTTGCAATAAGCAGCATCTCTTAACTCCTACAATTAATGGCGTGGCACTTAAAGGAGTGCCTCAGGGCATCATTCTTAATAACTTTTTTAAAAGTCAATAAGGTATCGCGTAAACCAACCTTAAATCTCACATATTTTGTTCAGTCATACACTGAGCAATTTAGCGCTGCAGGATTATCCACGACTTACGGGACATCCTGTATATTACATAGGCAAGAACTCGTCAAAAATTGCTGGAAAGTAACAAAGATAGGACAAAAAGTGACAAGGATACTTCATCTTCGGCTTTGCACGCTGCGGCTCCCACCCTTTCATAATACGTTGATTAATTATTATCAAGTCACTCGCGATATCAAATTACGTCATCGCGCACATAAAAGAGGCTGGATTAATAACTGCGACGTGATGGCCCATTCACACGCCGCTGTGATGGATTTACTAGAAAAAGTTCAAGGGTGTTGACATTTTTGATAGTCCCGACAAATTTTTACGAACGCAGTCATAAAGTGTCACCTGTAGAGTTAGTAACAAGCAGAATTTCTCAACTTCTTATACAAACGCAAGTGCATAGTGCATACTGCACTCTTTTGATACACCCACAATCAAGAAGAATCTAACGACCTGAAATTTATCAAGCTGTTTAGGCTACAGATTGTACCAAAGAAATAATACATATCCTCCTTCGGTGCAGTGGATAATAATATATTAAAAAAAAAAACTTATCCCTAGGGAGATAATGGAACTTGTCACATAAATGATGTCCGTACTGTAGGGTAAGTTACTGCAGCCGCTGTCACTTAGGCGACAATGTCTCATCCCTTTTCTCACCCTTGGGTGTCCCTTAAGTGTGTTCATGGAGCATACAATTAATAGGAGAATGGTGTTAAAATTAAATACACAAAGTGGAAGTCACAAAAGGAACATTGCAATAAAATCAGTATACATAATGATGTAAAAATAATAATAACCAAAATGATTAAATATCACAATTAGTTCACAATTAGTTTAATGGACATGAATAAAAGTACCATCACATCACTGTCTTAACTAAACCAACTGACATAGCAGCGGAAAACTTTACACGAATTGAAGAAATATTTGAACCTAAGGATAAATATTTAAAAATGTATAATATATTGAAAATGTATATTTAGAAACAGAATCATAATATAAAACTGATTGATTGAAACAAGCGCTCTCAATCAGCATTCAACAACCTCCGTCAAAACGTCGTCCAAGGATATATTGCAAAACAACTGTATTCAATTTGCAAATACATTGAAGAATTTCGACTCATCAAAGACGCTCCCGGGTGGCCATTCCTGCTTCGTCGATTATACTCAAACCAGAAGGACTTTACCGACGTTCAATCGACGTGCTTTTAAATCTTATGAAGTTGGACAAAATTTCAAATTGAAATGAGCGGAGCGTGCGGATAGGACCTTGTTCCTTTAGTTCGTTCAATTTGTGAACAATTAGCCTAAGAGCTCCGTTGAATCGACTTGTCGGTGAATAAAGTAAGCCACCGTTCTGAAATTGGGTAAACAATGATGTAAATTATTTGTGTCGGCCATTGTTCAGGGATTTGTTTTGACGTCAGCTCAATATCAAGTGTATTCTGTCTTTGAAAATTGGATTGGTTCAGTTGGTCCTGTGAACCTGCATATTGTTTCGATGGTCGCGGGTTTGTATTCAGCTAGGGCAACTTTGGCAAGCACGAATGTTTGTACTCGATTCATAGATATTTAGTACGGCCACAGGGCAGACACGGCCTATAAAAGCACGATTTCGAACACAATTCGAATGAAGTATCAATGTTTGCATGCGAGGATGTTTGTACACTTGTAACTATGTGTGTACCAACTACGCGGGCCAGTTGTCCAGTCTCCGTCTCTGGATGAAACAAATGACGGTAAGGGCGAATTGGGCGTGAGTTGCGCGCCGGCTAGATTCAGGCGGTTGATTCCATGGCCATTCTGTATGTAGTAGTATCAGGGCTATCATTACCTTATTAGTGAAGGTGGAGGAAGCAATGGATTAGCTGCACGGAGAGGGGTAATTACAAAATCCCAATGGATCAAGGTGTATCCGCAAGAACCCCACAGTCTCAAGGTAAGATAAGGGGGTTAAGGCAGCCGGAGAAATTTCACAGAGGCATTCCCTTAAGCCTCAGGGTAGGCAACGCATTCGAGATATTAATGGTTTCTTAATGGGGGATCATAGGATTTCGGCGTCCATGGGCCTCATTGACCACTTATCTGGGTGATACTAGGTAGGCTGTGCGCTCGTTTGCTTATACCAATGACATTAAAAAAGGTCTATCATTGTCTAGCATGGTGTAAGCTTTGCTTAAAGATTGAGGCTAGATCAAATTGTTCTTAATATTATGAGCAATTGGGACATGAAATTTAATAGATTCTGTTGGATCTTGAATCGGCCACCCTCACTTTCACTTGTCAAAGTCTTGGGAAGGGTTTCTTAGTCCACATGATATATGAGGCACCCTTTTCGGTATAATAATATTGACGTTATTTAACGCCCGGTCCCTATATCCAAACAACGCCTCGATTTGACAACGGACGGTTAAAAATCGACATTTGATTCAAAGACAATGCTCGAGTTACTTTCAATAAACATCATATAGGTATTTTCAAATAAAAAATAAGTTATTATTACATGGTGTGGCTGTCTTTAAATATGGTTTCCGGACGTCGCCACAGCAAAAAAAAAAACCGACCAAGTGCGAGTCGGACTCGCGCACGAAGGATTCCGTACTATTATCTATAAAAACGGTAAAAAATCACGTTTGTTCTATGGGAGCCCCCTTAAATATATTTTTTATTTTGTTTTTGTAGTTGCGACCGAAATACAGCATCTGTGAAAATTTCAACTGTTCATATGATACAGCCTGGTGACAGACGGACAGACAGGCGGTTGGAAAGTGGAGTCTTAGTACTACGTACCCTATGGTGGGACCATTTATACCCATCTGGATACGGAACCCTAAAAAGAGAATAGTTTTTTTCTACATTGTCTCAAAATTTCGCGATACACACTCATATTAAACACACTATCACCGGAACTTAAGTCTTCTCGTGCGTGACCACGGCCGTTGCATGGCGGCCGAAACGTCGAGGTAAAATGTAAATAGTTTTTACGCGATTAAGTCCCGGTGATAGTGTGTTTAATAGTTTTTTCCTGACTTGTATCTTTTTGCAAAAATGGATTCTGTTTTAAAACTGAACTTTAGTTTAACATGTTTGAGAAAGGCCACTGCACATTAAGCTCTTCTCAATTTTTAAACAAATTAATCACGATTTTTAATGCAAATTTATTTATGGAGCACTTAGCCGTTTCATTTTATGAACAACAGCAGTTAATATTTTAAGGGTCGCCAGTAAGAACGCTTGTCCACACAAACGTTTTCAGTTTTTGAACCAGATAGAAGTGCATGGTTTCCCCCCCTTTAGATATCGATTTAAAATGTTTATAAACTTAAATTTAAAACCTTTATAACAGTAATTTGAAATTTGCTTAGATAGAACAACTTTTATCATTTTCGGATTTTACGAGTTGTGTGGAAAAGGATTTATATTTTACTCGTTGCATTAAATTGCTCGAAAAACTGATGGCCGCTAATAGTTTCCTCGTAATGGTGCGACGATCTGACAAAGGTTGCCGGGAATTCGGTGGATTCGTGCGGCACAGGACCGTTCAGAGCATGAATGATGACTGTGCTTTTCGGTGAAGGAAAACATCGTGAGGAAACCTGCACGCATCTGCGAAGTAATTCAAAGATGTGTGTGAAGTCTCCAATCCGCACTGGGCCCGCGTGGGAACTATAGCCTAAATAAGTGACGAGAGGAGGCCTGTGCCCAGCAGTGGGACGCAAATAGGATGCAGTAGTAGTAGTAGTAGAGTTAAAAAAAAATTGGTTGTCAGTAAAGTTGTTACGGACGATAATTTTATACATGATAACGTCACGCTACAACGCTACGGTTGAGTCGTGTTTTTTCGTGTTCGCAGCCGGCTTACATCCATATCCATATTATTATTAATATTATAAATGCGAAAGTAACTCTGTCTGTCTGTCTGTCTGTTACCTCTTCACGCTTCAACCGCTGGACCGATTTGGATGAAATTTGGTATGGAGATAGTTGGAGTCCCGGCAAAGGACATAGGCTACTTTTCATCCCGGAAAAATGCATAGTTCCCGCGGGATCGCGATAAGTGAAGTCCACGCGGGCGAAGTCGCGGGCAGAAGCTAGTTAATATTAATATTATAATTGCGAAAGTAATTCTGTCTGTCTGTCTGTCTGTTACCTCTTCACTCTGCCACCGCTGGACCGATTCGGATGAAATTTGGTATGGCCAAAGTTGGGGTCCCGGGAAAGGACATAGGCTACTTTTTATCCCGGAAAAACGCATAATGCCCGCGGGAACGCAATAACCGAATTAAACGTGGGCGATGGCGCGGGCAGAAGCTAGAAAATTTATAATACGTTATCACGTCAAAAAACGTAGAAAAGTACTTGAACGTTTGTACGGAGACCGAAGCTTGTGGCAACTCTTGACACTAATTAAGAAGCAGCCACGATACTGCACCAGCTTATGTATAAATCGTACTTCTTATTTCCCCTCCGACTTGGCAAAGACGGGAGTTTATTGCTTTGCCAACTACCCGAGTTTCTTGTTTAAGTGTGACGAGATATTAATCTTGTTTCTTGTCTTGCAAAATGTCTTTTTGTAATTAACCTAGGATTAAGAAGTTGGGAGATGCCACGATAGACAGCCAATGAGTATCATTACGGTACGAAATAGTACATTTTGATACGAGTGCGAAATGTTTGTCATTTTCACACGAGTCCCTAGTTATGTTGGCGCGAGCGTTAACCATAGGGACGAGTGAAAGTGTCAGTTTCGCACGTGTATCAAACAAGATTTTAATACATTTGCGAAAAAAACGAAAAAAATGAACAGGATGAAGCTAAAAAACCTTTACGTACTAGTTGGTAAAAAACAACTTTAGGCACGCTCACTAGCTGTCAAAAAAACAAAAAGCGCTCGTTCGGAAATGACAAACTTTTGGCACGTTAAACAGGTATCGAAATCTTTACTTTTTGAGCAACTGTATTAAAAACCTACATTAATATTAGTGCTTTGGTAGTCCTTTGCGTATTTATTAACAGAATCTTACCTAATAGGAATGACGACAACTTTTTTTTCCTTAGTCTATCAGGAAGATTATTGAAAAGTATTTTTTCTTTTTTCACGTAATCAAACTTATACGGAGATATATTGAGTTGAAATGTCGTGTGACGTCACGGTTAGGTACGATTTATACCTAACGGTGACATAGCTAGCCCCCACTCTCCAACCTTAATGCGTTTTAACTTAGTCATTCTTTGTTAGATAAAACAAAAAATACGTGTCTTATATTTTTTTATTACCTGACTGACGGACTAATTAGAATTTCGATTCTTTCACCCTGTCGTTATCCCTATTCCAGTTGGAGAAATTGTAAGAACAGTCTTAGTTACTGACGATGCTCCAATAAACGCTGAACAAAATATTCAGTTGCATTTCATTCTGCATTTTCAGTGCCATTCTCTATTTGAATATCGCTGGTCGTATCGCAAGATACAAATGTCGGCTTTCGCTTCAGCCACCTTGCGATTTTGCGGGCCACGAAGTGAGCGATTTAAATAAGAAATAAGAAATTGCACAAATATAGCTCCGTAGCACCGAGGTTTTTTTTCAATATCCATACTAATATTATAAATGCGAAATAAACTCTGTCTGCGTTTCCGTGTGTTACCTCCTCACGCTTCAGCCGCGGGACCGATTTAAATGAAATTTGGTATTAAAAAACCGGTCAAGTGCGAGTTGGACTCGCGCGCCGAGGGTTCCGTACAAACTTGAAAGAATCTTACCTAATTGGAGACATCTAATGCTTAATAAGTTGGTATTAGTAAATTTGATTTTCTTATTATCAAAATAGGTATATACCTAATATTTACAGTTTTCAGATTAATTCCTGTATGTGTGTTGTAAGACCTTCCTTCTGGCTAAATTTCATGAATCGAGCTCATCGGGAAGTACCCTATATAGGTTTTGATTCCCTTGTGAAATCACAAAATATGCAGCATGAACCCGGCATATCTTTTGATCGCGTTGACTTACAAGTTTGAATTTTTCACGGCCAAAGGAGACTGTAGGCCCGTATATCACTACATAGTATAAAACAAAGTCGCTTCGCTGTCTGTACGTCCTTATGTATGCTTAGATCTTTAAAACTACGCAACGGATTTTGATGCCTCTCAAAATTAGGTAACTATGTGGACATAGTTACCTAATTTTGAGAGGTCTCATTTTCTCGTGGATCTCATCGTCAAAATCGAAATTAAAAATAATTTGTTGTCTGTAAAGTCAGTTAACAGGCAATAATTTTAAGCTTAGGCTGATCGTGCCTCTCTGTCGCTTATTCCGCGCCCTCGCTTGCACCGTTACTATTGCGTGCTGTTTTTTCGTGCGCGCAGCCGGCGTTAATCGATTAATAAGACGTTATCACGTCAAAAAAATGTGATTCTTAACAATTAACATACTTAACATTCAGCCGAATTGAGAACGTCCTCCTTTTGAATTTTTGACGGCGGCTAAAATTGGTAATATTGCAATCCATACTTGTATCTTTTATTCGACCATAGGGCAATAATTCATATTTTCATTTAGTAATGTTTAGAAATTAATGAAAACAGCGAAATATTTGCGACGTTGCCAACTTTCGGAGTAAACCCTCTTAAAAATACTTTATCCTCGACTGGATAATAAAAGCGTTGAACGAAGAATCTGACAACGAAGCTATAGAACTCCTCGCAATTCTAAACGACTTAATGAGATCAAACACGAAAATTATGTCCTTGAAATATTATTTATACCAGCTTAGGATTCATCTTTTATTCAATTGTGACTTCTTAACGGTATTTTCTCGCAATTGTAACAATATTGTGGAGCGAATTTCAACCGATTTAGAAAAGTGCTATTTTGTGTTGTATGTATACTATGCTTTACTTGTTCGTATATTCTTGACATTTTTAGGGTTCCGTACCTAAAAAGGAAAAAAGGGAACCCTTATAGGATCACTTCGTTGTCCGTCTGTATGTCTATCTGTCCGTCTGTCAAGACCATTTTTCTCAGGAACGCGTAGCGGTCTCAAGTTGAAATTTATATCAAACTAGCTTCTGCCCGCGACTTCGTCCACGTGGAATTCGGTTATAGCGTTCTCGCGGGAATTGAGCGCTAAACTATAACAAATTAGATACGAAAACCTTCATCTTGAATCACTCTATACCTATATAAAAAAAACCGTCCACGATTTTATGAAATTTCAAATAATATGGTTGACGCATGTGTCTGATTTTTACCAATTTCGTAAACAGAGTGTAATTTACTTATGAGTTGATAATATACACTTTAGCCGAAAAAAAACTTTGAAAGACTGCGAAGTCAATGTCAAGTGAACCACCCACAATATTCCACTAAACTTCACATCGACATAGCAGTCTTTAGCGCGCGATTTTTTTTTAAATTACTTGTATTATTTGTAAGTACCTACTTAATAGTACCTGATAGTATATTTTGTTAAAAAAAAAACTTTTTGAGCAACAGTAAGTATTTAAAAAAATCTAGCAAACCAAAAAGATGTCAAGGGTATCAAAATGTACTTACCTACTTTTGAGAAAAATGTTTTAAAAATGTCTTTTTACGTAAACGTCTTCTCTCCTGGCCACAAGCTTGGCTCGGTAAAAATGCACTGTTCTTTGAATTTTGCTGTCGTATTTTAGTACTTGCATGTAGCAGGTCATTTTATTCGCTCGTTACTTTCTTTACTCGCGTGGGATGAGATGTGAAATAAAACTTTACGTCACACCTGGCCGAAAAGCGGGATTTACCGCTCTTGGGCGCTACGAAAAATCCCTCTTCACGGCCAGGTGGTGACGTAATAAAACTTTATTTATTTATTTATTTATTTATTTAAGCTTTATTGCACATAAAGAAAACTTAGTGTACAAAAGGCGGACTTAATGCCTTGAGGCATTCTCTACCAGTCAACCTTTAGGCAAAGCAGAAAATGGTTAGGGGCGGTGCCAAAAAACAACAAAATTACTGAATATACTTAGACACTAGCAAAGAACAAATATACTTACAATAAATAAACATACTTAAACTTAATACATCTACATATACTTACATAAATAAAACATATAACATGTTTCAGAGTGATTTTATAATATAATGAAGTGTTATTCCAACTTGAAAACATTTTCATGTCATGGTTCATGTTTGGTTTCATGGTATGGCTGATACGCGTCACGCTCGTGAACGGGTGCTGTCTGTGGGGTCCGGTCTGTTCATGCTTGCAAGGACGTTTAAAAATAATTCTTAGCTTTAAATATATTACTAAGTCAAACATTTTAAGCGAGAGACCTCATCATGTTCTTATTGACATGTATTAATGAACTCTTTTATACATGATGTATTTCATTATTTATTGACATTTTGAGACTATCGACATCTATGGAATTTATATTTATTTGACAATGAAGGCCATCTCCATGTTTTTTTTTCTGGACCCTTGGAGACTATACATCTCTAAGATCTTAGAGTTAAGTTTAATTTAGGGACTATACCTATACATCCCTTCAATGTAATTTTAGTACGTACATATATGTATATTGTATACATGTAATGTAAATTTTGTAACTATGTGGAAAATTTGAAAAAAGGCCTTTTGATTGAGTTTGTTGCGGCGCTTCTTCTCAAGCAATGGGTCTAGGAAGCGCTGGTAAATTCTTTTTCTGACGTGTAAAAGTGCCCCTATGTGGCCAATTTGCTGAATAAATGATTGAACTTGAATGAATTTGAATTTATTCGATTACAATAAACAGTGGTAGTCGAATGGCCGGGGTGTAAGTAATTATTCTTCTTCTGTGGCATTAATTTATATTGATATGAGAGCTACACAGTTAACGCAACTAACTAAGTAAGCGGAAAGTAATTAACCTAAATAGTTAACCTTTCAGTAAACAAAACCTACCGCCTCGCATTCAAAAGTTCCGTGGTTCGAACCCGGCTCTCCGTTAGTTACTTATGTGCGAAATTCAATTTGAATTTACCATTCAAATTTTGGCTCTTAAGAAATTCTTCTAGGTACCATAGTATACTAGGCGAAGATGAATCTTTACGTGGACTAGAATGAAATGATGATAAAACCTTTTTTTTTTACGAGAAACGCAAAATGTTTGCATCAAGAAAACACTTTTATCATAATTTCATCAAATAGAACCCTTATTTTCCATTAGTCTACATGAAAATGTAATATCAGAGTCTCGTTATTCAATAGTAACGAGAATTGGCGGAGGGCAGAATCCAATTAATTCACGGCTTACCAAGTATAAGTATATTATACAAATTCAATTCCCCGTAATTATTGATAGAATATTTTGAAACTAATTCGTTACAGGTGCCTCGTATTCAATTAGTGGACTATTGAATTTTGTTATTAAGACGCTGACAACAAAGCAATCGAGGCACCGCAGGCAATTGTCTCAGCGGACAATGTCTGTTTGCATTGGAGGGAGCGAGAAGCAACATCGCGGCAAGTGAGCGATAGACGTAGAAAATCAGAACAGTAAAGATAAAAAAAAACCACATTGCTTGAATAATATTAACCAGCAAACTTTTTAGTATGAGTATAAGATAATACCTAGTGTATTTAATTACAGACGTCTGCATTAAAAAATCAAACACTATAGAACCGTTTCAATAGGATTAGAAGACGTAACTTTACGTTTTTTTTCATCGAAACGATTTCATGAATTCCCTTTTGTGAAACAGTTAGTTTTTTAAGTTTATAATGAATATTAACATACATTTTACTCGCCTTACAAAATCAAATAGTTTTCGTTTAAATAATGTTTAAAGAAAGCCAATTTAGGTATTGTCAGCGCCTTAAGACAACTCAAAACATGTGAAATTATGCGAAGTATTTAACCTGTTGCCGCAGAGTTTGTTAATTCTTAATCTGCAGGCCTTTTAAGTTGTTTCGTGAGATACTTATCTATAAATAGATTAGTAAAGTTGTAATTTTTCGAGTCAAACATTTGGTAAACAATATTTTTTTTCAATTTATTCAAATGACTTTTGAAACTTAAAACACCCATAACTTCAACCCTCCTTGAATAATAATTTTGGAAAAGTTATCCCAGCTGTTGCGATTTTAATAAAGTAAGGTTGCGAGATTTTTTCCGAGAAAGTTTGGAAGTTGCTATCTAATTTAAGAAGCTGTTTCCTTGTAGGGTGAAGGCCATTAAGATAAGACTGTCTGTGGACCATAAAAAAGGGTTGAAATGGAAGCGAGTTTATGGGAGAATCAAGGTCGGTATATGCAACATATTTTAAATGAAATAAATATTAAATTGGTAACTGAAAAGTTCGTTTTTTCAGTTTGTTACACGGCCTTGATGTAACTTGCGTCAAAATTAAATGCAATGCAAATTATATTTCTATGTCGTATCTTTAGTGTGTTTAGTGCATGCTTATGTTAAAATTAGTAATAGTAGTTTGATCCCAAGATCTCAAAAAAACTTGTCAAGATACATTTTAGCGATATAGTAAGTATTGCAGTAAAATTCAATTGTTAGTCGACACAATTTAAAAAGCGGCCAAGTGCGTGTCGGGCCACGGGCAAAGTATAGGGTTCCGAAGTTGACGATGCCCACAGTACCTTTCTAAGACTTATTTAGCATCTTAGCTAGCCTGGTATGACGTGCCCGCCCGACGCCCCTGCCGCTCGAGAAAAATCATTGGTTTTTTTAGTCATTTCATAAGTCGACTACTGATTCGTAAATTTGTACAGCCTACTTAGCTGTGATAGTTTTCCTTTCAACTACGTTATATATGCCACAACCATGATTTTTTTCAACCATCCATATACCACCATTTAGCTGGCAGGGGGGACACTCGACTCTAACAAAAAATAGCAGTTTAAAGTTTAATATTTCACAAACGCATTACTTAATCGAACAATATTTTTTTAAGACCTATTCAACGATATGCCACACTATGGGGTACGCAAGAAAAAAAATTACATCCCCACTTTACGAGTAGGGGAGACCCTATAAAAAATATATTTCAAAATTTTATTGTACCACTTTGTCAGCGTAACTAATATGTATATTCATGCCAAATTGCAACTTTCTAGAACTAAGCATCTCCGAGAAATAGTGCGGACAGACGGACGGACGGACGGACATACATGGCGAAATTATAAGGGTTCCTTGTGGACTTCGGAACCCTAAAAACTGAGATGATACGAGTAAATTGAATTGAAATTACGCACTAAAAAGTAATAACACGCAATTGACATTGAATAGATAGAATTCACATGAAAAAACACAATTAAACTGTCCCGGTACACACAAAGATTAATACAATCGTATGAAAATTCGCATTCAAAGAGAAAAGAAAAGATAAGGCGCAATCAACAATGAAAAAGTAAAGATCCACAGTTCCATTAGCTCTGCCAATCAAGCTGTAACAAAACCTTTATTTATTTAGACCGAAGATAAAAGCCCACCCCCTATAGAGGGGGGGGGGGGGGGAGGGGGATTTGGCCTAGAACGCGGGATGCGTTTTTGCATTCACCGTGGTTCCTTTATTGCGTTCATTATTGTCTGCCCGCTGAGCTCTGAGTTGGTGGAGATCGTGGAATCTTGAAACGTCTATAAAGTTAAACTATAATTGATCCCCATAACTTATTTTACATTGTTTTAAATTTTCAATAAGTTTTTATTGTTGTCGAAAGGGTATTTTAAAATTGGCCCCATTTCTTTCTAATTTTTAGTCTTCATAAGGAATCCATGAGAAAATCAGGAAATTCCTCAAATAGGTATGTATATGATGTGGACGATTTCATCATTTGAATAAGATTGGCACGCGTCTGATTTTGCTATCAATGTTTGGAAACTGTAGCCAAAATGCAGGTAATGTTAAAAAAAGCCTTTATATTTCGAAAAACTGGGAATAAGTCGCTGTCATGTGAACCGACCCAAAGCAATGACAATCTTCTACTGAACACATCGACATCGCAGTCTTTCGAAGGCGGTTTTCTATTTTTATTTGCATTTTTATTTACAAATTAAGTGGTTTTGACTTACTGTAATTATTCTTATTCTATGGCATTGTATTAAATGTTGATATGAGAACTACACGTCAGACAAACAAGCTAATTAAGCGGAACTTTTTTACTTAACCGTTCTGTAAACAATATAGAGTAATGAACCGAATCAGTAACTATTAGTTATTGTTATTAAGGTCGCTATTCAACGGTACAAGAAATGTTTTGCTCGGTATAATAATGATGCTGATGTATCATTTGACGTGTACAGTCAACAGCGGAAGGAGTGCTCATAATTATCGGCCTAGACACGTTTTTATATTGTTAGTAATAATTTATTGTGAAAAAAGAAATCACTCACATGTAATTGATTATTTGGCTCTACAATTAAGCCAATTTTCACGTTCTCCTTTTATTTTTAGTGAAATGTTCAAATAGGTGTTTGGGTGTAATCCATATTAATATTATAAATGCGAAAGTAACTCTGCCTGTCTGTTACCTCTTCACGCTTCAATATCTGGACCGATTTAGATGAAATTTGGCATGGAGATAGTTGGGGTCCCGGAAAAGGACATAGTCTACTTTTATCCCGGATAAGCGCATAGTTATAGATGAATTCAAAGTTTGACGAAGTTTGGTTATGCGAGTCACTATAACGATGTCGCAGCAACATCCACGTTTTGATTCTTGATATAGAAGGCTGAAACCGTAAAAGAAAGTCAGTCGCCTTTTCATCACCGGACATCTTTTGTAATCGATATACCGTTCATTCGAACAAAACGCTTTGCATCATCATTTCTTATGCGGACTGCTAAGGAATGGAACTCTCTTCCTCTGTTTTCCCAGACAGTTACAATCTAGAGCTCTTCCATACTAGGAGTTAATAGGTATTTACTGACCCAGTAAGCTACTACACCTTTGTCATCATCGTCACTTTCCATCCAGGTGAGATAGAGGTCAATCGCTAGTCAGTTGTAAATACAAAAAGTCCAATATTTCTCATTGAAGTACAATATATATTTTGTTTTCTTTTTACTCAACCTTCATTTGAACATAAAAATCATTTCAACTTGAAACACCTTCTAAAATAACATAGGAAGTTGTCACTTAAAATTTCAAACATTGTACGACGCGTTATTATTCTGCCAAGGCATTAAACTGGTTAATTATGCCTATTATCACGTAACATTTGCCTTTGTACAGCCCCAGATAGCGAAAAGCCTTTACAAATGGCACAAATTACCTTCATTTCATGTGAGAGGTGATTTCTCAAGTTATATAGACAGTGATGTAGGTCCGTTAACCGTAGTTTGGATAAATACGTCATAACCATACCTATGATTATTATTATTAGGAGCCTCTTTTGTCCCACTCCTGAGGCATACCTAATAAAAAATGAAAAAATGTTAATGTGTTTTTTCAAAATCCGTGCCGCAAAGCCTTAGCGGCCTTATAGTGGCCAGTGGTCCGACCTCCACCTCGGATGCAGAGGGTCGGGGGTCCGGCGCTAGTACCGCTGAGTTTACTTATGTGCGAAATTCAATTTGAATTAACCACTGAGCTTGTAATTGTGTTGCTGAGTGAAGGAAAACATCGTGAGTAAACCTGCATGAATACACCTGTACAAGTAAAGTCAGAGTCTTCTACTTTTAAATCTGCTGAAAAAAAACGTGTAACTTTTTCTTGCAATTCACAGAGTAAAATTTCAGTTTACGTACGCTATTATTTTGAAGTATTTGATATCTCTTAGTACAAAAAAGTATATATAATGTAAAGTCCCCCGCCGTCAAAAACTACAGGATTTTAAAGCTACAAGTTTTCACAAAAGTGATATTATAGTGTTTCAACTAAAAATGAATATATTTTTAAATATTTAACGTAGACGTGGGAAAGCGGTTGTAGTGCTTAACTCCACGGTCTGCTACGCGCTACGCTCGTAGCATGTTCGTAGCCTTTTTTTGCTTCGTAGAGCAAAGCGACTACGATACGTAAAAGTATTAAATATACAAGTGATATTGATGCTTATAAATAAGATTTTGGATAATCCATGTAAATTTTGTAGTAATAGTAGTTTATGTAACTGCTACATAATAAAGGTCCTTAATACACGAGTAGGGTTTAAGAATATCGCACGAGTGTTTTAAGGCCTAATTACATACACAACTTTATCTACACTTATTTTATAAATCCTCTAAGATGCTTCAAAATCGGTAAAAAATGGCGGCAATTCGAATACGTCAGTGTCTCACATTCGATTTTCAAAAAGCATAGACTAAATAGAGCCGACATTTGAATTTGGAACAAACTTTAACTCTGTCTGACTGAAGAATATAGGCGGGCATTGCAGTTCGAAGATGTTCGAAATTTGAATGCTATTAGACCATCGCATTCGATTGTAATGGATGGTCTAAGAGCGTTATCACACTTGCGATTCGCGAGCGAGTTTTGTATGGAGGCGAACACGCCGCGAGTTCGCCGCGTACGAGTTTTGTATTGAAAAACGCTTTCAACTCGCTCGCAAATCGCAACTGTGATAAGGCCATAGACATAAATAATACTTCGTATGGACCCGGCCTAACGTAGATACATGTCATGTTTCCCCACTTCATTGGTGTCCAATCCAAAGTTAAACTTGTATCGTGACACTAAAGCTGGGTCACATTTTTCGACAACAACGAGACGAGTTTTTAGATACTGAGAAACAGTTTCGAAAAAAGTTTTTTTTAAAACGCTTATTTTCACGCACGCTCGGTGACAGAACTTTGGATTGGACACCGTGAAAGTGGGGACATATTACGTGTACGTTAGACCGGGTCTATATTATTTACGTCTATGGATAAGGCCCTTATGCTATTGGAACATTTTCATAGATAAGAAATTTGTTCTAACTAAACAGTTTAGCTATGCTAGTTTATGATATGATTGTAGATAAAATACTTTATGAACATAAATAATACTTCGTATGGACCCGGCCTAACGTAGATACATGTCATGTTTCCCCACTTCATTGGTGTCCAATCCAAAGTTAAACTTGTATCGTGACACTAAAGCTGGGTCACATTTTTCCAACAACGAGACGAGTTTTTAGATACTGAGAAACAGTTTCGAAAAAAGTTTTTTTTTAAAACGCTTATTTTCACGCACGCTCGGTGACAGAACTTTGGATTGGACACCGTGAAAGTGGGGACATATTACGTGTACGTTAGACCGGGTCTATATTATTTACGTCTATGGATAAGGCCCTTATGCTATTGGAACATTTTCATAGATAAGAAATTTGTTCTAACTAAACAGTTTAGCTATGCTAGTTTATGATATGATTGTAGATAAAATACTTTATGAACATTAACGCATTCGATGCCGTATAAATTTAGAGTTCTTCTTTATGAAGAAAATGAGCTGCAAGCCGAGCACCACCATAGCAGACGTATGGCAGTAAAAGTGTACAATGAACTTATATTTTGGTGATCAAAATGCGATATCAGAAAAAAAATGTTACCTGCGTTTAACTTTTATGGTACTTACTTTCATTTTTATTCACTAAGACCCCAATTATTTCGAACTCGCTAAAGCAATCAAGTAAACAATCGCTCCTTAAGTGCTTATAAATAATTCCACCAAAATTTGTGACGGTAATACGAAACAAACAGTTTCAGCCATTAGTATGAGACTAGTAAACTGTTTTGTATTATGGATTTGAGATCTTTATTATACTGCATGAGTGCCGCCATTTGTCATATTAAAGTCGTGTTTTTAATAAGCCTTTATATTTCATTTTTCAAGAATTTGGCGGCATCCTGGGAGGAGAGAGGTATCGTCGTCAACGATATCGTCGGCGAATCTAAGATTAGTCAATCTCCGATTCTCGACGACGATACCTCTCTCCTCCCAGGATGCCGCCAAATTCTTGAAAAATCAACATCGGCATCTGAACTGCAATTTATGCTGCAAGACCTCAGCAACGCAAGCCTTGAGGTTGGACTAACGATGAACAGATCGAAGACTCAGTTGATGACCAATCCCGCGAAAGTAAAGGTTACGGTGGATGGACAGGCCATGCAATACGTCGACGAGTACACCTCTTGGGCCAGATTGTCTCCTTCACTAACAGACAGGACAAAGAGACCAAGAGAAGAATCGAAAACAACTGGAGGAGCTTCTGGTCCATGAAGGATCTTATGAAGGGAACCCTTCCCATTTCTTTGAAACGTCAACTCGTGGACGTATGCATCTTGCCTGTTTTAACCTACGGCGCCCAATCATGTTCATTAACTGAGGCACAAAAGTCCAAGCTCAAGGTTTGCCAGAGAGCAATGGAGCGCAGTATCTTAGGCGTCCGAAGAACTGATAGGATACGGAACTCAGAACTGCGCTCCAAGACTCAGATTGCCGATGTTGGGGTACAGACTGCCAAACTAAAGTGGAACTGGGCTGGACACGTCTGCCGCATGCACGATGACAGATGGGCCAAATTAGCCACCGAATGGCTACCTCGGGACGGACATCGTTGCAGAGGCAGACCTAGACGGAGATGGCGCGACGACCTAGACAAGTTTAGATCGGGTTGGCCAGAACTGGCAAAGAACAGAGAGGAGTGGAAGAGAGGAGGGGAGGCCTTTGCCCAGCAGTGGGATCTAATAGGCTAGATAAGATAAGATTATATTTCATGTAGTAAATTAAGTCCAGGTCCTGGGCGACCGAGACGGCCGACGAAAATAGCTAAAACCCAGTTTTCTCAGATATGAGACCTAGCTACATTGACCTATTATAAGTAATAACATATGGACGAACAGTGCCTAACAGAATATGTCAAAATATATGGAGCAAACTGACATTAGAAAATACGTTCCAATATGCTTATAGCGCCTCTTTATAACGAAGGCCAAACGCGTGCCCAAGCTGTTCGGGCACCCGTTTTGACGGGGCCATTTTTCTCCGGCTGATTGTGAATCCTTACTTATAATAGACTAGCTAGATCGATTTGTCGTCGTTCCGTAAACCCCTTTATTTCAAATTAAGTCCAAATCATTACAGCCGTTTTCAAGATCGCTTGGATAAATAAATATAGAAATATACCAGATTAGCGCGTTTAAAGTATAAGGATATAGTTAGGAAAAACGGCATCATCATCAATGGTAGCTTATTTACATCCCACTACTAAATCACCTTTTAATACGAGAGTGTTTGGGTCCCTACGATACAGGTATATTCGATAGGGTAGTCCCTACGAGGGACGCTGGGCCCTCGTAGGGACTACCCTAGGGTAGGTAGGGATTTTGGGACTTTACACACATTCTTGAATTACTTCGCAGATGTGGGGTGGGCAGATTTAATAAGCTCACTGGTAAATGCACGTAAGTAAAGTCAGAGATGCGAGCAGGGTTTGAAGCCCCGACCCTCTACATGAAAGGCGGTAGCTCAAAATTCTTTACATTTATCATAGGAACTTAAGAGAGAGCAGCTGGATTCTTCCAGCAGAAATCCCTGAATGAGAACAATAGACTATTTGAATTGCAAACTCAATTTCATCACAGGCAGGCTTCAAGCGTGTCACTGATGCCAGACTGTGGTACAATTGAAAAGATATAACATAGAGGTCAAGGTTCTTTCCCGTGTCGTGGATTAAGTACCTAATATTTGCATATTTTGGGCACATACAGATATTTTCCGATGTAAGTCGCAATATAAGGAGATTGTCAGTCTGTATAATTATAGCTTCGGGCGGCAGGGGAGCACGATATCTTTATAACATCATACAGACAGCTTATATAAGCGCACGCCCGAGAAACTCTGCACAACGGAACGGTGACGTAGGGGACTCATCATGAATGACGTCTGACCCTCCCCATCTCTTTCATCTTTTCGGTTGAAATAGTTCGATTTGACACAAAGAATTTTCAAGTATCATGAGTCCCTCTTTTTTTTTTTATTCTATCATAGTCACGTGTCATAATCTAGGCATGTGAGACGGTCGTAACTTGTTTTGCTGATTTTTGTCGA
The DNA here is from genome assembly GCA_963971205.1 of Aethes cnicana. Classification (NCBI taxonomy): domain Eukaryota; kingdom Metazoa; phylum Arthropoda; class Insecta; order Lepidoptera; family Tortricidae; genus Aethes; species Aethes cnicana. Next base: position 3,301,749 of record OZ020279.1, on the reverse strand, counting down.
CGGCCAGTATGTTTCGTGCTATGCGCGTGTTTAGTCTCACCGCAACCCTCGCCGTCCCAGCTGTCGCCACGCCCCCCAACGTCTGTCGCACCTCAGGGCTTGTCTCTGGTAACAAATACATTTGAGGAGCGTCTCGCGCCAGCCTCCATATTGCGCCTGGTGCTGCCACGGTCTTTATTACGGGCCTTTGCCCGGCCCGGTGATGTGGAGTGCCGGGTATCACCCCGGTTTATTGTCACGCCAGATGCCGAGTAAGCCCGCGTTATGAAACTAAGAAGCTCTTTGTTATTTTGCTTAATTAATTGGATTTGGGATAGTTTTAACATATTCTCATGTTGATGGTTTTGGCCCTGTTCTCACTAGATGGGGTTGGATAAAATACGAATTTAGGGTAAGTAGACTTACTTACATAACTCAAATTAAAAACATTCACACACAGGCATACTTATTACGAAAAAAACCGGCCAAGAAGCGAGTTAAACTCGCGTGGAGAGGGTTCACAAAATCAGCTCTTTTATATGAAGGATTTCAAATACCATGGCCTGCTTAATAATTTTCCTGTAATCTATAGGTCAATAACTATCCTCCGTATTATTTCTAAAATATTAGCTCCAGTGGTTTCTGAGATTTGGGGGGGAAATGGTATTTTTTCGCCTATTTTCTTAAATAACTCAAAAAGTATTGACCAAAAAAGAAATGAAAAAAAATTGAGATCCTCATAAGAAGTACTTTCATTTGATATGTCACACGATATAGTTTGAAAATCTTCATTAATATTTTTTCAAATTTAGCCCCCAAGAATATCTATGTTTGAAATTCATTTATTTTCGTTACAAACTTACATATACGTACCAAATTTCAAGTTAATCGGTCCAGTAGTTTCGGAGAAAATCGACTGTGACAGACGGACGGACAGACACACGAGTGATCCTATAAGGGTTCCGTTTTTACCTCTTGAGGTTCGGAACCCTAAAAAGTAAAAAAAAAACGCACGGGCAGGAATGTGTCAAAGACCATAAATGCACTAGGTACAGTCAGCAGCAGAAGTAGATAAGCTGTCCAGGTGTTCAAAATGACCTACAAAGGACCTTATTCTTAAGACGTTAAAGGCGTGTGTAGGTCATTTTGAACACCTGGACAGCTTATCTACTTCTGCTGCTGACTGTACTAAACAGAAATGATAGCTTTATAAGTAAGCGTATAAAAAAAAAGTCGATCAACCTTTAAACCCAGCACATTACCAAACTAAAAATATTTTCAAACGGGTAGTTTAAACACAGCAGTGCCTAAATTAGCGAGTGAGAGTTTTCATCGCTTTTTTTTTCTGAAAACGGCGGCGCTCTCATTTGCATGAGGCCGGTAGAAGTTTCGGTTATGCTATGTAGATTTTAGTTCTCAGTTAGTTCAGTAGATAAACGATAGGGAATAACTTTTTTCAGTTTTAAAATATCTGAAACTTTTAGAGTTCTCTATTATGATTATTTAAATTAAGGGAGTCGAGTCGTCTAACTCTAGAGTCAAAATAATCTAGTAGGGGGTCTCCGTATTGGTCACTTCCACCACCACTATAACAGTATACAAACTTCAAACATATTTATTCGCATAAAATGAATATATCCTATATTCCTATATTAACGGCCCACTGCTGGGCACAGGCCTATACTCTCATCACGAGAGGGTTTGGGCGATAGTCCCCACGTGGGCCCAGTGCGGATTGGGGACTTCACACACATTCTTGAATTACTTCGCAGATGCGTGCAGGTTTCCTCACGATGTTTTCCTTCACCGAAAAGCACAGTGGTTAAATCAAATTGAAATTGGTTAGTGCCAATAGGTCCTTGAGTAATGAAACGGCCAAGGTAATAATTTTGACTTTTCGAACGAGTCACCTTGGCTCTCCATAAGATCTTTTTTTCTTTTTTACACGTTAAACAATATGAAGGTATTCGTCTTAGCATCACTTTACATGAAAATATTTTGGGAGTAACTATTAATATTTGCGTTATAACTCTTTCATATCACACTACTTGTATGCTTGGATGGAGGTGGTAGTTCTGTGTCTACCCCAACGAGAAACAAGCGTGAGCATATTGTATTTGATATGATTGGTCCTGCTAGCACTAGCAGGATCACTAACCAATCCATTCATCAACCTTACCATAGCTCGAGATAGGTTCCATTAATTATTTATCCACTTCTAAGTGGGGCGACCCCAGGGAAATATGAAAGTGGAGCCCTACCGTCCAAGAACAAAGATTTATTCGCGCTATTTTCTCCGAGAGCAATGGACCTGAAAATCCCGGAATTTACCCCTAATGAGAGGGCGTGAGCATCTGACGGCTGCAATCTTTCTGTTCTATCAAATTATGGGGGTTAAATTTTGCTTGCAATCTAGTTTTTTTTTTTCATTTGGAAGAAGGAAAACGTGCAGAGAAGCTGCTTGATTGGAGATGGTCAGTCTCCCTTGGATATGCGAAACATCCTTTCTAGCCTATCGGCCTTTAAAGGCTCTATCTGTGCTCTATCTACTATCATTTTTAAGATTAAAACCCAATTCAAATTTTTTTGATAAATGCCACGCTCATTAATCTACTGCCAGTTTAAAAGTTTATTTATACTTACAAATGATGTCAGCTACTTGTAATATAATAATATAATAAATCATTTATTTGCACACAAATATACAGAAAGAGAAACAAAGATTAATAAAAGCGAGAATATATAGTGATGCGAAACGGTCCCGACTCAGCATGTGACAGCTGTAAAGCCAATGCTGGTCTTACGTCTTACTCACAGTCATTAGGCGAAAAAAATGGGAATACCCAAATAACAAAACGGCTGCTTGTTTCATCGCCAAAGGGACCATCCATACCTGAAACAAATAAAACAAATAATTAAAAACTATCAAACTACCTCATAATGACTTGTCAGTGGATTGTCAAATTGATAAAAAAATGGCAACTGAAAAAGCAATCGAATCGCGTAATAGGTTACAAACTAAATTTATGGCAGAGGAGTGGCAGCTAATTTTGTTCCCACTACATGTGGTTTCCCAATGCTCACCGCAGTTGGGACACGCTGCAGGTAGCTTAGGCGATAGCTTTTAAACTGTCAGGCTTGCAAATCAGCGTTGCAAACTTTTTGAATCAAAAGTAGTAGGTGTAGTAAAAATGTGATACTCTACTTGATTTTTTTGCCTATGGTACATAATCTTATAATGAGTTATTAAACATGGTCCACAAAAACCACTTACCATAAGGACTGTGTGATCTTTTGATCTAAAATAGAAAATAGCTATAGGCCCGTGTGGGGAATATAGTCCAAGCCCGGTCGCATTGAGAGGATGAGTCCAGCCAGCAGTGGGCTTTAATAGATTGTGTTGTGGTGGAGTGGTCACTTCCAACATTCTGCGGGTTATCGGGTTCGGATGGGTGTATTACTAATGTTTATCAGGCTTTACAAATCGAATTTGGTTTTAAGGTCGGCACAATATTAATAATGTGTTAAAAAGTAAAACAATTCCTTTGTTTATCATGAATCACAACATACTAAGGTAACTTCAAATTAGAGCTTATCAATGTACACAACGATAGCACGTCTGTAGTTCGACCCAAAACACTTAAACTCGGCAAATCCCTGTCCAAACTTATTTCAATTCGGCCCAAACTTTTTACATAAATTCCCTCATTTGTTTAATTATTCCTGAAACTCTCCGATATTGTGTCCGATATTAACCTTTGTTTATTCTTACTCTTTATTCCTACTTTTCGGTAGTTTATTTTGAATTTGAATATTGTTAAGACGTCTTTGTTTTAATTAGTTAGAATTCATTTCGGATTTCTACGGACGGTTTTGTTTTAATTTCATTTGGTACTTAAAGATTTTCAGTGCCGAACGTTTCCCGTTTTCATATATAGGAGCCCGTTTCGTAGGCCCTTGGCACTGATTTATCATCACTGTGTGTGCATTCTATATATCCTTAGATAGAAAGAGATTTCCCTAAGCTGGCTGAATGATAAATAGTGACCTCTCCCTTCACTAGATTAACGGTGCCCAGATGTTTGACGGTTGGCAGTTTATACGTGTCTTTCAGGGCTTGAATCTACACCTTATTTAAAATTAATACGGAACGGCACAGTGTTTTTTCAATTGAATGTTATTTATTTCAGTAAATAAAATAAATGGTGGCCTCATTTTCCATATTTTTTACTTTAATGCTACAGCTTAAATCCTTTTTGAATGGAAGAAACCTGAACGAAGATTTAGGTATATGTGCGTAAATCATTCTAATTTTAATTTTTAATTGCATTTTTGTGTCAATAATGGTGACGCTGAAAATTTTTCAGCGTCTTTTCAGCGGAAAAGTTTTTAGCGTCACCATTATGAAAATTTATGTCTCCTAATGACCTTAACACAGTTACGTCACAGTCTAGACTAATTTATTAAAAAAAACTGGCATAAAAAACACCAGGTGCCGCCAATTACGCAAACAACAAAAAAGTAATGAGCGCGAAATATCCCCTTTATTACGTTTTAATTCGCCGCGTGGCAGCACCCTTGGACGACATTTTGCTTTTTTATTTTTTAACTGAAAAGGTTTTGGTATATTTGGACCACAAATTTGTAGTTAAACCTGATTCATAACATCAAATGTAGTATAAATACTTACCAATATTATAAATGCGAAAGTAAATCTGTCTCTGTTATCTCTTCACGCTTCAACCGTTGCACCGATTTAGAATATAGATGAAATTTCGTGTGCAGATAGTTCGAGTCCTGTTTTTTATCCCGGAAAACGCATAGTTCTTGCGGGAACGCGATAACCGAATTCTACGCGGGCTAGTGAGCAATGTAGCCAGCACCAAAAGTTAATATCAAACATTGTTTCTTATTATATAATATTATGATCTAAAAATGAAGGACGGTGACATGTGCGTGTGTATGCATCATCAGCATATGTGTTATAATGTTTACCATGCAGGTGATCAGCTGCCCGCGGTTCAACCTTGAACTTTTTGCGGGTTTTTGACCTGTTACATAATACAGAAATGCTTTTAATCCCCGTTTAATATTTATCGAGACATCTCACTCCGCCGTGACAAGGACAAACGAGGTGCGTGACGCGCGCAGAACGCTCGCGGGTCCGACGGTGACATATTTTCTCACGCTCCTTCACGCGTGGCGAAATGCGGGAGTCATTAACTAGGTATGAGGGTTTCCTGAAAAAATGCTCTCTGGGTGGCGTATTTTTTTCATTTGGTATAGGCAAACGAGCGCACAGCCCACCTGATGGTAAATGCTCACTGCGGCCCATGGACACTGAAATCCCCCATTAAGAAACTATAAGATATCGAATGTGTTGCCTACCCTGAGCTTAAGATGGAATGCTTCTGTGCCAGAAATTTCACCGACCGGAACACAACAGCAGCAGCTTAGCGGGGAAAGACAGTGGTATCACCCCGGACGGACCTAGCATCAAGGCTTACCATCATAAAAACCTAACGTATTGAACCAACTGTTAAAATACCTGGCACAACATGTAGGTATTTTTTATATAATTATTTAAAAAAAATATTTTTCTTTTTCAAAATCGCGGAATTTTATGTTATTCTCGCAGTACTCTAATTAAAGTTGTTTGTTTTGTTTTGTTATAATGGACTTAGATGAAAAAAGACATTAATATATAAGTATCATTTTTTATAGTGAGAATGGTGTGTGGGAGGAAAGATTACACTTCCACTGAAGTAATTTGATATTGATAAGCACGAGTGCGCGTCATTTTAAAAACTTTATTTAATAATATTAGTAAGGTTACTTACCTTAAAACACAGAATATTTAATAGTACTACGTACAGAATGGCAACGGAATCACCCGCCTAAATCTAGACCGCGCGCAATTCGTGCCCAACTCACCTTACCGTCATTTGTTTCATCCGGAGATGGTGAGGTCATTGGCCCGCGCTGTGGTACTCTTACATTTACAGTATAAATATATAGAATAAATTCATTTATAGAATAAATTTACACATACATTTACAAGTGTACAGACTTCCTCGCACGCAAACATTGATACTTCATTCGAATTGTGTTCGAAATCGTGCTTTTATAAAAGAAGAAGAAGAAAGACATTTATTCGCTGCACAGAAGACACGGTTTACAGCAAAAAAATACACAAAAATAATATAGGCCGTGTAGGCGTGTCCGACCGGTGCTTAAAATCAAAATTACCAACCACCGCCATGCCATAACACCATCAAAAGTGTAAACATCCCTGAAAGCCTGTCGTAATAATTATGCAAATTCACCCTTTAAGTAGGGCAAAGAAAGCTTCCGAACAATGGGTCCTCACTAAACCAGCTGTCGGCTATGACGCGGCGAATGAACGAACCCCTGAAATTTATCAATTTTGCGTAATATCGGTGCTGTCCCTTTCCCGACTACGACAGAAGGAGAATTACGTTTTTCGAGTGTATGTTAGAGTGGGAATTATCACCCTGCTGGTGGTGACATTTTGACGAGGTCAGAGACCTCAAACTACAGTAGAGTACTTGTGGTGATCATCATATTATTATTTCAGCCGAAAAACGTCCACTGCTGGACATAGGCTCGCCACTCAGACCGGCCCTGTGCTTGTTCCCACCGGTTTCCCGCGACCTTCACGAGGTCGTCGCTCCATCTTGTTGGAGGCCTACCGACAGCTCGTCTCCCGGTTCGCGGGCGCCACTCGAACTTGTGGTGATACAAATTGTAAACTGCGTCTCTTTATTTCAAAATTCACTTAAATGCCCATTTTCCGCGTTGTGTGGGATCGACACAACATGTGCTCCCTTCGCTCCTAAAACCCCTTCAGCCGTCATTTCTGGGTTAACGTCTTACGCATATCATATTTCACACAATACCTACATCCCTTCTCGTTGTACGTCAAACCTACCTCGCTTGCTTGCTTATAAATAAATATCCGTACTAATATTATAAATGCGAAAGTAGCTCTGTTTGTAACCTCTTCACGCTTTAAACGCTGGACTTATTAGATTATTATTTATTATTATTATACCGGAAAAACGCATAGTGCCCGCAGGTACGCGATAATCGAATTCCACGTGGATGCATTCGCGGGTAGAAGTATATATCCAAACATACATATCCAAATTCACAGATACGATATCGGAACACGATGTTCTATTTCATTTCTGTATTTGAACGAAAGCGATAAGCAACTGAATAAAATCACATCAAATGATATGAATGTATTATGCTCCTAGTAACAAAGATGAGTTATTTCGTTTGTATGTTTATGAGATGAGATGACCTTCAAGCCTCAGGTAAACTCGTAAGTAAGCAAATTATTTCAATGCGTTTACGTTTCCAACTGTCAAAATTTTGTAATCTTGGTAAGTACCTGAAAGTTAAATAGGGACGTTACTGCCAGACAGAAACTCCGTTTTTCAAACGTCGTTAACACGTGTTCACTAATCTGTTTTTTTATTTACGTCCTTTATCCATCCTATGTTCATACCAAATCGGGCCAGCGGTTGAAGCGTGAAGAGATAACTGACAGACAGAATTACTTTGGCATTTATAATACTAGCATGGATTCCAACGCTCACCAACTCACTCCTGAACCAACTTATTCCAAAATCGATCCACCAACATTCACCCAAAGTCAAACTTCCGTGTGAATCAAAAGTTGGTCACTAATTAAACGTAGAAACCTTCAAACAATGTAATGGAATGAAACCGGGCTTGGAGTTTCGATATAGTTAAACGAAACGACGACGGTACGAATAGAAAGAAATAGAGTGTGTATTCTATTACATGCCCTTGACGCACACCCGAGCCGAAAGTTATTTCTTCAAATGGCCAAGAGTAAGGTTCAGGCGCTTTATTTAATTCGATGTTTGTTTTCGTTTCGTAGAAGGCCTTTCAGAACACGATAATGGTCACTATACATAGGATTTGGGACTATAGCTGAGTGGAGGCGGTTTCGTCGGACACGGGTGGATACTGGATACGTCCAGAGAGTGATTTCAGAAGTATTTTTTTAAAGAAGGGACTTTTTATCTGTTTTCGTATGTATTTATACATAAAACACATGTGTACTACAAACTCGGTGGACGCCTGTGAATGAATTTTCCCTATTTTCAAGTGTTGCCATTGATTTTGACATTTACCTGAACATAGGTCTTTCCCATTGGCTCGCCATAGAAAACTCAGAACTCTATTATTAGCCCACATCTTAAACTACGGCCTACACTGTGCCTGAGCTCTTACTACTACTACTACTACAGCTTATATTTGCGTCCCACTGCTGAGCACAGGCCTCTTCTCATCACGAGATGGTTTGGACTATAGTCCCCACGAGTGCGCAGTGCGTATTGGGGACTTCACGCAAATCTTTGAATTACTTCGCAGATGCATGCAGGTTTCCTCACGATGTTTTCCTTCACCGAAAAGCTCAGTGGTAAATTCAAATTGAATTTACCGCATAAGTAAACTTAGAGGTGCGAGTAGGAGTCGAACGCCCGACCCTCTGCATGAGAGGCGGTAGGTCGAACCACTAGGCCACCACGGCTTAGCCACGGCCTGAGCTCTTAAATTACATAAAGAACACGAGATATATTATTAAATATCATTAGTCTTCCTCTACCCCCACCCCATAAAAGTAATCAGAACGTATTACACGTCTCGAAGAAACTGCTTGCTCGGTAACATTTTTTTTTCAATATAGCAAAGTACTGCCGATGCTAGCGGAAGCGATAAAGACTGACGTTGTATGTGATTTCTGGAGTTATGAAATATCTTTTCATAAAGTGCTATTGTATGAGGGTAGGATGACAATGTGACGGGGCGTTGCGTTGAGGTCATAGTGCGCACCACTTTACGTTACACACATAATTATGTGATTAATACAAGAGGAAAAACTAAAAATGTCACTCTCGTTGAGGGAGTTGTATTGCACGTTTTCGTATACAAGCGTTCATCTTAAATATGCAACGTTTGTAGGTACCTTAATATGTGAACTTTGTGCAATATTATAGATATATTATAGAAGCCAGTAAATATATCTCATTAATTATTTACATATTAGCTGTAGCAGTTCTGTCTCGTCATGGACATTCTTGAGTCAGAAAAACAAATAGATTTTTGCATTAATTTGTTCGCATAGACATAAATAATACTTCGTATGGACCCGGCCTAACGTAGATACATGTCATGTTTCCCCGCTTCATTGGTGTCCAATCCAAAGTTAAACTTATATCGTGACACTAAAGCTGGGTCACATTTTTTCAACAACGAGACGAGTTTTTAGATACTGAGAAACAGTTTCAAAAAAAGTTTTTTTAAAAACGCTTATTGTCACGCACGCTCGGTGACAGAACTTTGGATTGGACACCGTGGAAGTGGGGACATATTACGTGTACGTTAGACCGGGTCTATATTATTTACGTCTATGTTTGTTCGCCATTTTTTATATTTCAAGTCGATAGGTATGTTCGAATTTCATTTCTTACAATTTTCCTCAATAATCAAGCATGTGAGTGGATGAGATCTTTCTTTCAATTCAAATTGTGTCGATACAGAAGTTTATTTTTAGTAGTTTGACAAATTAATCTACCTTCATTCATATTGCTTGGCGGTACTTTTAATAATAGCAAACTGAAACCTTCGTGTTCAACATACAATTTGCCGCGGGACTCAAACGGGGCTCAACACGAGTCTCTGACAAAACATGTTTAAAACAAGACTGACATTGAAAAAAGGGTTCGTCCCACACGGTGAAAAAAAACTTCGTGAGTAAATCAAGTACCCTTGTAATTTGATTCAATATGTACCATGTCCAAAACCCGGGCAGCCCTATCCGCCACTTTGAGATTGAAATTTATGGAGCCCCTGAAAAATGACAAGTTCAGAACCGGGAAAAATAAGCTGTTTTTAAACCTGCGTTAGGTATCGTTAACTCATGCTCTGGCCTGTGCTCTTTTTGAGAAGGATTTTGAAAAGTTTCTATATCATTATACTTTTAGGAGTTTTAGTCCTCTTTCATTTTATAGGTCGTTTTGCAAGTAAGTGACAAAATCTCGTAAAGTTTTTGACCGATTTCTAAGTAATGTACTATTTTAAAAATTTCGATAAATGCGCGTATTTTTACCGCAGGTGTACCATTATGGTGAAGAAAAACATCTTGTTTGAGACAGTCAAACAGTTTGAGAACTTTTTAACCCCGTTTGAATATCCAGTTCTAAAAGCATCCTCTGGTCATTGCCAAAAATATTCACGATGTCGTAACAAAATTTTATATTTTCAATCTACGCAGCTGAAAAGTTTTCGGTTGACAACAGTCACCGAACCCCAATAAAGGTTGTGTAATAAGAAATCTCGTTGAAAGTTTCTTGTAATCTGACGGAGCGGAGGTCGAAACTGGCCAAGTGTGAGTTCCGTACATACAATCAGCGTTTTTTAACGATTATAAAAAATATGAATGACTGACGGACTAAGGTGTTCATTAATAATTATAGGTATTTGTCGACCGTTATAGTCTCGTCACACATAATTATGGTATTTTTTTCCAATCTAATATGAAGGGTCTGACCAACTATTTACTTGCTTATCAATTTTTGATTTAAATGAACGAAACAATTAAATAATCATCATATAATATCATAATAATTTTTCTACTATTAACTAGTTAAGTATTACATTTTTATGTATGAACCTCCTACATGTATTGTTATCGAACTTAATTTTAGTGCTATCAGTGCGAAGGGTTTCATGTTACATCGAACCCCTAAATTTGCGCGTAACCAAAAAAGTTCTGTACTTATTAGGTAAGCAGAAGAGCAGCTGTACTTCTAAATTGGATTTCACCCTCTCGTTTGCATAAAAATAACTCTTCTTTTATTTTCACCAACATCTACAAGTGTAGTTCATTCTTCCATGGTCACCAAGAACGAGAATTAAAAAAAGAAAGAATAAAAAAACGCAGTCTACTAAACCAGTTCCAAATTCAAATACATTCGAATCTTTTAAAATTTTCATGCCCGAACTGAGGAGGTGAACTATAGAATCTAGTGCTGGCTGGAATCCAAATTTTTACATTTGTAACACAGGACACGCGCGTACAGTAATAACCATTATGTGGTAACACCTGGGTTTCGCAAGTAAATGTGATACTTAGTGCCTGATGTGCGTATTTTTTTGTAGATTTGGTATGGTGCTTTCAACGGTATGCTAAAGTTGATTATATTGTTCGTGTTAAACATGATATGACATTTGCGGGGTTCAAGGTCAAATTTCCTTTTATAAATATATAAAATTTACTTAAAAAAAGTATAATTTAGTAAATTGTACTTCAAAACTGACTATTTAAGAATTTTTCTTAATTTAGTTTAAACATTGATGAGGACTAGGTACAGTCAGCAGCAGAAGTAGATAAGCTGTCCAGGTGTTCAAAATGACCTACACACGACCGTATTCTTAAGACGTTAAGGGCGTGTGTAGATCATTTGAAACATTTGAAGCCGTGGTGGCCTAGTGGTTCGAGCTACCGCCTCTCATGCCGAGGGTCGGGGGTTCGATTCCGGCTCGCACCTCTAAGTTTACTTATGTGCGAAATTCAATTTGAATTTACCACAGAGCTTTTCGGTGAAGGAAAACATCGTGAGGAAACCTGCACGCACCTGCGAAGTAATTCAAAGATGTGTGTGAAGTCCCCAATCCGCACTGGGCCCGCGTGGGGACTATAGCCCAAACCCTCTCGTGATGAGAGGAGGCCTGTGCCCAGCAGTGGGACGCAAATAGGCTGTAGTAGTAGTAGTAGTAGTAGTAGATCATTTTGGATACCCGGCTCGTTTATCTACTTCTGCTGCTGACTGTACATTATTTGTTTGTGAATATTTTTGACGTGATAACGTCATATAACGATTTATAAACGCCGGCTGCGCTCAGAAAAAAACAAGAGGCAATAGTAACATTTCGCCTGAGCCGAGCGCGCAAGCGAGAGCGCGGAACAAGCGATAGAGAGACACGATCGGCCTAAGCGTGATGTTATCACGTAAAATGATCATCCGTAAACTGACTTTACAGATAAAAATTTTTTTACAATATATTTTCTGTGTGCATAGTTACTGGTGGGGGATACGAAAACGTAAATGTTTACGCCTAAAACTCCCCTGTGCTCTACATATTTGATTAACATTTTTAGTACCTATTTATTTGTTTACTACGAAATTCCAGTCTCGTATATCAAGCACCTGTAATTCATCCAGATAAAAAACCTGTATGTATAAAGATATTTTCACTTCTCATGCTCTTAAAATGTTACTTTAGTCTCTGCACATCGGGACTAAAGCTCTTTTTTAGTCTCTAGGGACTAAAGTAATTTTTTTTTAATTTACATTGGAAACCCGCCTAAACAGCCAACCACAGAGTTAGTGAAAGGAGGATTATCCCCATTTCCAGTGAACCTAGACAATTTCTAGGGCGTGAAAAAACGATTTAATTTCGTGAAACACGATTTAATGATTACGAATACCTATGAATCTTGTTTTAGTTAAAGTGAATTCATTTAATAATGAATGACCCAATTAGTTTTAAAATATATTAATAGTTTTCAAGTTTGAATCTGTTGGCTAAATATCATTCAACACGTCACGTGATAAAAAAACAGGTCAAGTGCGAGTTGAACTCGCGCACCGAGGGTTCCGTACCTACAAACTTGATGATGCAAATTTAACAATACAAAATTATTATTTGCGGTTGGTGAAGTAGACACGGCTACTGCGCCAACCGCAAATGATAAGTTTGTATTAGTAAATTGGCTTTTTTTTGCACCAAAATATATAATATTTACGGTTATCAGATTTATTCCTGTACGTGTGCTGTAAGACCTTGCTTCTGGCCAAATTCCAAGATTCTAGGTCATCGGGAAGTAGCCGGTTATCTCCTTTGTTATAATAAATATCGTAATTTTGTATGGAACTTCGTTTTTTTTTTCCTCGCATTCCAAGTGAAAAGCAGAGTGTTTAACGCGTGACTAAACAACCATAATGACACTCGAAGTATAGCCACCCTCGCTCTGCTCGGGTGGCTAAACATCTCGTGTCATAATGGCTTGTTTTAGTCCCTTGGTAAACAATTTACTATTATTTATTTATTTTGTCACTGAGCGGAACTTCATTGAAACAAAAAAAATAAACACAAATTATGGAGTGTGGATAATGTGTTTTGGTAAGGAGCACAATCTTATATGGCGAAACAGTTGAAAACGTGTCCAGCGGATTTGATAAGCAACAAAACAAAACACACTCTCCTCACAACCGTTTTTGCCATCTGAAGGCGCTACTGCAGACTATCCGCCTAGGTGGCTTGACACTTTTGGCGACCGGAGCGCCCCCAACCTACCGATTTGGTGTGCACTTTTGGAACTATAAAGATTGCGCTCCTTTACTTCAACTCTCCATACTGCCACATTACCGAAGGTGACACCTAAGTCCTTTTCTGTTGAATATTATGTTGAATCCAGGTCGTATTTATATTTTTTTAAACTATCTTAGGTACATTATCTGTCATTCACAAACGGCCTCAAACTTCAAAGCTTATCAGCTGGCAGGATAGAAAATCAGCCGCGTCCTCTGACAGCCCAATCATTTGTCTCGTCTAATTTATCACACTTGTAAACAGGCAACTATCAAAACAAGCTATTATGCCATTCGCTGGTGATTAATGACGTGGTTTCTCCGTTTCGAGAAGTTGAATTTAGAAGCTAGTACAAACTACGAGATTCAAATACTTCGTGCCGTCTCTGTCGCTCCGATTTGTTGAAACGGTAGTGTGAATGGGGCCACAATACTAGGCTATAACTTTTCATTTCAGGTCATCTGTCCTACACAAAAATCGAAAATCTAATAACTTGTAACCACCTTTTTAAAATAGTTTTTCTTCTTTCCAAAAGGTTCCAGTCTTTCCAAAAGGTTTAAGCGTGAAGAGGTAAGACACAGACCGACAGAAGTTACTTTCGCATTTACAATATAACTATGGATGCCCCTATTTTTGAGTTGGGGGTTGAAAATAGCATGTTATCAAAAACATTTTTCATTTAATGATTTCGATTTCAAAGTGATTGTAAAAATGCTATGTAGATATACCTACCCGCGTAGGTCCCTTTTTTTGGGGATTTCAGGAAATCGCGCCAAAATAAAGCTTTCTACGACCAGTAGTTTTGGCTGATCGATGGTAGTTGAAGCTGCAATCAGAGCCGTCTGCAAGTTGTTCTAGCTAGTGGAACAACAACGAAAGGTCGGCCGCATTTGGCGGCGTGTGTTTTTGTTTGTACAATCAAATGGCACTGTGACATGTGGCGACCTTGCTTGGTAGAATTCCGTGCGTGTGTATCTGATCCCCTTTATATCTGTCAACATGGTCATGTCTGATTCAGACTTGACAGAGTCTGAAACTAGTCATATACCTACTGTCAATCTATCCGAATATAGCCGGTGAGCATTGTCCAGAACACATGTGTGGCAAAAATATATTTAAATTATTAAAATATTACTGAACAAGAAGTTTTCTTAAGACTAATGTGTTAAAGTGCAATTCGCTTACTTCTAATGAATCTATCGTTTCCGCGGTAACAGCTCTTCACCACCTCGGGTAAAAAGGTCAGGAGGACCATATTTTTTATCTCGCTCCGTCTGCTCACTAATTACGACATTCTGACCAACGGACACAGATCAAGATGTTACATTCGCCTACTGGAAGTGGCATCGGCGGTTCCCAACCGAACCTCGCAACAGCTTTTCAGATACTAGATAAATCTCCTGAATTTTCTAATAGCTCAAAAGTAAGTTGTCATAACAACAAGCGAAAGTTCAAAGATAGCAATGAAATCCTACTTAAGTGAAATGTCTGAGATGAAAAAACAGATGATGGAATTGATGAAAATGTTGAAGATAAACAATGAAAAGCAAAATGCATCTATAAACTTAATGCAAGATAGATGCAAGCCTTTGCAGGAATATGGACGAGCTGCACGAGACCTGTCTGAGTTACTTATCCAGGAGGTGCTACTCATGTCCAGTAGTGAACGTCTCAGTACATGATAATAGATAGTTACCTAGTTCAAAATGAACTTCCAAGCCTCTGATTAAAACTGTCAAAGTTGCCGCTTCATTGCAACCGGCCAGGAGGAAGCGGTTATAAAACAATAATAATTTAGACATGTTCCCAGCTGGCCTATGATTAGAACTGTCGAAGTTGCCGCTTCATTGCAACCGGCCAGGAGGAAGCCGTTATAAAACAATAATAATTTAGACATGTTCCCAGCTGGCCTATGATTAGAACTGTCGAAGTTGCTCAGAAGAAGCGCTGCAGCTGCAGCAGCAATTATCGAGCTGGAGGCAGTTGTTATTGCTTTTGTTTCACTTCGGAACAAACGGCCATAAGTTGCTGCCTACTCGTCAATGAAGGCATCGGTCTCATACCTATTAGGTATCTATTAGAGATGGGCCGACTAGTCGACGATTAGTCGGGAAAGCCGACTATTCGGCATCATTTCTAGTCGGTGATTAGTCGGCGACTAGTCTGCAAAAAATGCCGAATATTCGGCACTTTATTGCCTATAGGAAATAGAGATTAAATCATTTTTAATCAATGAAATTTCATATTATTTTGAAACTATTAACATATAGGAACTCCAATCAAAAATCAATTACATCCTTCCACATAGGTACCGCTGTAAAAAGGTAGAAGTAGAAAATTGGTTTATACTTTATATTATTATTATTACTTAACAAAAGTAAATTATGGTGTATAAAAGTTAGTCCCTGCTCGATCAGGAAGTTGGCAAAATCCTACGATCGGCAGTGCCGACTAATCGGCCGATTAATCGGCAAATTCAAAACCGATTAATCGGCCGACTGGCCAGTCGGTAAAATCCGTAGTCGGCCCATCTCTGGTATCTATACTATCTACGCGTTATGAATTCTAAAAGGTGTGGCGCGTCTACATGAAATCGTGTCGAATACGTGATGCACATAAAATAAAAAAATAATATGGAATTGATTTATACTTAGCTTACACCATCAATCCCATACTTTCTTTTTACCAAATCGAAAAAAAGACCTTAACATGCTTAGAATCGATCGCCGATACTTCGGGTATTATCATTATCTTTTGTTTGATCCTATGTTTAACTATGTTATTAATTTGCCGGTGATAGGAACGGATGCATGGTCCATCCAGATAGCTATTTTATTCACTTAACCTTACCAGTTGTCGCACTGTTGTGCTCTATTAAGGGGGTATGAGAACCTGTAAATTACCAGCATAGAGGCTTCAACTTCCTAGGACTTCCAAGTTGTCAAGATTGGCAACGCATTCGAAATGTTACGATACCGTCCATGGACCACTGTGAGTGACTGTCAGTGACCACTTACGGTCTGGCGGACTGTGTGCTTCTTTGCTAACCAATGCTATAAAAAACTATCATGGAAATTTCTAATATCTTTTGTTCAAAAAATGCTAATTTGAACTTGTTAATGATGCTCTCATTACTCACCACTATCATGAAATTTCGCAATACACTACACATCTTTAACAGTGTAGGCTTACATATGTGTTTCTGTAGAAAAGCATATTACTTATAATATAGAATACTATTCACAAAAAATAAAACACATTTCTTGAGACTTAAAATGCTCGGAGACATGGGAAAAGGCTAAAAATAGAATGAATAATACGGTTCTCTAGTGAGAGAAGTAAGGAGCGCAATCTTATATGGCGAAACAGTTGAAAACGTGTCCAGCGGATTTGATAAGCAACAAAACCAAACACACTCTCCTCACAAACGTTTCCGTTGCGTTTTCGCCTTAGCAGCGCCATCTGAAGGCGCTACTGCAGACTATACGGCTAGGTGGCTTGACTGAAGTGGCGACCGCAGCGCCCCCAATCTACCGGATTTGGTGTCCACTTTTGGAACTATAAAGATTGCGCTCCTTTACTTCAACCCTCCATACCTATGATATTACTTGGCTGCGTTCCGAATCGCGCTCAGAGCGCTCACAGCACCTTGCATCCTTTTT
Source organism: Aethes cnicana (assembly GCA_963971205.1). NCBI lineage: Eukaryota > Metazoa > Arthropoda > Insecta > Lepidoptera > Tortricidae > Aethes > Aethes cnicana. The sequence goes on along the minus strand of OZ020279.1, from coordinate 3,284,671 downwards.
CCTCTTAGAAGTCGACTTAAAAGAGGAAGAAGGATGCAAGGTGCTGTGAGCGCTCTGAGCGCGATGCGATTCGGACGGAACGAATGACTAGAAATTATGTCAAAGTTGTTCATAGCGGCATCTGCACTAATCGGCCGGTTGGGAGCGAGTTGTTATTGCTTTTGTTTAACTTCGACTTTGAGTTCGAGACAGCTCATTCGTTGCTATTGTCTGTGACAATCAAAAATAAGCGAACTCTATACCGCTATTGAATTTTAAGTTACCATTCTGTATTTGAATTTAATATAATTAGATAGGAGAATTTAAATCGAGAAAGACTCTCATTTAAGGTCCTCATATCTCGTTTCTTTTTTGGTTGACCAAAATGACAAAAAAAAACTGTTTTTATAGGGAAAGATAAGCCTGTTTTATTACTGATTTCAAACGGAGATGTCTATTTGTTGCTATTTTCAGCGGTGATCCTTACATCTAGATTCCATCATAGTCAACCATCACTTTCTCCGCCTATGAGAAAACCACTAGATATACTAAGTACATCATTATTTAAATTAAGCACAACCAATTTAACATCTTTAATTCAACTTAGAAACTCTACAAAAAGAGATATTGCTCTCTTTATGTAAAAGAGAGCAATATCGTTAAACATGGTTAAAACTAAGCATTTCCAGTAAACGTCAGCGTCAAGCTTCCAGTGAAAAGCTTATTAGAAAACGAAACGCAATAGGCACTTACTTATCACAATATATAAATCAACTTTTCCATTTATTTCACTGAGGTGTATAATTAAGATCGCGTTATGGCAGCGAACTTTATCGCGCACCATTTCCTGAAGAAATTCAATTAAAAAAATATTGCGTAAATTTTATGGTCATTAGTCCGAGGTGAATGTAGATTTGTTTTATAAATGTGGTTATTTATGAGTATATAGAGAAGCAAAGCGTTGACCAAAATTACGATAATGTAATCAGAAATCAGACTTTTATTTGCATAAAACATGGTTACCTACATAAAGATGATATAACAATGGTAATATGTTACGTGCTAACATGTTTAGTCATATAATTACATGCGAATGACATGTAATTTTTTTAAAGCACCAAATATTGTATTGTTAACATGTAAAAAAGTACACGCTCTTTATTAAGCACTTTACTGCACTATTTCGCCGACAATCTGTACTTTTTGTTACACACACAAAAACCCATCACAAATTAAAATATAAAATTTTAAATCAGTACTCATTTTAATTAATATCAGGACGCGTTGTTAATTAAATACCTATATCAAATAAGAACGAATAATATAAAAAAAAAACAGTTAGCCTTCCGACGAAGTTTTTCGACGACGATTTTTATGCCACTCTTTACGTCTTGCCGTCCGTCAGCTTATCATTAAAATATTTTAATTATGAATAAATATTTAAATAAATCTTTAAAGAGATTATATCCATACACTTGAATAACCTGTGGACTTACTGAAGCGTAACGTGATATTGCATCATACATGCCTGTGCTCAGATGGGCGCGTCTATAAATAATGTGAATACTCGCCTAGACCTTATCAAGTTAAAGGTTACAGTGAAGGCTGTACATGATTGCAGAATAACTACGTACTGTAGCTGGAGGTAACATTCACGCATAGTTAAGTTGCTCAAGTGGAAGACTGACGGGCGGTGTGCCAGAAAGATCTCGAGTGGCGTCCGCGGCAATGGGATATGCTCGGGGTTTCATTTCATAGAATCAGAAATGAGGATATCCGCAGTAGAACTAGGGTCACCGACATAGCCCGAAGAATTACGAGCTTTAAGTGGCAGTAGGCGGGGCACATTGCTCGCAGGACTGATGGCCGTTGGGGCCGGAAAGTTCTCGAGTGGCGTCCGCGAACCGGTAGACGAGCTGTCGGTAGGCCTCCAACAAAATGGAGCGACGACCTCATAAAGGTCGCGGGAATTCAGTGTAGCCCGTGTCTCAAACTATCTTCATAAAAAAAATCATTCAAATCCGTCCCGTCGTCACAACGTGAAGGAAGTTGTGCTTCCTTCACGTTGTGACGACGGGACGGCAAACAAACACACTTTTACATTTATAATAATTATTAGTATGGAAGTACAACAACAACAACAATACTCTTTATTGAACACCATATAAACAAAACAAAGAAAATTCAGAAAGAATACACATTAAATAGGTAAACAACAGGCGGCCTTATCGCTAAATAGCGATCTCTTCCAGTCAACCTTAGGAAAGTGGAGAAGGCGAATAGAAAACAATGATGGGTGGTGTAAAACTCACAAGTACATTTTTTGGGCACAAATATTTTATATTGGAGTGTGTTGGTAGCTGCAAGATTAACCAGATGTACACAGCAGCTTACAGCAAAGAAGATACATACATACAATCACTATACATAGGCAGAGATCACTTCCTTCCATTTGCTTATGACTCTTACTACATACCTCTCTCGCTCAAAGAAGATGGTCTGACGATATCACATTCTATGGGCCCTGTAGTTCGTTGGTTAAAGTGGAGACAATATAAAAAGAAATCAAAAAATGAATTTTTGGGTCCTTTTTTTTGTTGCTGACTGTACTTTTATTTATAAATCCTTCATATACCCCCTCCACGACGAATCAAACGAGCCCAAATTCGATGGGCTTATGTAGTTTTATTACGGAGTTTTTATGGCCACCTTCCAGCTCCATCATCAGATCAGCTCCACATTATCATAATGCATTGTCATGCGATTTACATATTCGTGACAAATTTCAGCTCAATCGGAAAGGGGGTCAAATTTAACTTGCAAGATTCCATTACATGGTTAGTTACATACAGGTCGACCTAATAAACGCATGTTAAAAAAGAAACTCTTCAACGCAAATATAAAAGCTGCTTATATCTAAAAGCGTAGGAAAGAGGCGGATTCTATAAATGCGTATTAACGCCCCATCGGCGTTGTAAGGATATCGGTGTGAGCCTTTATCTACGCACATTCCGCGCACTTACCCGAAAGGTGGAAACCGCTTCAAATATACGGGTAGTTAGCCATTTAGGTGAAATGTAGGCACTTTTGTGTGCTGAGGGTAATGTTGTATGCAAACATTATTGATTTCTAAAAGAGTACAGACAGTCCTGGATCTAGGATTTGGTGTAATCGGAACAGAAACTTGACAACAACTATTTTCCAGCGTTAAACACAAGTTTTTTAGGGTTCCGAAAAGCTTCTTCTTTCTTTAAGCTTTAAAGTGCTATTTTTTGTTAGAGTCACGTGCCCCCCCCCCCCCCTGCCAGCTAAATGGAGGTATTTGTATGAAAAAAATCACGGTTATGGCATATATAACGTAGTTGAAAGGAAAACTATCACAGCTAGGTAGGCTGTAGGTAGGCTAGTAGGCTGTACAAACTTACGAGTCATAGTCGACCAACTTATGAAATGATTAAAAAATCAATGATTTTTCTGGAGCGGCAGGGGCTTCGGGAGGGCATGTCATTCCACAGGCTAGCTAGATGCTGTGGGCATCGTCAACTTCGGAACCCTATACTTTGTGCGTGGCCCGACACGCACTTGGCCGGTTTTTATACTTATAACTATCCACAAACTTGACCATGAATTCAGCAGACCTGTTAATGAGGGTGCTAGTTCTACGTTTCATATTGTACTTATTTCAGCTCATTATTTCAGCCGCAATATGGCGAGGTCTAATGAATTTCTGGTCAAGGTTTATAAATCGTCACGTTTTTCAAACTCTCTTTGGATTTTGGGAGCCTTTGAAGTGTTGCCATAAATAAATTGTATACTCGTGAAAAAGAACTCCTGATATTATCACGGAATCGAGATTCCCGAAGGTAGTAAGGTGGCTGTAATTTAAATGTGTTTTGTTTTACCACGACTTGTACTAATTCGGACACTCGCAATAATGATTTTATTACGTGTACGAAGATTCGACTCAATCTGTTTAGTAATTTTGGAATAAAAGCGAAACTACGTTTCTATGAAAAGTTGAGAAACGCCGTGCGTACAGGGGACTCTTAACACCAGGGGGGGCGTACTTTTATTTGTTAGTCACCGTCAGTTCTAAAAAGAAAACAGATCCGTGACCACAAAATCGACTAAACACCTTTGTTCTTAGCAAAAATAAATCGAGCCTTCTTCGTATGGCGACTGGTGGGGGATTATCTTAAGTACGTACGTATCTACCCTTTCGGCTTAGCCCGGATAAAAGGTACGTTCAGGGGAAAAGGGTACATATTTCACGGACAATTATACGGGAAGGGATCAAATTATGGGTAAAAATTGCGATAAGTCTCATATTAATCTTGGTGTTGCAGGTCGTTTGCTCTTGTTTAGGTACTGTACTTCATTGTTTTGCGTAGGTATAGCGACGATTAATTTTTGGTATTTATCTGTTTGCAAATTTGAACGTAATTTTTTTGACAAAATAACTGCCTGAGGTATTTTGTTGAAAGAATATTTTGTGACGATGAGATGAGATAAGGATTGGATTTGGTCTCTTATTATTTTACTGAATGTATCCTTAATCTTCTATCTATGTAATATAAAACAAGAAACTGACTGACTGACTGAATGACTGATCGATCAAAGAATCAGAGCCGAATCTACAGGTCGTAGAGAGCTGAAATTTGGCATGCAGATTCCTTAGGGAACGTAGGGGAGCACTAAGAGAGGATTTCTCTAAATTCCCACGGGAACGGAAAAAAAGGGATTTAACATTTTAATATCTCTGCGCATACGAAGTTGCGGGAAGAAGCTAGTATTGTGTATTCCAAGCTCGACTTTTGGCACACATAATATATAATCATATTTTTGAGTTCCCAAAATTAGTGCAAGTCGGTGCAAAATAAAACGTAATGAAATAACGGCTACAAAATCAAATTAAAGCGGAAAGTAATGTATGGAAGAAACAAAAATAGTAATAATTTCCTTATTGTTTAATTTTTTGCCACCAAAATGTATTTCAGACACTTTTTCCCACAATTTTTGCTCCATTATTAAGTTATATTTGTCTGACGTCAGATTATAAGTTTGCTAAAAAAAATGTGTTTCTTAATTGGCATGGAGAGATAACCTTAAAAGCGACTCTTAAATATCTTGACAGACTTGACTGGCCTTTTGTAGCCTGCCTTTTTGTGTGGATCTTATGAGATTAGGTTTATCATACGTATAGTTTCACATTTACTCAATATAATTACACGTGTATATTTTTTCCTCACTAAACGTAAACAGGCTGGCGTTCTTCCATTCGCTAAAGAAGTTTTTATTCAATGGCCACATAGTATAGATACCTAATAATACTCCATATTGCAAAGCGTTAATACGGAATGATGAGTTACCGCACGTCTGAACATGATGGGGGTGTGTTTACTACATACAATGGAGTTCGGCCAAGTTCAAACAACACATATTTAGATCGATTATTAGTTGAACAACAGTATGAAGCTATGAGGACGGTTCTAACAGTTCAATAATAATAATAGTTTTAACTTCATCCAGATTCAGACCACAAAATAAAAGTATAGAAAGTAGTTTCATTATCTGTACTTTCAAGTAGAAATAAGCACCACTTGTAAGACAAAAGACAACGTTGTGCAGCATTTTTGTAATCAGACCTACATAGTTTTATTTGCCTATGTTTTGTTTTTTCTTTTCTTTCTCTTGGGTCCCCAATCCGCACTGGGCCCGCGTGGGGACTAAAGCCCAAACCCTGTCGTGATGAGAGGAGGCCTGTGCCCAGCAGTGGGACGCAAATAGGCTGTAGTAGTAGTTCTCTTGGGTCCAGCTGAAAATCAGCGCTGCGGTTCCGTACTTCAGCATATCGCTGAGCTGGCAGCCCTTTCGGCTATATTTTAAATATGTGTTTTTCTTGTCTGTCTGTGTGTGTATATTGTGTTTTGTTTAGTTATCTATTTTTGTACCTAGCTGTGCCTTTGTATTTTAGCCAAATTTATTTATAGCTAGCTTTTCCCCCGCAACTTCGTATGCGCAGAAATATTAAAAAGTAAGATCCCGATGTATCCCGTTCCCGTGGGAATTTTGCAAAATCCTTTCTTAGCGGATGCCTACGTCATAACATCTACCTGCATGCCAAATTTCAGACCGATCCGTCCAGTGGTTAGGGCTGTGCGTTGATAGATCACTATGTCAGTCAGTCAGTCACCTTTGAGATTTATATATTTCGATATTGAAATGAAAAGAACAGAAACATTCTTAATCTCATAATGTCTACTGTTCCTTGATTGTGTGGTGTTCAATAAAGTATATTGTATTGTATTCTTTTTTTTTCTTTTCAATATTATAAATGCCATAGTGAATCGGCATTCACGCACTTCATCATAAAGCATTTTAATAGTGCTTTAAATGTGCCAGGGGTATACAGAAACAGCGTATTTTTGTCGAGAATCAATAGTAGAGTCACACGGCGGACACGGCCTAATAAAAACACGATTTCGAACACAATACGAACAAACCCGCGACCGTCGGAACAGTAGGCTTAATACCAACACACAATTTCAATGTCGATAAAAAAAAACGAAGAATTTGTTTTGTAGCCAGTCAGTATGAATCTTGTGTTGCCAATATTATACTTACCTACCCAATTACTCAATTGTAATGACGTCCAAAAGTGTACACAATTATCATGAGGTCATCTGTATAATGCAGTGGTAAAACACTGCGCGAAGTCATATGGGCATGCAACTGTAAAGTCATGTTCATGTGATAAGATGACATGTTATGTGATGTCATGTATATGTGATGTGCCCTCAATAGCGCGTGAAGTTCGGGTTCCTCCAAAGGAGTCCCCTAACACCAATGTGGACAAGGAGGGTTTCACTACGGTGTCGAGGAAGCGCAAGCCGCGAAAGAGCCAAGGTGGTACTGCAGAACCGGTTGGTTCTGGTCTGCACGTTGCCACACCGAGCAAGGCGCTATATGTTTCGCGCCTGCATTACTCCGCCACGGCTGATGATTTGGCGGAGTATGTTCGCCAGAAGACCGGCTTCTCCCTGAGGGTGTTCCCGCTGCGCCACTACGTGCACTTCAGCTCTTTTGTGGTGCGCGTGCCGCGGCCGCTGCTGGAGAACATCGAGAGTGCTGACTTCTGGCCGAAGGGTGTCGTGTTTCGACGGCTCCGGGGCAACCTACCGAATCCTACACCGGAGATGACGACGCAGCGGAGCCACGCCGTTTCGTCGCCTAAATAGTTTTTATTTGGTTTCATGACGCATTGGTGTTAGCTGTAAGGTCATGTTAAACTTTTATAAATAAATAAATAAGCTTGGCACACTGAAATGCCTTATTGTCGCTATTCATTGAGCTATGTGCACACGAGTTGAGTTTGCCGCACCGTAATAATATATGCCTTCATCCTCGGCTGTTGATAGGCCGATTACTCACGCCTTCTCGCCGGCAGTTGAAAGGACGTCAGGTGAAAACTCGCCGCGCAGCCGACTTACTTATTAAGACTTAGTTTCATTTTCCGTTCGTTATGATATAGATTTTTAAACGAGTGCTTTTTGTGTCAATTTTGACCATTGAGGTGATTAATTAGGTATTATTTTGTAAAACGCGATAAACTCCAATAGACTGCAAAGGCGGTGTCCAGTTAATTGGCTATGGGTGAAAAATGTCAATGTGCTTGATTCTTTTTTTATGGATAGCCAAACCAATTTCATTTTTTACGTAAAATCTACGCCACGGAAAATTCTGAGAATTTCTATTGATACGGAAGGTTATTCCTATCCATAAAAATAATAATCGAGCACATTGTAATTTTTCAGCCACAGCCAATTGACCTAAAGCTATGAAAATCTTATAGTGTGACCTTAGGTTCGACTTTACAGGCTGTCGGATTTTGAAGGCGGTTTCGGTTTTTTTAATTTCTCAACCGCTAAACCGATTTTCTTAAAATATGGTTACAAACACTTTCGATCAGCCTGAGCTTACCTATCGAACAAACAAAACCAAATCAAAACCGGTCCAACTTTCGGACAAAATGTTGTCATACTTGATTCGATCTTTTATCAATGCCGCGAACGATCGCTATGGATAGAAAACCCCGCCTACGAAGGCGGGGTTTTCTATCCACTATTTTGATAGCACCCGTGCTTGTGACTATCACAAAGATTGACAGTTGTCAAATGTGACCCGCTTGTTACGAGACGTCCAATCGAACGCTTCGGTGTCAGATGGCGGTGTCATGTCACAGTATCGAGTGTCAGAAGCAGATAGTATCCTTTCAAGGACTGGAAATGTTACGTTATTTTAGAAACCTCTCTAAATAGCGCGATAAAAACGTGGAAAAGAAAAAGACTTGGATATTTTTATTACAACGCTTTATTAGGTCGTGGTGTAACGAAATAGTGTTTTTCGTTACACGTTAGGACTCTGGCAAGCTGAATTCAACCCACTTTTAATGAATGAATGAATTAAATAGTTTATTTGCTGTAAGTGTGGGTATTTACAAAGATGTCACATATTATTATTATCAGTTCGCACACTTAGCTGCGTTCAGCATGCAAAAAATATCATAATTTTAAAACTAAAAATACTTACTTATTAATTACATTAAATGTACAGTTTTTGATTGCTCTAAAAATTCTTTCACGGTGTAAAAACAACTGTTAATTAGCCATGTAAAAAGACTATCTAAATTTTCTTATTGGCATTTCCTTAAAAGACTTTGGGATATGATTATAAATCTTAATGGCCATGGCATGACAATTGGCACCGAACAATGCGGTTTTGTACGTGGGTATTAGTAATTTAGTCGGATCTCTTAGCCTTAATATCGGATTCGTTACAGTTTGTTAAAAAAAATACGGATTTGATTTGACGAAAACGGCTATTTCAAAAATATACATGCTAGTCAGGGTTAGAATATTAAGTTTTTTTCATGATACGATAATCAATATTCTATATTGATTATCGTATCATGATGAAACTTGACAGATATATATGTAACTTGGATGACAATGCAATAATGTGGTACCAGAGAGCTGATCTAATCAGGGGAGCTAGGAGGTCGGCACAGAAATGTTAAATCGTTGTTTTAGTATTTTAATAAACTATTTATTTTATTTTATTTAAAGTCCATATACCATACCATCATTTTAAAATAATTTACATTAAAAATAAAACATTATGTAAACAAACACACAGCTGAAAGCCGACCTAAAAATTAGAATATAAACATTAAAAAACGGCGCGCAATATTTTTAACATAATTCACGAAGAGGTTTTTAAAGTGTTACTTTCTGAAAACCCGCAGGTTTTCGTTTTAATTAATTAAGCACGTTTTTTACATTAAAAAACGTACTCGGGTAACGGTATTTCAGCGAGTTCAAATTCACACTCGGGGTTAGAACAACTCACTGACCAAACTTTTTTTTGTAAAAAGGGGAACATGGAAAAAAGCGTTCATTTAAATTTTAAATCATTGAGCTATGAGCTCTCTAGTTTTGTGTTGAATCAACAATTCAACACCGATAATATTAGTCTGATTTTGATGCACATTTTTTAATCTAATAGTGATTATGTCAGGGACTTCCCACTAACTCGAGTTATTGTCGTATAATGCGACATTTAGAATTTATTAGGCTCAGAACAAGGGTTGTGTAGTGTAATCTTGACATTTGATCTTATTTCCTTCATTTGTACACCGGTGCGAAGCTGGGACGGGCTGCTTTTCTATCTATTAAAAAACTAGAACTAATAAAAACTCATTGCGGCGTCAAGCGACAAAAATTGTGACATTATAATTAAGGGGAGTAACGTTGTCTGGAATACGTATTGTTTACTACCGCTTGACACACCGCTTATGACGCCTCGCGCATCGCGTCGCTAGTCCCTGAGTGAGGCCTTAGAGAGGATAGCGGAAAAATCGACCCAAAAGTCACTACGCACCCCATCTGCCCATTGGCTACCTGGTCAGGTGAAAATAAGGCAGGGAGATGTCAAATTTAAGGACATCGTGATACGTTTTTGCTAAAGCACGCTTTTGAGTTTCATCGCCTCGAAGTAAGGTCTACTTTTTTTTACAAATACCGCGTTACTGGCAGACGGCACACACCTGATGGAAGATGTTTGCTTTTGACACAGTAAGTAAAGCAGGGAATGTTAGACTTCAAAGTATTTAGGCCGAAAATATGAGAAATCCAGTATTTAAGTGCTTGTAGTTTCAAAGTACCCACATCCTTTTTTGATAAAACGAGCTCGTCTCTCCGTTTCAGTTTGGTCAATATACTTTCGATGTCCAGATGTCTAGCCGATTTCCAGCTGTACTTCTCTCTACAGGGAGCATTTCTCAACCAATTCTCCTGAAATTTTGTGACAACGTTCCATTCGTGCGCGCAGCCGGCGTTCATCGATTTAAAAGACGTTATCACGTCAAAAAATTGCGTTCAAAAAGTTGATAAAGAACTGCGTGCATAGCTAAAATACTTTGCAAAAAATAGACCAATGAGGTCTACTTACAGCCTCTCAGATATACTAGTTAATTAGTTTGGTTGACAAATGATACAAAAGGGCAGCAACGCATTGGTGTCTCTATTCAAGTTGCTGGTGTCCATGGGCTGTGGTGACTACTTAACATCAGGTGGCCCGTTGCTCGTTTGTCAACTAGAGTTTTAAGAAAATGATAACGCAGACCAAATTATGGTAAAAGTGGTCTCAGTGGTCTCGGACATTAAGAATTCCGAATTTCTAGTGGTAGGGCCTGGTGCTAGGTCCTTCTGGGGTGGTGACACCGTTTTCCCCCGCTAATCTGCCACCAAATAGCAGTGCTCGTGCTGTTGTGTTCCAGTAGGGGGTTAAGGCAGCGGTGAAATTTCTGGCACAGAGGCATTCCATCTTAGTCCTCAGGGTAGGCAACGCAGATTCGAGATCTTATGGTTTCTTAATGGATTTCAGTATCCATGGGCTGCAGTGACCACTTTACCATCAGATGGGTTGTGCGCTCGTTTGCCTATACCAATGACATAAAAAAATGCGTTGCCAACCCGAGGACTAAGAAATTGAGTGCCTATCCTGCGGTGATAATTTTTGTCGTAAAATCGAAATGAAAATTTATTTGTCATCACACTTTCCAGAGAAAGCCTTCAAATCAAAAATTCGATCAAATCTCAGAACTTTGCGAAACTTCGCTGCGATAAACTTGGAACTTTAAATTATGATGTCTTCGTTTGAATTCGTTACCCGTCGGACTCACCTAGGCGTGATTATCGAACGCCTAAAGTTACCTAAAGTTACCAAATCTACCAAAGTTACCGAGTCAACTTACATTTAATTTTAACTTTAGTCAGGCGGCTGTGAATAGCAAAGTTGCGGACTCTCGAGTATTATAATGAATAGCAGTTAGTAATAATGCGGATAGTGTCCCAAATTGGTTAAATAATATTCTATTAAACTTACTATCGTACAAATAGACAAAACTAGGTCCGTCAATGTTTATATTTTATACATGTAATGTAAATGTAATTTGTATCTAAAATTTTTGAAAACAGGCCTTCTGCTGAGTTTGCTGCGGCGCCTCTTATGAAGCAATGAGTCTAAAAGCGGTGGTAAATTCATTTTCTGACTTGTAAAAGTGCCCCTATGTGGCCAATTTGCTGAATAAATGATTGACTTGAATTGAATTTAACTCGGCTGAAAAGCACCCATTTCAGCCTTTATAAAAATACTAGAATCTGCTTGAGTCCCCAATCCGCACTGGGATCGCGTGGGGACTATAGCCCAAACTCTCTCGTGATGAGAGGAGGCCTGTACCCAGCAGTTGGCCGTAAATAGGCTGTAGTAGTAGTAGAAGTAGTAGTATCTGCCCGCGACTTCATTCGGTTATTGCGTTAAAACCGAACTATGCAATTTTCAGGATAAAAGTAGCCTTTCCTTTCCTGTAGTCCAAAACATAATAGCAACGAATTTCATCAAAGGTTCAGCTTTTTTGCCGTGAAATTATAACAGACTACTAGACGGACAGATTGCATTTATAACTTTGGTATGGATTAAGAGTTAAGGTGAAATCGTTTAAAATAATTAAGTCCAACTCTCTTCGTTCAACATCATTGTTATCATAACCAAACACTGACTCCTGAACATTTTATTTAATTACTTTCAAAGTGGCGTGAAGAAAAACATCGTGAGGAAACATGCACACATCTGCGAAGTAATTCAAAGATGTGTGTGAAATCCCCAATCCGCAATGGGCCCGCGTGGGGACTATAGCCCAAACCCTCTCATGATGAGAGGAGGCCTGTGCCCAGCAGTGGGACGCAAATAGGCTGTAGTAGTAGTAGTTTTGAATTGACTTTGAAATATTTCTTTAAATAAGATTATACGTAGATAGAATTATCGATTTCGGCATTCGAGTTTAAATTAATTGAATATTATTTCCAAAAACCCTTTTACCTTCAGTAGTGCCACACGGCGGACACGGCCTATAAAAGCACGATTTCGAACACAATTCGAATGAAGTGTCAATGTTTGCATGCGAAGACGTCTGTGTGCGTGCGAGGAAGTCTGTACACTTGTAAATGTGTGTGTACCACTACGCGGGCCAACGATTCACTCATCATCTCCGGATGAAACAAATGACGGTAAGGCGAGTTGGACGCAAGTTACGCGCTGGCTAAATTCAGGCGGGTGATTCCGTGGCCATTCTGTACGTAGCGCTATTAAATATTCTGTGGTAGGGCTTAAAACAGGCTATTAAACATTTCCCCTTAAGATGGGGAAGTGAGAAAATCACTTCATTTCGCCCTCGACTTAATGAGTACTTAACTAATTAAGAAATGCTTTATGCCGCCTGTTCGCGGAAACATTTTCAAACCTTGCTTTTAATTAGTAGTATCACTACCTACATAGTATAAAACAAAGTCGCTTTCTCTGTCCCTATATCTCTATGTATGCTTAAATCTTTAAAACTACGCAACGGATTTTAATGCGGTTTTTCTTAATAGATTTCAAGAGGAAGGTTTTCGTATATAATTTGTTATAGTTTAACGCTCAATTCCCGCGGGAACGCTATAACCGAATTCCACGCGGACGAAGTCGCGGGCAGAAGCTAGTAAAAAATATTTTCCAATATTACTTTTATTAGTAAACTAGCGACCTGCCCTAGCTTTGCACGACTAGAACAACAAATTATACACCCCATTAAAATATACGAAGAAGGCTTTCAATGCTCTACGCGTCCAATTCAACAACGGCTTCAGGATGCTGATGTGGCTGCCGCGTGCGTGCAGCGCATCTGGGATGTTTGCTGAGGCCCGGATGGATGACTTTTACGCCATTATGAGAAAGAGGACGGCTTCCCTGATGTGTCCCGTGCGGGGCAGCACCAACGGCATCCTGAAGGCTATTGGGGAGAGGTTGGACAATCCTTTCCTTCAATCGTGGATGTCTATACATGAGCCCAAATACAAAGACTACAAGTGAGCTTTGTATCCCTAGTTCCAGTAGGTAACAGACTGTACACTAACATAGTTATAAGTTCTAACGGTTACTAACAAAATATGGACCTTGTATTTGTGTTGTCCGAAATAAATGTTGATTATTATTAATTAACTCCTTTTATCTATAAGTGAAAACCGCATGCAATCCCGTTTAGTACTTTTTGAGTTTATTGCGAACAGACATACAGACGTGGCGGGAACTATTTTATGATAAAACTAGCCGTTTGCCCGTGACTTCGTCCCGCGTAGACTTAAAATTTGCGTACCCGATGATACTATACATATAGACAGTTATAGTTATAGAAGTATTGAAAAATTGGTTTGAACCGTGGAAAACCCGTTCCCGTGGAAATATCGGGATAAAAAGTATCCTATGTTATTGCCCGGGTCTCAATCTATCTCCATACCAAATTTAATTTAAATAGGTCTACTCGTTGAGACGTGAAAGAAGGATAAATAAACAAACAAACACACTTTCACGTTTATAATATTAGAATGGATAGTTATAGTATGGATGGATATTGTAGTGACTATTTATGAAAAGAAGAAGCCGTGGTACTCTACTAGTGATTTATCCACACCGCCTCGTATGGAGAGGGTCGGGAGTTCAAATCCGACTCGCATCTCTGAATTTGTTATGTGCGAAATTCAATTTGAATTTACAGATCTTCTACTATCTAAAGTCCCGCGCCTTCACGTTTCAAAACGCTTCAATTTTTTTATTATTATTTAAAAAGCACCACCAACACTCTCAACGCATAGTTGACGGCTGTCTCAGCACGCACACATGTGTTGAGAGTGTTGGTGGTGCTTTTTAAATACATTGAAGCGTTTTGAAATGTCAAGGCGCGGGACTTTAGATAGTAGAAGATCTCTACCATTTAGCTTTTCGGTGAAGGAAAACATCGTGAGGAATCCCGCACGCAACTGAGAAGTAATTCAAGGATATGTTTGAAGTCCCCAATCCACACTTGGCTCGCGTGGGGACTAAAGCCCAAGCCATTTCTTGATGAGAGGACGCCTGTGCCCAGTGTTGGGTTGGGACGTAGTAGATGAAAACATAGTAAAACTCTCTAGGATGGAGGCTTTAATCTAGACGTCTTACTGCGTAGTTTTATGACCTAACTTAGAAACTTTAATTATGGCTATTGGAGCAATCTGGCAAGTTTATGGAATGAGTTGAGAATTAATAAATGAAGCGAACAAATATTTGTAAGAAGACACATTGTATAAGCAATTACATTTTATTTGTTTCTTTAGTGAGAGCATGTTCTTGTGAGAACTAGAGTTTAGGATTTTATTGGTAGTTACCTAATACATATGTACTTATATCTAAACTATGTAGGTGTATGTATGTACGTCTATGTAGTTTTAGATTCCTACACATATAAGGATTATATTAGGTCAGTATTTATTCATATAATGTGGTGTTCACCTGTAAAAAATTGTTACACTTAAGGTCTAAAGTATTTATATGTTTCTGTGTAAGAAAGACGTGTAAACAATTGTTGGAGAACCTTGAAATAAATAAATAAATATATTAAAATTCATAATATTCAAGTTAAATCTTAAAAACAAACTTTTTCTTTGTAACTATATAGCATTTAACTTATAATGCTACTAAGTTCTGCTCGCGACTTCGCCCGCGTGGAATTCATTTATAGCGTTCCCGCGGGAACTACGCATTTTTCCGGGATGAAAAGTAGCCTATGTCTTTTCCCGGGAACCCAACTATCTCTGTGCCAAATTTCGTCTCAATTGGTCCAGTGGTTGAAGCGTGAAGAGGTAACAGACAGACAGACGGACAGACAGACAGAGTTACTTTCGCATTTATAATATTAAATATGGATATGGATATACATATAATATAGATATGGATTAAAATGAGTACTTACTCGTAAATCTTTTTAATAGGCTCAAGCCGCTCACTTCCCGCGAAGTTTAAAATTAGGTTAAATAGTAATAGGAAACCTTTCAATCCTGTCAAAGACGAAAAAGTTGGCTCAGCTCAAAATAACGCTTAAAAATTTAATTATTTTAAAAATAAACTGGGCTTAATTTAAAAAAAAAGTCGCTTTTGTCTAATCCCGATTAGTTAATTAATGACTGGAACTTCACCCCAAGATACCGAAAGATGATTCCTTAAACGCCAACCCAATTAAGGACGAACGAAAACGAGCTTTATTATGTAAATTTAGACGCGCGAGAAACTTTCTTTTCACCTAATTTTCTTTAATAATACCTAATTAAATAACGTCTGTTACGCCGAAGGCCGGGAGGAAACTTTCCCACGACGTTAGTCATGAATTAATCACTTATAAACTGAATTATTCGTACATACCTGGCTCCTTTTGCTTTAAGAAGATTCTCTCGTGATCATTTTCACGCTGCACTACCTCGATCCGGTCACATCTGTTCACAAACACTGGCCACTTGGAGTTCGAAAAAATTAAAATTGGAACGCGTTCGAAAATTAGAATAAAAAATATCGATTCTTTTTTTTACTGTTATGGCTTATCGTTACGTTCGTTAGTATAATTACGGTGTGTTATATACATAAGGGTGGGTAGAGACGTGCGCACTCCCCGATCGCAAGGCTAGAACTGAGGGGTAGAACGGAAAGGCGCGCGCAAAACTGTTGAATACGCCTCAGCCTCTGTACCAGAATTGGAAACAAGCCTTATTTCAGTTTAGTTTCTTTTTACGTTTGATGTATTGTTATGAAAGGAATACGTTGCGCGTTGATTTCTTTTTCCGGGTAACGACTGTTTGTTGCCTTCTGCGTAAATATTTGTCACATCGGATGCTATCAAGGCACTTTTAGTGTTGTTAATATTGTGAAAAATAAAATGACATCTAAAAACTCCAAAATTCTTTTCAGACCGAAAACAAGCCTGAAAAGTAAATGTAAAATAAACACTAAGTGAAATTAATTTAATGGTAAAAATGCAAAGCGGCGTCAGCGGCAAATCTTCATTAAACTTAAAAGCTTAGACGTCGTTTTAATTAGTTGACGAAGGATTACTCTCGTCTTGTGTTTACCTTTATGAGGTGTATTTACTGCCGAGCTAGCAGGCCTTAGGCGGCTTTTACACTGTGGCGGAGACAGACGGAGCGGAGAGGAGTCGTGCGCGAATCAACCAATCACGGGGCAGCCCGATGCGATGGCCCTCGTTGAACCCCGCCCCTCTTCCGCTCTGACTCAATGTGATTGTTTGATTTCTCCTCTTCGTTCCGCTCGTCTCCACGCCAGTGGAAAGGCAGCCTAAGTCTTCATGTTGTAAGCCGTGGTAGCTTTTTGTGTTCAACGGGAATCATCATCATCATTTCAGCCAAAAGTCGTCCAGTGCTGGACAAAGGCCTCCCTCCAAGGCGCGCCAGTCATTCCGGTCTTATGCCATTCAAATCCACCGCCTTCTTGCAATCTTTACTAGGTCGTTACTTCATCTTGTTGGAGGCCTACCGACAGCTCGTCTACCGGTTCGCGGACGCCACTCCACTTTCTGGCCCCATCGGCCATCAGTCCTGCGAGCAATGTTCCCCGCCCACTGCCACTTAAGGTTCGCAAATCTTCGGGATATGTTGTCGGTGACTCTAGTTCTAATGTGGATATCTTCATTCCTTGTCTCAAACTTTCGCGATACACACTCATATTAAACACACTATCACCGGGACTTAATCGCGTAAAAATCGGTGGCAATCAAAAAACATCCATTCAAACATCCTAACTTCAATAGGGAGGATGGTTTCAAGTTATCGACGTCGTGGAATTACAGTGATCAGCAAGTGTAAGCGACGAGATACCCCTTCGGATAAATCTGCGGACATTGTTAGTGTTGTGTGCCGGCCTGTTGACATTCCGAGTGACATTAATAAAAATCAAGTGCGGGTAGTTCGAACCACCCGCGCAACAAGAAAAATATGCTGATACCGTCACTTCAGTCTTCTCGTGACCACGGCCGTTGCATCGCGGCCGAAACGTCGAGGTAAAATATAAATAGTTTTTACGCGATTAAGTCCCGGTGATAGTGTGTTTAATATCTTCATTCCTGATTCTATCACGCATGTATCTGGGGGAATATTCCGTGTCTATTGTGATATCCGGAACGAATGATGTGGGGTTTCTATTTCTACCCACTAAAACTCACTAAGTACCTACCCCTTGGTGGCCTCCATCAGCGCAGATTTGGGGGCTCCGGCATCCTGTTTGAATACACCGAGGCCCCCGGCACATTACCGAAATATGATTCAGCCGTATTTTACATATTTATTTATTTATTTAAACTTCATTGCACATACAAAATGTATACAATTGGCGGACTTAATGCCTAAAGGCATTCTCTACCAGTCAACCATAAGGCCAAACAGAAAGAAAAATGAGTAGGGCATCAATATCAGAAAGAAACTACAGAAATACAAGGAAGATAACAAATAATTTCAAAACAGGATAAATTTACATAAACGTACATAAAAATTATATAAAAGATAAACATACATAAACTAATACATACATAAACCAGCCGCACGAAGCAAAGAAAAATATGAAGGATTCCAAATCTACGCGACCTTCTCAAACAAATGCTTACGCAGCATTCGCTTGAAGGAGAGCTTGGTTTGAGCTTGTCTAATATCTAGAGGTCATCATCATCATTTCAGCCGAAAGACGTCCACTGCTGGACATAGGCCTCCCCCAAGGCTCGCCACTCAGACCGGTCCTGTGCTACTTGCTTCCACCGGTTTCCCGCAACCTTCACGAGGTCGTCGCTCCATCTTGTTGGAGGCCTACCGACAGCTCGTCTCCCGGTTCGCGGGCGCCACTCGAGAACTTTCCGGCCCCATCGGATATCTAGAGGTAGCGACATATTATACAGTGTATTTTGTGTTTGTTTATTCTGCACATCTTAGTACGAGCTCCGCCTACCAATCTAGTTTGTTTTTCTTCATCTCCACTATTCAAAGGTTGTCTGCTAGAGATCGCTATTAAGCGATAAGACCGCCTGCTCTATGCTTTACTTTTTGTGTAATTACATTATGTCTGTACTGTGTATTGTATTGTATACAGTCAGGGTTGCATCAAGATAGATAACGACCGTTAATTATGACCGTTTGTACGACGAGAGCTTGGCGCCATATTTAACGGTCGTCAACTTTCTTGATGCAACCCAGGCTGTATTTTAAAGTATAACTTATAGCTATCGAGAGTGCGAAGTTATTCAAGGATGTGTTTAAAAGCCGTTCGACCGTAGTGTTCGCTCGTAGTGGTTCGACCTACCGCCTCTCAAGCAGAGGGTCTGGGTTTCGATTCCGGTTTGGGCTTGCACCTCTAAGTTTACTTATGTGCGAAATTCAATTTGACTTTACCACTTTTTGGTGAAGGGAAACATTGTGAGGAAACCTGCACGCATCTGCGAAGTAATTCAAAGGTGTGTGTGAAGTCCCCAATCCGCACTGGGCCTACGTGGGGACTATAGCCTAAACCCTCTCATGAGGGGAGGCCTGTGCCCAGCAGTGGGATGCAAATAGACGGTAGTAGTAGAGTAAATTCTCACGCATCTGCTAAGTAGTTCAAGGTTGTGTGTGACGTCCCAAACGGGCGTGGGATCTATAGCCCAGTGTACAGTCAAGGACATAAATATATATACGTTCCCAAGGCGCCAAAAATATCTGTACAGTTGGTTATCCAGAAATATCTGTACGATAAATCGGTCAGAATTAGTGATCATTTAAAGAGTCAAAAAGATCTAGACATTTACGTGGCCATAAATAAATGTACAATGTCAGTCAAATATATGTAGGCAAATAGGAGGCCATAAATATCTATACACGCATCTCTCACATACATAAGAACAAAACCCAAGCCAAAAATATCTATACAGTAGGGTGGGTCACTCTTGTATGGAGAAAAAAAAATGTTTTTCTTTTTAAATGTAATAGCAATAAAAATGTGTCTTATGGTCGAAAAAAGTATTATATAAAATTTGGTTTGAATTGGAGAATATCTTCTGCCTCCGGATTGACCTTGAAAATTTGAAAAGTTGAAAAGAACAATGTTTTTTTAAATTGTTTGAAATATTTATTATTATATTGTAAGACAGATGCAAGTAAAAAGAATTAATATTAGTATAGTGTATTTTAATTAATCTTTAAAATATAAGCATTTTTTTCAGTTATGAAGTACTTATAACTTTACACAAAATTCTTTACTTAAACTCTCTTATTACTTCTATTGCTGTCAAATTATGGCTTAAGTTTACGAGAATCTTGGCTTTGATGAAACCCTCAAGAGCTGATTCTGAGCACAGTACTCACTTCCTGAAGCTTCAGTTACAGTTTTTACTGACCTTTCAAGGGCTTGAGTGGCAAGGTAAACGCAAAAAGTAAACATTTTGTTGTCCTCTCCTTGAGCTATGAGCAATACTCTTCGGGAGAGATTTTCTTCAGGGTAGGTGGATCCGTGACTAGATTTTGCCAGTTAATAAGGTCATATTAAACTTCTGCATCCATGCTTACCTGCCGACCCAGAAAAAGCCTATTTTTTTGGGATTTATCACAACGTACTTTCAAACCACAATTTAGTACCAAGTTTTCACTTTTCCTTTAATATTAGGTGATAAGTTTTCAGCATTTGTATCACTCTTACTGTGATGAAATTGACAATGATGTTTTCTTCCATAATTTCGGAAACAATATCAGCCAGTTCTTGGAAATTTGTTTCCTTATTTGTGTTTTTGGTGATTTTAATTTCTAAACCTCGACCACTCGCAGCACGTCCTTACTTCTTCATCAATTGATAGAATAATTATCTTTTAAGTCACATGTATCACTATATATAGAAATTTCAATGCATTTTGAGTATAGTTCATTAAAAAACACAGAAACGCATCTTTGTTATCGCAGAATACAGTAGAACAAAATGACTAAACATCACTTTGCAGTTAAACCTTATTCGAATGCAACAAGAAATAGCTTTTTTATGTGGAAGTTTTTATTTTTGGTATTATTTGTATTAGTATATAGTATTGTGATATAAATAAAAGTTATTTTGGGAAAATATATGGTGTATATTTATAAGTTAGATCTCTTTGAAACATCAGCTTTTTACTAAAAATACTGAAACTTTAAACCTGATCCGGAGGCAGTTATAGTATACCTACCGATTGCAATAATATTTTATACACGTATTTCCAGCATCAACTGACACCTAATTATCGCTATTAGAAGTCATAATTTAACAAAAAGGTTTTTTGACCCACCCTACTATACAGTCAAGGGCATTAATGTGTATTGGTAGCCTTATTGCCAATGGTATATAGGTGTATAGATATTTTTGAGGTCTTGGGGACGTACATATATATATTTATGCCCTTACTGTATGTACCCAGGAGCGGGGCGTGAAACGGCTGTTGTGTACAGGCTCATGACTAACTAAATAAATTACTCATCCGAATACGACATCAATTACCATCTCCATGACGATTCCCCACACATTCCGCCGGCAGAAATCTGGCGTTAATGTTCCCGAGTCGCTATTCCGGAATATATACATACATTCCAGACATGTTCATTCATGCGCGAACATACTATATTAATACTAAGCGCTACTTATACTGGATTTACGATACATCTCCGCAGTCTCGGAGTTATAAAGAACATGAAGAATATTCTCGAAGAACAGTGAGTTCCTGACATAATTATTGGGAATTTGGCACTTGACGCCAGGGCTTGTAACCGGTTTTTGCCCCCATACAAATAAACCGGTTTTCGTACCGTTCTTTCGATTACTATTTCATGTTTAATATAGCTATAAAATAATATGAAGTAATAACCTAAATACACTATGGAGTTCCACATAAAGAGTATAAAATAATTCTAAATATTTGGCTATTTCAGGGCTTTTTTAATTAATCGGTTACAAGCCCTGCTTGACGCCAATTTTGGTTGTTGTTTCGTATAACATTTTTTTTCATGGTATACCTAAATTCTTCTGCTCGCGACTTCGTGCACGTGGATATAGGTTTCCCTCCCTCGTTTCCCTCGGGAACACTGAGCTTTTCCGGAACAGAAAGTAGCATTCTTCCCTGGGTGTCAAATTATTTAAACATGAAGTTGTTTCTAATTCGGTCTAGAGTTTTAAGCATGAAGTGTGATGTGGACAAATGAGCATGCGCTTCGCCTGATTGTAAGCAATCGGCGCCGTCAATAAACACCAGCTGCTCCAATGAAATTACCAGTGCCTTGCCAACTTTCAAAGGGAGTAGGGAAAATCGGTTTGAAAGGATAGAGGGGGATGAAGGGGTTTAATTTTTGCCGTAGGATTAGGTGGTGAAACCCCGCTCTGGGTTTTATCTCGTCCAGAGGTTGTCCATCGCCATTCAGCGCGGTAACGCCTCTAGCGTGATGGGCACTTTTGGGCGGGAGCAAACTCAGGGCGGATAGTCAATTTTATTTTAATGTTTATTTTGACGAAGCATGTTCTGGATTTAAGCGTTGAATTTATAAACAAAATATATATACAAAACCATCAGAATCTCCATCTCGGAATTTGTAAAGAAAATCTAAGAAAACGAGCGAAACGGAAAAACCCAACTGCAAATTGTTCAGTTTGCAAAAAGCTCAACAATAAATCTGATAACATAATCCTCCATTTGCGATGCTCGACGGAATTCCCGTCAGACTGATCGAGGGCTGCAATTTACTGAAAAAGTTCAAATCCATGTAAATTAAATGTCAAGTTGTAGCAATGGAATTACAATTCTTGGAAAATTGCAAGAACCAGCCCAAATCATCTGCACTTCAATAAATTCTACTTTAAAGAAATGAAGACATTGCTTGTTTTACAGATCTTTTAAATTTTGAGCTGTTTGCGTGAAACTTTAATGATTCTTCCAGTATTCATTTTCTTCGCAAAATTATCTATATTAGGTACTTATATAATATGTGTACAAATAATAAGTATGTTGAAGTAGTTGTGTCTGTAACTTGAAAAAAAAAAACCGCCTTCAAACTTCGATAGACTGCGATGTCAATGTCATATGATTATCATTTCTTTGGGTCGGGTCACTTGACACCGACTTCTCAGTCTGTCGGAGTTTGAAGGCGGTTTTAATTTTTTTATTAAATTGTTTTTTCGCCTACAGTTTCCAAACATTACTATTGAAATACATAAGTAACTCTGAAGTCTTCGAAATTGACACCAAAATCTTCTACGTGCTAGCAAATATTGAGTAGTTCCTTCATTTTCTCAAGGAATCCATCATCAGAACTGAATTAAATTAATACGGGACCAATGCGGAGATAACATCCTTTCGATTAAAAAAAGAACCATCGAAATCGGTGCACAATTGACGGAGTAATCGCGAAACATACATAAAAAAAAACATACAGATGAATTGAGAACCTCCTCCTTCTTTGAAGTCGGTTAAAAATAAACTATCAAGTCGAGGGAATATACGATACGGAACGCAAAAAAAAACAATTGTCCACATTTAACTTAAAAATACTGGACGAATTGCAATAAAATTTGATGAGGGGGTTTATAACACTGGTATAGGCTACTTTTTATCGCGGAAAACGTTTAGTTCCCACGGGAACGCTATTACCGAATTCCACGCGGACGAAATCACGGGCAGAAGCTAGTTATTTAAGAGGTCATGAAACGGCCGTTTTTCCATACAAACGCCGTCCCCTGTTTCCTCCCATTTTTTTCATACTTTAATATCCGATATTCCGTTGGTATCTATTTCCGACATCAATTAGAACTTGTTCCCTAATGTCCTTTGTCTCGAGCACTAATGTGGCGACAAATGTTTTCGTCCATTGTTCTTGTTCTCGTGTATCCACGATAATGGCCCTTTTTTGAAACCGCTGTCGCTTTTAATAGGTTGGAGGTTGAATTACTTCGTGGGTTGTTATAAAATTGTGATAACGAATGTGTGCGTATGGTATGGTATGGTTGTGGGCTCTATTTTCCATACTTGGCTCATTCATGCTGAGCCTAGAGATCTAGCCAGCCTAGCTCTGACCAGAAGCGCAGGCTTCATGAAGCGACCCCGGTGTCCCGAGGATGTCGACCCGTTGTGTAGCTACCGCCTCGCAGTCCAAGACGACATGAGTGGCTATTTTCATCCCCTCCATAAGGGGTTGTGTTGTACCTATATAGAATCAGCAGAGGTGAGATCCGTATTTTTTTTTATACCAGTGGTATAGGCAAACGAGCGCACAGTCCATCTGATGGTAAGTGGTCACTGCGGCCCATGGCCACCGAAATCCTATGATCCCACATTTAGAAACCATAAGATCTCGAATGCGTTGCCTACCCTGAGGCCTAAGATGGAATGCCTATGTGACAGAAATTTCACTGGCTGCTTAACCCCTTGCCAGAACACAACAATGCGAGCACTGCTATTTGGCGGCAGGTTAGCGGGGAAAGACGGACCACCCCGGACGGACCTAGCACCAGGCCCTACCACTAAGAAACGTAACTAGCGTAGTAGAACGAATCGAGGATATATCCGGAAAAATACCCAACGGGGCACAGAAGCGATGGCCGATGTGGCTAAAGCATTCTCGAAAGGCGCGTACCACGCAGTCGATAGGCCTCCAACAAGATGGAGCGACGAACTGGTGAAGGTCGCGGACCTTTGAGGCACAGGACCAGTCTGTGTGGTAAACCTTGGGGGAGCCCTATGTCCAGCAGTGGACGTCTTTCAGCTGAAAATTAAATGCGAACGCCAATACACGGTAGGTATATGTATATGTAACTAGCAGCTTAGAGCTTCAGAGCGAAGTCGAGGGCAGAATCGCTGGCCTAGACTCCGCCCGCGTGGAATTCAGTTATCATTTCCCGCGGGAACTATGTGTTTTCCTGGACCACGGGATTCCTACTATCTGGGCCTTTTCGTAGTCTGATAAAAAGCCGTGGTGGTCAAGTGGTTCGACCTACCGCCTCTCATGCCGAGGGTCGGGGGATCGATTCCGGCTCACACCTCTAAGTTTACTTACGTGCAAAATTCAATTTGAATTTACCATGAGCTTTTCGGTGGAAGGAAAACATCGTGAGGAAACCTGCACGCATCTGCGAAGTAATTCATGTTGTGTGTGAAGTCCCCAATCCGCACTGGGCCTGCGTGGGGACTATAGCCCAAACCCTCTCATGATGAGGGGAGGCCTGTGTCCAGCAGTGGGACTCAAATAGGCTGTAGTAGTAGTAGATAATGAGTAGTTCTTCCGTGCCATAATCTCCTAAGAATAAGAAGATTATTAAGAAGACCTTTTTATTCTCCATAATAGAAAATTATAATCGTTTTAATAGTAGGGTGACCTCTTTTCTCGGAAACGTTAAGCAATGAAGCATAGGCTCTCCTAAATAGGTTTTTAATAAAGTCCTACATAATTTAGTGGTTACCAAAATTGTCCGGCGTTTACGTAAGATTAACTTAATTGTAAACCGTTTTAAATGGTTGCCAAGCTATACTTTTATAAAAAGCGTCGTAGGTGTAATAGGGATGACGACAGCGTGAAGAAATCGAAATTCTAATTAGTCCGTCAGTCAGGTAATAAAAAATTATTAGACAGGTATTTTTTGTTTTATCAAATTAGCAAAGAATGACTAAGTTAAAACGCATTAAAGTTGGAGAGTGGGGGCTAACTACGTCACCGTTAGGTATAAATCGTACCTAACCGTGACGTCACGCGACATTGCAACTCAGTATATCTCCGTATAAGTTTGATTACGTGAAAAAAGAAAAAATACGTGTCCAATACTTTTCAATAATCTTCCAGATAGACTAAGGTTCCAGATAGAAAAGTTGTCGTCATCCCTATTGGGAATATTCATAGATACAAATAAAAGCCTGGTAGTGGTGGGTTTGACCCGCCGCCTCTCATGCAGAGGGTCGGGGGTTCCGATTCAGCTCGCAAACTTATAATGTGCGAAATTCAATTTGAATTTACGACGAGGTTTATCGGTGAAGGAAAAAAATGTGAGGAAATCTGCACGCATCTGAGAAGTCATTCAAGAATGTGTGTGAAGTATGTATGTCCGGATTTAACTGGAAAAATACTGGACAGATTGCAACAAAGTTTGGGTCGGACGAAGCGGACGCGGACGCACGCGGACGAAATCGCGGGCAAAAGCTTAGTATATGAATAATTTAGATCTGGACCAAAACGTCCCAATATAATACAATACTTATCCTCTATTTTTATTCACAACAATCCTTTTTCATTATTTGTACCAATTATACCATGGAGGGTTGAAGTAAAGGAGCGCAATATTTATAGTTCCAAAAGTGGACACCAAATCGGGTAGGTTGGGGGCGCTGCGGTCGCCACTCCAGTCAAGCCACCTAGGCGGATGTTTGCAGTAGCGCCTTCAGATGGCGCTGCTGAGGCGAAAACGCAGCGAAAACAGCTGTTAGGCGAGTGTGTTTTGTTTTGTTGCTTATCGAACGTTGCGGACACGTGTTCAACTGATTCGCCATATAAGATTGCGCTCCTTACCAATACAAAAGTCCACCCTCCATAAATTATACCTACCTACTGTTGAACCATAAAATTTTAATATTACCCTGACCCATATCTGTGTATCCGGTTCCCCATTCAACAGATACGTACAAGCGAGTATTAACAAACGCACAAAGGTGACAGAGTCCAAATAGGAATCCTTCGTCGAGAATATTCGACGAGTATTTCCATTGTAGCAGGGCCGTCGTGAATTGGTTTACCACATTTTTGGACATCTGTTATGTATGTAAATATATGTTTACTAAAAATGGATCACGATACTTCTGAATATGGGATCAAAATAAGCTCACATTAACTAGCCGACACCAATCCACGATTGGACATCAATATCCATAATAATATGCGAAAGTAATTATGTCTGTCTGTTAAGCTTTCACGGTTAAGCCGCTGAATCGATTTTGGTGGAATTTGGTATGATTATAGTTAGGAATATAGGAAAGGACATTATTCCCATGTAAGTAATAGGTATTTTTTACATATACAAGATTCACAAAATTTTCCATACATGATTCAAATAACACTAGAATGGGGGGTTACTTTTGCCAGTCCACGCTTTAAAACACACTGAAATATTCGATTGATTTTTTCCGCTAATATGAATAGTTTATTAAGTACCTATTTAAAGAGAAATTTTAATATGAGTGTAAGTGGATAAAATAATATACCTACCTATGCAACTGTACAGTCGAGTTCATTAATATATGTACACTTTTGGAACCTTATTACAACGTGGTAAGGTGCAAAAGTGTGTGTATATTGGCGAACTCGACTGTACCTATATGTTTATCGACATAATCACACACATCACTCGAGTGATTCTATTATAAAACTCACCTTTTCGGTTTGTTTCATAAAACCACACCCCCCTTATTCTGTACTAGCTTCTGCCCGCAACTACGTCCGCGTGGAATTTGGCAATAGCGTTCCCGCGGGAACTGTGCGTTTTTCTGAGATAGAAAGCTGAGATAAATAGCCTATATGTTGACCCGTCTTATAACCTAAATTTTGTTGCATACATACATACGGTCACGTGGCTTCAACAGAATTATTAATAGTAGCAAATAAAGATTGATTGCATTAACTGCTATCGCCACACTCAGTAGTCTCAACTTTCGCTTGAGAAGGTGTTGTAAGATTATTTTTAACTAGCTTTTCCCCGCAACTTTGTATGCGCAGAAATATTAAAAAGTAAAATCCCGATTTTTCCCGTTCCCGTGGGAATTTTCCAAAATTCTTTCTTAGCGGATGCCTACGTCATAACATCTACCTGCATGCCAAATTTCAGCCCGATCCGTCCAGTGGTTTGGGCTGTGCGTTGATAGATCACTATGTCAGTCAGTCAGTCGCCTTTGAGTTTTATATATTTAGATAGTATTGGATACCCCCAAAAACCATTTTTCATTAATTCAGTTTAGTGACCAATTCTCATCGGCCGTACCACCCCGCCCGAGTCCACGTGACAGGCTAAACGTAATTTCGCGTCCTGGCCAACCTTTTTTATTTATTCTCCTGTTTATCTGTTAGTATTACGAAAGTTCCCGGATAACGCATTAACTGGCTGTCCGAGTAGAAAAAACTGTTATAGGAATTACAACTAACTTCGTAATACGTCCCGTTAGACGCGGTAATGATCGTTTCATAGAAATACTTATTATTTACAACAGGTTTTTTTAACATAAACCGGAACTGGACACAAGAAACTGGAACTTATGGAGGTGATAGACATCCAGACAGACTCTTGTAACGAAACACATATATATACAGTCACTAGCTGACTGTACAGGCTTCGCCTTGTTTTTTTTTAAAGTTATTTAATTTTTTTAATAAATTATTTTCGCTGTTTGGATTCTTAAGTATGACTAGTGGTGACATCTCTTGTAGCATGCTGAGGTTAGTTGATTAACTCAATTGGTCAGCCATCTGTAGTTATGTTGGAGAAGTCGCTACTCGGTAATAGATGGCGCTGTAATACAAAGATTAAATGAAGTGTTAAATCAATCTATTAAATTATTATCCATTTTTGTAGAATAAAAGCAAATGCGACTAAAAATATCATTAATGAAACTAAATGACATGAATTACAAGCAAAAGCTTACATGAATAACTTAAAATAGAGATAAAAGGGGTTCTTTATACCAGAGATCTCTCAATGTTTGTTATTTCCTAATAAACTCCAATATATTTTGTCCAATACAGTTTTCCATTCCTTTCTTGTTTCTACTATAATGTAGTTAATTGTGCCACAATTTCTGTCCCAGTAACTGGCAAAAGTTGAAATCTTTCTGAAATAGAAATATTATCGGATTAGTAAAATAGTACTTAAAATATGCCACTTTTAACAAAAGTATGGTTCAGAATTGAGTGTCTTTGATAAAATCTTATTTTAATTTAGATTAGGATAAGGATATACTTAGATAACTTCTGTTATACAACTTAATCATTCAGAATCAGTTAAGTTTTGACTTATAGAATTTTCATCGGGGACTGAATATTTTACATTATAAAATCATTTATTAGTATGCTGCTGTAAACTTTATAAAGTAGGACAGTGTAAATTTGTAATGAGTGATTTTGTACTTGTTATAGTTTTGGGCAGATATCAATGCAGATCTTTCTTGATGGGAAGTTACTTTGAAATGAATTAGAATGGAATTCCAAAATTCATATTAAACACTCACCTGCTCACATGATACAAGAAGAGTTTACATCATTCCATGGGATAATTCCGGTGTTTCGATGTTAGTATGAAATTGCATCGAGGACTGGATGGGATTTGGGGTGTGGTATCTTGGCCATTTGTCTGAAACGTAGAATGGGTTTAACACTTGATAAAGATCTTTATTTACACTGGAAAAGCATTCGTTATTGAAACGTCAATTTTCTTACATAGAATAGACATATGAAAGCGATTTAATTATAGTAATATTTACCTTCTCAGTGAAATCTCTACAACACTATTACAACTATTTGTTGACAATAACATTGTTATGGTGGAATTCGGCTCAGGACTGGGTGTTACATTCATTTCACTTGTGATGGATCGAAAGTTGCACAACAAAAATTGAAAAGGGGTTAGGTAATTTGACATATCTGAACAACGGCCTGGGTTGTTCAAAAATAAGTGACATGCGTTTTGTTAGTGCTAAACAGTTGATTTGGCTTGTTATTTTATGCCACTAAGGATAAATTTCGGACCTTTAATGGTCTTGTGATAATTTTAAATTTAAATAATTTGCATATTTTCTTTTATTTTTATAGGAAGTTGGCAGACTGTAAAATTTAGCCAATCAAACCCTTATATACTTCTATGATTTCAAGGAATGCACCAATGACGTCTTCAACCAATAGAAAGAGGTTATAGAATCAAGGCTAATACTAATATTGCCAGTTAATAATGTTCTACCCATTTGAAGGGAGATAAATCATTTTTATTCTATGATTCATATTCATTTAATGGCTAAAATAAGTAACTGTTTTATCTAAAAATATTGATAGAGAATTTGTTCAATAAAGCGGTTGAATGTATAATAATTTAGTGTATGGAAAGTCGTTATAATGAAATAAAAGTACTTTATAATGAAGGTTGGAAAATGAATCTGGCAACTGGTGAGGACCGGAAGTTTGGATCGGCGAAATGGCTTATGTAAAATGCCCTAATAAGGAGATAATTTGGTGGAATCGCTTCCGTGACCAAATATGGTAATGGGGAGAATTTTGGGAAAGGTTATAAAAGGAGAGACAGTGGCGGGGTCGAGGCTTTTTGGTTCAGATCTTTGGAGGCGAATGTGCTCCCAGTTAGTAACTAGATTCAGTTAAAGTTGTTTTGAAGTGATAGTGGGACGATTGGGACATTATCGGTGAGTATTGTCTCCTGTCCCTGACTAGGTCTTCGTGCACAAAGATACTTACACTTTCACACAAATTACTTACACATTTCAAATTCCTCCTGCCGGGACAAGACTCCTAGATCCTCAGAATTAATCTGGGCTAGCGGTTGAGTCTGGTCGCTAGACGGCAGGGTTCCTGTAATTGACTCACTTTTATCCCAATACCTATATACAAGTGCAGTCGCCTAACGGTGTCAAAGATTGTATTTGGCTTAACGTCGCAAGGCGGTGTGGATCTTCGGACGGGTCCGCCAACGTTCTTTTCAGAACGTTGAAACAGTTCGGCCATGCGCTGGTTCTGGGAGGAGGAGTCTGGGGGCCTTTGTGCAAGGCATGGAGCGTCGGATACTGGCCTGCCGAGCTGCGGGACTCCCCCAGTATCCGGCCAAAAAACCCCAATAGGCTCCGAATCCAATCCCAGGGGGCTCCTACCTTCCTTATCCTTATTCCTATTCTCACTCTGGCTCCCCACAAGTTAGGAACCCAGAGTGGGCTGTTAGGGCGTCTTAGGGCTAGGGAGGCAGGGTGTGCATGCGGCTAATGTTCTTTACTGTGAAAGGAAATCAATAGGATGTGCATGTGTGTATTTTAAGTTGTGTTAATTAAACTGTGTTTATTTGATTTGTTGATTTATGTGTGCATACTTAATAACAACCGGTAATTCAAGTCTAGATAATTTTATAAGATAATATTTATATTCAGTTAAACTATTTAAAACCAAATTATTATTATTATTATTCTATATTTAGTACACATTATGTCTCAATTAACATGGTTGTTATTTAGTGCTATTTGGTAACCCAGCGAAACCTTCGTTTTGTTGTGTTGCAGGCATTATTCATTTTAACTAATAAATTCTACGATTTTATACGCGATTAACTATTAGAGACAAACATCCTG
This sequence comes from Aethes cnicana, assembly GCA_963971205.1. Lineage (NCBI taxonomy): Eukaryota > Metazoa > Arthropoda > Insecta > Lepidoptera > Tortricidae > Aethes > Aethes cnicana. The sequence continues at coordinate 3,253,896 of OZ020279.1, read as the reverse complement.
TGCCCGTGCAATAGGGTGGTAACACATCGAAGCCTTTGTTTCGATGAGTTACATACATCATTCATATCATACATTAGAATTAGGTTGTCTAGACACACGGTAATTCATTAGAGCCATACACCCTTTTCCGAGCATTAGGGTGGTAACACTACGAAACCTTTGTTTCGTTGCGTTATATACAAAGATCGGTTCTATTTTGAAATTTGCTATTTAGCTCCGCGATCATTTATTAAACTCACTTTTGCCCGAGCATTAAAGTGGTAACATAACGATGCTTTATTCGTTACGTTGCACAAGATCACTTGTCCCGTATCACGGTAGCGTGCAGGTTTCCTCGCGATCGACACCTAACAAACACTATATTATTCAACCGTACTGATATAGTAGCTACATCACGAGGCCTTTGTCTCGTTACGTTGTATTAGTACTACAAAATATGCTAGATGAGTTATATTAACCACTATACCTGAGTAAATTGTGCTGGAGGGGTCCTGACTGTGAAGAAACGTAATGTTCAGTGTTGAATAATAATAAAATTGAATGCAATGTATTACAATATGAACTAATAAATGAAACTATATTTTCCATCTATTATTTCTCACCCCTGACCTGAAATAATAGTACATTATTGCCGTGGCCGGGAAAGTAGGTCTTTGCAGGCTGAGTACTGGTTTAAAGGGCCGAGGCTTCGCCGAGGCCCTTTAATATGTACGAAGCCTGCAAAGCCTTTCACGTGCCGAGGCTTATATAGTGCTTTTCTCAAAAATGAAAAAAAATCTTGATATTAGGTATTCATAATACAGCATTGACACGCACGCAAAGGTAGTCAAGTACTTACAACAAATCCAATGGAACGCCAGTATTCTTTCGTATTCACCGATATTTGACTTTAACAGACACACTAACACGACAAGTTAAAAACTCGCATGTAGATTTCTCGTTTTTTATAAAAATTAAGACCTTTTATCAATTTTTAAACCAAACTAGTAAACTATTTTCATGAAATTAAGCTAAATAAATCTGATACAAGACAAGAACTCCCGCTCTTTATGGATCGTTCTTTTTTTAAATTCCGTTCTGAAATACATTGCGCTGTTTCAGACACGGATAAAAACGTTTGGTTTCGCGTCAATTGACAGATACAGAACATGCAGACTTGGCTGTTTGGGAATTCCTTCGCGTATTTATCAGTTTAAAAAAAAAGTACCTGTACGATAATGAAATTTCATACAACATTCCCTGCGCTTATACATGCCGCGGAAGTAAATTCATACGAATTTCCGGGGCATGCAGTTGAGTTTTTTTTTTTTAATTTTTGACTGATTGTCAATGACGCACTTTGCGGTTTGACAGAAAGCAGACAATGACGAGTTTCCCCGCCATTTTTGAGAAAAGAGCTTTATGCATATGAAACATTTACCCTGGTTATTTAATTTAGAACATCAACTCTTACTTTAGCATTGTGTTCTAACGTCGAGTTCTTCCCTTACTTCCTTTAACATTAAAATCTAGGGAAACTGCAGGTAAGCTTGAATTTCTTATGTGGTGATTATCATTATAATGTGTTTATTTGTGATCATGACTTTCCTTTGAATTAACAATATAGGTACAAATAATAATTGTCAATTAATAAACTGTGTTTGTGACCACAATCTTAAATAGGCACCGCAAATAAAATAAAAGTAATTCCATAATTCACTAATTATAATAAGTACTAAACAGGTTACCGGGAAAAGATAAAGTGTATTCAAAATGTAATATTGTGTAATTTAGTTGCTGTCCGACATCCTATCTAAAGTACATAACACTAGTCTCATGTTTAGAATACATAATCGGTTCAACATTAGTTCTCCTAGTTTCACGTTTACCCGGTAGATGTCGCAGTTCGACGGATATTGTTCCATGGGTTTAGATAAAATATAACTAACTGCATTCACCCTCTGTTTCTCTGTACACTAGTAGAGGTTAGAAGCTGTAGTACTATTACACGACTGACAGACACGAAATCACATCTTAATTCAAATCCTTCCAGGATACATGGACTCCAATGATTATCTATTAATATTTGATTAAGATCATTCAATTAGAATGATCAGTCCGTGGAATGGTATTGGAACTTTTCGATCACACTCAGAGGTTTTATTTTATATTTAAATGTTGGGTTCGGTTTATGACAATCGCGACCCTGTCTGAGTGTGTTCAATGGCTCAATACAACACGATCTTGGATCTACTTTAGCGAATAGAGGACCATCCAAACTGTATAATTGAGCTGGGGAACTTTACCACTGCGAGACCAGACTATAGAATTTATAAAGTACTATGAATAGGTAATCAGTGAACAGATGAATCCTTTAATTCTAAACTAGTGCAGAGGGGTTCCTGTTTAATTTTATAAAGCTACTTTTTAAAAACTTCCCTCATCCAACATCATCATCAATCATCATCATCAGCATCATCATCATCATTTCAGTCGGTAGACGTCCTACGCTGGACGTGGGCTTCTCCCAGGGTTCGCCACTCGGTTCGGTCTGGTGCCGCCCGTGTCCACCGCGTTCCCGCGACCTTTGCAGGGTCGTCGCTCCATCTTGTTGGGGCCTTCGCGGAAACTGCTTCAGAGCTTACTGGCCCTATCGACCATTAAATTAAATATATTGGGTATAATTTAATTATATACAAGCATAGACTTTAATAAATACAATAAAGATAGTAAATTTCATCAACATCATACGACCGTAGGAAGCCTATTGTTGACCGTTCCTTTCTTTCTCTAATCAAACAGACCTGGAACTCTACTATGAGAACATCGCGAATCTTTCACAACCATGTTATAATAATTATAAATAACATTCAACTGAAATATAAGTTCATTCACATAATCTCCTGACTGACCATGGCTTACCTTCCGACTTAAAACAATTTAATCAACTACATAATGACTGTTGACGATGACTGAATATGATTTCCTACACATTAAGACAAAACCTTCGGTTTTCACTTCATTCTGTTTTGCAGTTATGTATCACCACATAGTAAGTTTAGAATCAGAATATATGCTACGTGAGTAATTGGTACACTAGAGAGCAAGCTCATTGATTATTTGTCTAAATCATCCAACTAGTGGGTGGTTCCCAAGCTTAGCCGTGACTGCCTTTTCGATCGCACTCGGGGTTTTGTTTTTATAATTAGATGTTGGGTTCGGTCTGTGATAATCGAAACCCGCCTGAGTGCATTCATTGGTCCAATACAACACGATCTTGGATGACTGCTTTAGCGAATAGAGGACCATCCAAACTGTATAATTGGACTGGGGCATTTCATTCTAAGTGAAGGTTGACTTCGGTCAGAACCTCCTAGAAAGCAATGCATTGTCGGATTTGCGTTCCCTGACTAAGACGAGGGTAGATTAAGATAGCACCCTCGTAGTTTGAGGCTGTGGAAAAGAGGACCCAAACTAAGGTCTGTGGAAAAGAGGATAGGAGGAGGCTCTTATTGTATCCTAAATCTCTGTTATGACTCATACCTACAATGAATTCCTCATAGGAGGTTAATCAATTTATTAATAACGTTCACCAAATACTCATGTCGTATATAAAGGGTCACTTGGAATGAGTATAACAGACTGACTCCCCGACTATGACCAGTATAAAAACCAACAGTTTAAATGGGGTTAGCATTTGTTGCTTGCCTGTTGGCTGGAGAGGTGCCCAGTCTAGGTTGAGCCTCACAGGGACCACGCGAATGGACGGTTGTGACTCGTTACTGGTGTCGATCTGATATAATGGAAAGGGACTAGCACTGTAGTCACGGTGGTTAACCTAGGAGGTGCGTGGTCCTTCTCCCTCCACTTTTAAACATTAAAGAGGAGGGGGAGCCTAAATTAGATGTCCTCTTATTAACGACTCTTTGAATATTAGACGGCTATCATACGACAAGACCTCTCGCTTGACTAAGTATTCTCTAACGAATATCTATAACCCTACACATTATTATATTTTAATCTTTTCTCACTTGTGTCATACCGTAAACTGAGTAATAAACTATAAATTGTATAACCATTATCCGCTAAAATTTTATGTTTATTCGTTGAACAGTCTTTTCTTAAATAAATCCAAGGAAATAACGGATTTAAAACCCACCGTAAACTCACTATGGCTCTGAAAGAATCGGGTGCTTTCGGTACAACTAAGGGGTCCTACCAAATTTCATCACTAGGCGTTCACGCTGGCCAAATTATTAAGTTTATTTATCTATTACTTTGGATGAGACCCTTACACTCTGCATTGGGTCCTACCACCAGCCATCATGCTCAACATCCCACAGCAGAAATCTATACCTCCCCAAATGAATATGTTACGTACCTAAGTATACATAATTTTATCTCTCTTCTTATTCGAATACTTTTGGCAGTGGCCACATCACGGTGATTCGTCGCGAATGTAGCTCTGTTTTTGGAGGAGTATACAATAATATCTGTTCATTGTTAGTTGTCTTATTTCGTAAATAAAATTCTAACTTCATAATGAGCATTTTCTTGACTGTTTTTGGCTATTTATTCGTACCTAAATAAAGGAATCCCAGAGCAAATATCACTCACGAGATGTCCCGTATATGTTTGTTGACAGGATGATTTCATACTGTAAGAAACCTATTTTATCCCAAAATTTTGCATTTTGAGGTTAGGTTTTTTTTACCAAATAAGAAAATTATGGGTGAACAGACCTTAGAGTATTGCGAACCTTAAGTGGCAGTGGGCGGGGCACATTGCTCGCAGGACTGATGGCCGATGGGGCCGGAAAGTTCTCGAGTGGCGTACGCGAACCGGGAGACGAGCTGTCGGTAGGCCTCCAACAAGATGGAGCAACGACCTCGTGAAGGTCGCGGGAAACCGGTGGAAGCAAGTAGCACAGGACCGGTCGGAGTGGCGAGCCTTGGGGGAGGCCTATGTCCAGCAGTGGACGTCTTTCGGCTGAAATGATGATGATGATGATGATGAGACCTTAGAGCACAGCTATGTACTAGTCTGAGTAGTCAGAGAAACTAAAATCCAACGATACCTACCTAATTAAAGGAAACAGACTGTAACGCTATACATTTGAAAGCGATACCTTTCTCAGAAGCTGTTTTGTTGTTATTGGACCAAATTATTACAAGGAGTACTTAATAAAAACAAAAGATTTATTCAGGCGTACGAATGGATAGTGATTATAATATTGCGATTGAATAGATTTTACAAGAAGCTTCTAGAAACTCGATTTTCTGGTGATATACATCTTCTAATATGTAGTTTTTTTTTTTTTTTTTTTTAATTTTTGTATTCATTAACTCTTTTATACATGATGTATTTCATTATTTATTGACATTTTGAGACATCTATGGAATTTATATTTATTTGACAGTGGAGGCCATTTCCATATTTTTTTCTGGACCCTTGGAGACTATACATCTCTAAGATCTTAGATTTAAGTTTAAGTATACATCCCTTTAATGTAATTTTAGTACGTACCTATATGTATATTTTATACATGTAATGTAAATTTTGTAAATTTTGAAAAAAGGCCTTCTGCTTGAGTTTGTTGCGGCGCTTCTTCTCAAGCAATGGGTCTAGGAAGCGCTAGTAAATTCTTTTTCTGACGTGTAAAAGTGCCCCCATGTGGCCAATTTGCTGAATAAATGATTGAATTTGAATCACCCATTTCACCGGTCTCCTCTGGGATTACGGGTTATCCGTTCCCAGCGCCGTCGCCCCGTTGAACCTTCTGTAGCCTTGCTGAAGCTTATTAAGTATCATCATCATCATCATCATTTCAGCCGAAAGACGTCCACTGCTGGACATAGGCCTCCCCCAAGGCTCGCCACTCCGACCGGTCCTGTGCCACCTGCTTCCACCGGTTTCCCGCGACTTTCACGGGGTCGTCGCTCCATCTTGTTGGAGGCCTACCGACAGCTCGTCTCCCGGTTCGCGGACGCCACTCGAGAACTTTCCGGCCCCATCGGCCATCAGTCCTGCGAGCAATGTGCCCCGCCCACTGCCACTTAAGGTTCGCAATTCTTCTATTTTTAAGTATATTACTTTATATTAATTTACCTCGGCGTTTTGGCCGCGATGCACCGGCCGTGGTCACGAGAAGGCTGACGTAACGGTGTCAGCATATTTTGGTCCTATTCAGTTCACTCGGAATGTTCACAGGCCGCTACACAAACAACACGCAAAACGTCTGTCGATTGTTCTGAATACGAGTATGCATCTCGTCGTTAAAGTTCAAGACAGTGTTAAAATTAAATTCCTTCAACGAAACGTACTTCTCGCCATCGGCAGGTTTTTCATGCCTATTTCCTTAAGACATATATCATTTCTAAATAGTAATTAACAATCGTATTGATAATTAAAAAATGCAATGATTTTTCTCGAGCGGCAGGGGGCGTCGATCATGCCATTTCGCAGCCTAGCTAAGATGCTAAGCCCTATAAAGCTGAAATTTGGCCAGTATTATTAATTGTGTGCATCGTCAACTACGGAAACCTTCCATTGCGCGTGGTCCGCCACGCACTTGGCCGATTTATTAATCCTATTCTAATCACTTTAGTGCCCCTATGTGGCCAATTTGCTGAATAAATGATTGAATTTAACGTTACTTACCTGTTTGTCCCTCCGGGTGAAAATTTAGTAGCTTACGCTTTGTATACCACAAAGTTTCACATGGACTGGAAATGTTTTGAAAATTCGTCAACATACTCGTACTTAATGAATTCGACCCCTTTGCAGCTTTGTTAGAAGCATGTTCGATGTGAATATAATTCTAAATTGAGGGCAATTTAATAGCGTTTTGATATAATTTAACGCATCCCTTAACTTTCCTTCTGTGGTAGTTCATACGAAAACCACAGTGAGACACTGTTTCTGTTCTTACGTGAAACTTACATTGTAGCGTTCTCAGGTTTCATGCGAAGAAAGTTTTTAGTTGTTTAGTTGAAGTTGCGAAGCTGACTTTACACGTGTCATATTTTGTTACCTAACCCATTCTAAGACAAACAAAATACCTATATTTTTGTGTGTATGTTAAAAGTTCACAAAGTAAATAGGATAATGTTATTGATTCAATTGTAATTCATTAAATTTTTGCATTTCAAATTGAGGAAAAACTTTTACACTCGTAAATTACGTCATGAAGCAGGTAGTTACTTTTAAAATCATCTATCACCATAGCAGATTCAAAAACTTGATCCCGATTCCCGATTTCAAGTCGGTAAAGCGCTTAGCATTTGCCTGTCAAAAGGCTAACTCCGACAGTGATTATATCCCGTTATTACTGGCCATTACCGCACTGGACAATAGCCGTCGGCTTCATTGGGCCAACGTGACGCTGATTGGGCTAAAGCAAAAGCAACTTTTCAAATAAGATCCTATACTGTCAGTTTCTATGCGCTATTTAATTAGAAACGGGAGAATTGCCAAACTCAAGCATTTGGTGGACAAGTTCTTGTAGAACTGAAGTTCAACACGGAATGAAGGTCAGGTCCTTAGTATCGATCTTTGTGGTGAACCTTCGGAGTCTAGGAGTCCAGTAATGGGTGTGATGACTGGCCTGATTGATACCTTTATTGGCTCACCATGAAAGTAAATAAAAAGTCTTTGAATTCGATGGGTAACATAACATGAAAAAAACATGGTGTTGATCTTAGTTATGCGGTCGCATGTGTATAATGTGAGATAGGAGTAAGGTATTGATGAAATTGATAATAGATATTGATGATGATGATGATAAGAAAACTTGGAGACGATCCATAGCAGCAGAGCTAAAAGCAAACGGTCTGACGCGGTCGAAAGCTAAGCGCGGAGGTCAAGACAGAGCGAGCTGGAGGGGTACTTTACTGTGGGTGGTAAGGAAGCCGTGGTGGCCTAGTGGTTCGACCTACCGCCTCTAATGCAGAGGGTCGTTGGGTCGATTCCGGCTCGCACCTCTAAGTTTACTTATGTGCGAAATTCAATTTGAATTGAGCATTGAGCTTTTCGGTGAAGGAAAACATCGTGCCTGCACATGCACTCATCTGCGAAGCAATTCAAAGATGTCTGTGAAGTTTCCAATCCGCACTGAGCCCGCGTGGGGAATATAGGCCAAACCCTTTCGTGATGAGAGGAGGCCTGTACGCAGCAGTGGGACGCAATTAGGCTGTAGTAGTAGTTACTGTGGACGCCCTCTGCCCCACCTATAGGGATCACAGGACACTAACTTTTGATGGTGATGATTCTCTAGCTGAAAGGATAAATTCGTGAGTGAGTGAATAAATAACTCTGTGAGCATCAGACTTTTACGGAGTGTAAAAAATGCGACCCTGTCTCTTCGCACTCGTGCCCCACAATAATTTCATATGACACCACCCAGCGCGGTAGCCAACAATTCACTAAAATTGCCACACTAAATTTCAAACCTGAATTAAATTCATTTGAATGGTCTCTTTGTATTTGAATCGTGCCCTGTGAAGTGTGGAAATCAAATTGAACGATACATGGAACTTCAAACGCCATTTCGATTGCAATATTTGGAATAGTACCTTGAGTACTATAACAGCCTATTTACGGCCCGCTGCTGGGCACAGGCCTCCTCATCACGAGAGGGTTGGGCTATAGTCCCCTCGCGGACCCAGTGCGGATTGGGGACTTCACACACATTCTTGAATTACTTCGCAGATGCGTGCAGGTTTCCTCACGATGTTTTCCTTCACCGAAAAACGCAGTGGTATATTCAAATTGAATTTCGCACATAAGTAAACTTAGAGGTGCGAGTCTTTAAGCCCAATTTTTATTGTTTTAAAATTGACAATAATCGCTCCAGATGCACTATAAGTACTTTATTACCTCTGTGACTCCGACAGATGTGAAGTCGGTGTCAAGTGAACCGACCTAAAGCTCTGCAAATGTTTGGTATACTCGTAGTGAACTTGACATCGACATTTCAGCACAGATATTTAATAGTAACATACAGAATAGCAACGGAATCACCAGCTTGAATCTAGCCCGCGCGCAACTAGCGCCCAACTCGCCCTTACCGTCATTTGTTTCATCCGGAGATGGTGAGTGAATCGTTGGCCCGCGTAGTGGTACACACACATTTACAAGTGTACAGACGTCCTCGCACGCAAACATTGACACTTCATCCGAATTGCGTTTGAAATCGTTCTTTTATATGCCGTGTCCGCCGTGTGATTGCAGTCTACCAAAGTGTTTTTTTTGTTGTTATACTGTAAGAGTTATTGTGAAGTTTATTTCCTTTCATACAAGAAAAGCCCATAAAGTTAATGTTCCTAAAGGTTACAAGCACTAGTGATATCCCAACTAGCAAATTATGCACTTATAGTACTCTTCAAGCCTATTTTTATTGCGCTTATAAAGTACTTGTAGCTATCTACAAACCTGGATTTGGGCACACTTATAGGAGCATTTGTTTTTGTAACAGTCTTATAATCTACTTACAGAATGCTATTAAGTCCTATAATATGCTCGTAATAGCGTTGAAGAAGTACAAATAGTCCTATAATGTATACTCAAAACCTTTATAAGTACAATTGCTCTTGTAAGTGTCTGTGACAAGCTCTTTATAAGATTAAAATAGTAAATGTCAGTACATCTTGCAAATGTGGTTTAGTGTTTGTGTTGTGAGTGATTTTTGGAATTAAAAAGGTAAGTACAATATCTTTTTGTCATAATACTAATATTTATCGTAGCCGGTGAAGTAGGGATGTGAATATAGGGTTAATAGAGAATGAATTAGTGGGGAAGTGATATTCATCGTTAAAATATAGTATTTTATGTAATATATGTTGAATAAAATAATCTGTTAATCTTCGGAGGCTTTTATTTATTTACTTTATTTGTTTATTACATCATTAGTAGATTAGTACGTGTTGTCATGCCGCTGGTGGCCAGGTAAGAGAGAGAGAGCTAAACGTCACTTATGACATATTCACATGACACTGACAGCTATGACATTACTAAGGGTGCGTTCCAATACATCATCCCCTTTCAAAAAATTAAAAATAAATATACTCATCATCCCCTTTTTTTTAACAAAGAAAAAAAATTAAACCAGCTCACTTAAACTAAGAAACACTTAAGCTAAGCATTCGACCAGGACCAGAGAGATCTGGAGAAGCACAAAGTCAATTAAGCTGATCTTATATGAAAACTAGTTCTAGTATATTCTACATGGTTTTCGTCTAATACTACATATGATCTATTATTATTACACTTTGATATAGTGCCTTGAAGCCAAACATTTTTGTTGCTATCCTTTTTAAACCACACATTTTGGTTTACCTGAAACTCTTTCTTACATCTAGTTCTCTTATTGTAATTTTTTACATTTCTATTTACAGTCTTATCAAATTGTTCCTGAACATGAACATTTATTTTTGGTTGTAAATATCTAGAATTGACAAACAGTTTCGTTTTTAAATTTCTATTCATTAATAACTGACTTGGAGAAAAGTCTGTGCCGGAAACAGGTGATGCCCTATATTGAAGTAAAGCCAGTCTATAATCAGTCTTATCAACATTACATTTTAACATAATTTTCTTTGCAATTTGTACACCCCGTTCCGCCATACCGTTTGACTGAGGATATCTAGGACTAGTGTAAGTGAATTTAAATCCCCATTCTTGTGCAAACAATTTACATTCTCTTGAGTCACACGGTACATGATCTGCAACTATTTCACTTGGAATTCCAAAATTAGAAAAAACGTCAATTAATTTATTTATTACTTCTTTAGCACTTTTACTTGTTAATGATTTAATGTCCAACCATTTAGAGAAATAGTCATAGATCACCAAGTAACTCTTCCCTGCTACATCCATTATGTCAATTCCAAGTTTATTGAATGGTAAGTGAGGTATTTTGTGTGGTAACAAAGGCTCCTTAATATTATTATTGTGATAAGTTTGACAGGCAAAGCATTTTCTAACAAATTCCTCAATATGCGTATCCATTTGAGGCCAGTAATACAATTTACGAGCTTGCTGTTTCATTTTGGACATTCCCAAATGACCTTCATGTAATTTATTCAACAGACTACTTCTTAAACTTTTTGGAACAATAATCCTGTCATTAAAAAAAATTAATGTTTTATCTACAGTCAGACTAGCTCTTAACTTGTAATAGCAATTTAAAAAATCAGGGACATTTTCACTACTGGGCCATCCATTCTTAATAAATTCAGTTAATTTAATTAGTTCTTGATCTGTTGAAGTTTGTGATATTAATTGAGCCTTTTGTTCCTCAGTGCATTCTAAATATTCAGAAAGACCTATACAATGTATAACCTCATACATATATGATTCATCTATATTATTACAAGGTTGATATGAGCGTGATAATAAATCCGCAATATACATGAATTTTCCTTGTAAGTATTTAAACTCAATATCATATTTTAATAGTTTGAGCTTTAGCCTCTGCAATCTTGGAGATGGTACTTCATGTAAATGTTTTCTTAATAAGCTCTCTAAAGGTTTGTGGTCATTAATAACTGTTATTTTACGTCCATAAATAAAGTAGTGAAATTTACGAGTTGCCCAGACTACACTTAATAATTCTTTTTCAATTTGTGAGAAGTTTCGTTCTGCTGATGTTAGACTTCTTGAAGCAAAGCAAACTGGTTGACCATTCTGCAGAAGGGAACAACCGAGACCATCCTTTGACGCATCACATTGTACAACTATGGGCAAATTAACATTAAAATTTTGCAAAGTGGGAGCTTCACTGATTTTTTTCTTAATTTTACTGAAAACATTTTCATGAATTTCTGTCCATAGCCAGTCAACATCTTTTTTTAACAATAGCTGAAGTGGTGATGCAATGTCAGCCAAGTGTGGAATAAACTTTCTTAAGTAATTGACCATTCCGAGAAATATCTGTAACTCTTTTTTATTTTCAGGACTTTTCATGTTAATGATGGCAGAAACTCTGTCAGGATCGATTTGCATGCCTTCTTCAGAAAAAACATGGCCGAAATATTTGACTTGTTTTAATTTATATTGGAATTTATTTTTATTAAAACGAACATTATGTTCTCGAGCTCTATTAAAAACTTTTTCTAACACTGCATCATGCTCTGCCTCAGTCTCTCCACATATTAATAAATCATCACAATATACAACTACACCTGGTATATCGCCAAAGGCCCTTTCACTGTATTTTTGAAAAATTTCCGGTGCTATGGAGAGACCAAAGGGAAGTCTTAAAAATTTGTAACAGCCATATGGACTGTTGAAAGTGCACAAGTTACTAGAATTTTCATCAAGTTTGATGTTATAAAATCCATCAGAGAGATCTAACACTGAGAAATATTTTTTATTACTTAGTCTTGGCACTATTTCCTCTATTGTGGGAATCAAGTGATGTTCTCTTATCAAAACTTGGTTAAGATCTTTAGGATCAAGGCAAATTCTTAATGAACCATCTTTCTTTTCTATTATTACAAGATTACTCACAAAACTATCAGGGTGATCAACCTTCGCGATGACTTTGTGCTTCACCAGAGCTTCCAACTTGTCCGCGAGGCGCGTCATGAGAGCATTCGGCACTCGACGAGGAGGTCTCACCACGGGCTCTGCGCCGGGTCGAATGCGTAGCCGCAGTGTGTTCTTGAACTCTCCTACACCCTGAAATAGTTCGTCGTTTTTATTAATAACACAGTCTTTACTATTCATATTATTATTAGAATTTGAAGACTCGATTTCACAAGTATTAATGTTACTATTATTTAACAATTTCAAGTTAATTAGTGAAGTCAGTCCCAAAATCGGTTTTACTTTTTCTTTAATAACTATAAATTCAGTCTTAATAGCCTTTTCATTTTCATTAATATCCAAGTTACTCATATTAGGAAAAACATTTAATGTCACTTTCCCAATCGGTATTAGTTTTCCACCTCCGAAGACCTCTAGTATAGTTCTTGTCTCAGACATTTTAATATTATTATCATCATTGACAAGTTTATTGAGGTCGCTCAAGCCAATTACATTTATTTGAGCCCCTGTATCACACTTGAAAGAAACCCTCTTATTTTCTACCCTGAGAGTTTCACTCCATTCATTTTTGTCTAAATTTATAGCATGTACTAGTCACAAATCATGAACATTATTGCAAGAATCCTCATTGTCCTGATTACCTTTAATATCTTCAACACGCCTGACATTATATGTACAGCCGCTGCTGAAATGATTCATGCGGTTACATTTATTGCATGTTTTCCCATAAGCGGGACACTGGCCCTGCTTATGCTCAGTGTTGCATTTTTTGCAGTGGTAAAAAAATCTGTTGTAATTTGGTTTGGACTGTTGGTTACAATTACATTTGGGAGACCAATTACTCTTATTATTAGAATACTTAGCTTGAGTGGGGTGCTGCCGCTGATGCATAGCCCTCTCCGCTTGCACTGCATGGACGTCCGGATTGTTCAGCGTCTTCACATGCTCCTTGGTTATCTCCGCAGACCGACAGATACTGACTGCGTCCTCCAGGCTCAAATCCCTCTTCTCCAAGAGTTTCTGCTGCAACCTGTGGTCTCGAACCCCTATGATGATCTTGTCCCGAATCATCCTGTTCTTCTGGTCCCCGAAGTTACAGTTGTCCGCTAACCTTTTTATCGTTGTATAGAAGCTATCAAAATTTTCACCTTCCTCTTGGTTTCGTTTATGCAGATTGAAGCTATTAATGATTTCATTTTGTTTCGGCTTGAAGTACTCGTCGAAAATTTCGATAACGTCATCTAATTTAGTCTTTTCTTCATTTTTCAAGACACTGAAATATAATTCCTGCGCCTGCTGCCCTATGCAGTTTATTAAAATCGCCGCTTTTCTGTTTTCTGACAGTTTTTCAAAACCGGCTGCTAATAAAAAGTTCTTGAAAGATTAAAAAAAAAAAAAAAAAAAAAAAAAAAAAAAAAAAAAAAAAAAAAAAAAAAATGTAATATATGTTGAATAAAATAATCTGTTAATCTTCGGAGGCTTTTATTTATTTACTTTATTTGTTTATTACATCATTAGTAGATTAGTACGTGTTGTCATGCCGCTGGTGGCCAGGTAAGAGAGAGAGAGCTAAACGTCACTTATGACATATTCACATGACACTGACAGCTATGACATTACTAAGGGTGCGTTCCAATACATTTTAGAAACATATTTTAAAAGCGCCTCTAAAATTTCATCATTACACCATTCTTTTAATAACTTTATTACAATATATTGCAATAAATATCCGCCATAACAAAAACTGGTTTAAATGAGAGCGTTTTAAGTCTATTATAAGTGTAATAGCGCTTATTCAAACTATTATAAGAACATCATGCCCTCCATGTTGACATTAATTAGGGTTCAACATACATTCAATATAAACACTTCTAACCCATGATTTTTTTACAGTTTATAATTTTAAAATGTAGCAGGTAAATCCCTATAAATCGTAAAAAAATGTTATTTTTGGTCTTGAATGTTTTGTCTGACTGACTTAATATTATAGGTACTAGATTTTGCCCGCGACTTCGTATGCGCGTAAACATTAACATGTATTTATTTTTTTTTCCGTTCACGTGGGCATTTCGAGAAATCCTCTTTAGTGCTCTCATACACTAAGTTCACAGTTCATTGAGGACTACATTATATGTGGTACGTTATACTTCAGGGCCAGAGATTTTTATCTTTTTCACTTTCTTCGTTATCTTCTTGTGTAATTTTCTTTGTCGAAATCTTCACCTTTTTTTATTTTCATCTTCACTTAAATTATCTAAATTATTTGATTCTACGGGACCCTTTCTTAATAAAGTTGCCGTTTGATTCAGTGGGTCAACTCTTATAATAGCATCAAACAAGAGTAGATACGTTTTTGAAATCTTATTAAGGTTCTCCTCAAGAATGTAATAAGAGCTATTACTCTTATAAAGGTTCTTCTCAAGAATGTTATAAGAGCTATTACTCTTATAAAGGTTTGCTCAAGAATGTTATAAGAGCTATTACTCTTATAAAGGTTCTGCTCAAGAATGTAATAAGAGCTATTACTCTTATAAAGGTTCTGCTCAAGAATGTTATAAGAGCTATTACTCTTATAAAGGTTCTGCTCAAGTGTGTAATAAAACCTTATACTCTCACCGAATGCTACTATTGGAGCTGAAAAATTACAAAGAATATTGGTCTTATAACATGCACTTATAAGATACCATCTCCTATAACTGTCTTATAACGAACTCCTATAGTAAACTATAAAGCTTTGTTATAAGAACAAGTGATCTTGAGTTATTGCTCTCATAACGCTCTTAACAAGAGCTTTTACTCTTATAAAGGTTCTGCTCAAGTGTGTAATAAAACCTTATACTCTCACCGAATGCTACTATTGGAGCTGAAAAATTACAAAGACTATTTGTCTTGTAACATGCATTTATAAGATACCATCTCCTATAACTGTCTTATAACGAACTCCTATAGTAAACTATAAAGCTTTGTTATAAGAACAAGTGATCTTGAGTTATTGCTCTCACAGCGCTCTTAATAAGAGCTTTTACTCTTATAAAGGTTCTGCTCAAGTGTGTAATAAAACCTTATACTCTCACCGAATGCTACTATTGGAGCTGAAAATTTACAAAGACTATTTGTCTTGTAACATGCACTTATAATATACCATGTCCTATAACTGTCTTATAACGTACTCCTATAGTAAACTATAAAGCTTTGTTATAAGAACAAGTGATCTTGAGAGTAACAAGACTTATAGCTTAACCTTGTAGTACACTACAAGCCTATTTATAAGAACACGAGATCTTGAGTATAACAACCCAAGTAACACTAAGAGTTAATTTTGAGTGCTATAAGGGTGGTATTATGGCGGTCACTAACTCTAACAGTGTTAGAAGAGCGCTAGAATAGGTGGTATATCGGCGCTATAAGCCGATATAGCACCGATATAGCGCCATTTTGGCATAACTTTTTAGCGCCTTAAGTGCTATAATAGCGCTATAACAGTGTTAGTGGCCACTATCAAGCGCTACAATGGCGCTACAAAAGCGGTCACTAACTCTTAAAGTGCTACAACGGCGCTACAATAGCAACCACTAACACTTAAAGCGCTACAATGGCGCTACAAAAGCGGTCACTAACTCTTAAAGCGATACAATACTCCATAATTAAAGCTTAAAGTGGCAGAGTTGCGGTACTATCGCTCTTAGTGCTAGAGTGGCGCTACAATAGCTACTACTAACACTTAAAGCTCTACAACGGCGCTACAACAGCGATTACTAGCTCTGAAAGCGATACAATACTCCAAAATGAACGCCTTAAACTCTTAAAGTGGCGATATATACATAAGGTTATATCGGAGAATATTTTAGTTTGACAGTTTATAGTTTTGTTGCATTTGTAAAGTGTCTTGTGATAATTTAATGGCTGAAAGTGAAGTTAAATTAAGGTACTTTACATTTCGTGAGTGAGCTTGTGATTCCACAGGAAATCAATTGCGCAGGTAAGTTTACTGTGAAATACTATACATATTATTATCAAATTCTGAAAGGGCTTTCATTTTAGTGGCTTTTTGCAGAATCATAACAAATGTATTGGTGTAGAGCATTGTTACAAATATGTAAATATCCGATAAAAATAAGTTTAATGATTCATTTTCTTTATAAAAGAACATCGGCATTCCGTGTCTATGCTATATACTTAAACATTTAACAATTCTATAGGTCATTTGTAATGTTTTGTGTGTAATGTAGATTATTTTATTTATTTATTACTTCAATAGAAATGGCGGACCTGTATGGGCCGCCAAATGAGTGGCTTTTAACTCCTATACCTGCACAAAGGCGCTATAACTCACTCATGGCTCTACAACAGTTCCAGAAATCTCTCTTGTAGCACCCAAAGTGATATAATTGAGTTTTATATCACTTTAAGCGCTATATAAGTATTTTTAACTCCAAAAGAGTTCGCTAGCACTCTTCTACAACTAAAGCTCTTCTTTAGAGCTTAGGGTGGTAATAATCACTATAGCCTGTAAGGCAGCAGGCTTCAGCTGTATAATAGCGATAACAGACGCTCTTCTAGCGCTGTTATAGACCTGAAGGAGTTAGTAGACACCACTATAGCACTGTTAGGGTTAAAAGCACGAAATTATATCCTTTATAGAACTTAAAGAGTTATATCATGCTAAAAGCGATAGCACTAACTGCGCAACCTGCACAAGAGTGATTGTAGTCGCTGTTATACGAGTTTAAGCTTATTATAACTCTCTTATAGACCCTTTTTACGCTCTTTAGTGGTAGTAAACTCTATTAAGCCGTTTGTATCGCTGTAACAGTTAATGGTGGCTATTGTAGCACCCTTGTAGCACCTAAGGCTATAAAATAAGCTCTATATGTCGCTAATGTGTTACTTGGGAAGACTTGTAGAATGCCAATATAAGAGCGAAAGTCTTTCTCAGTGCACTTACTAGACTATTATGAGAATTGGTAGTCTTATAATTTTGGTTATAGGACTACTTTGCTAGTTGGGATCTCTTTATTAGCTATTTGATTATTATTTCGTTGGAGCGTGACGATAGCTCGTTAACGAGAGGATGTTGCCGTATTAAGAATTGCGTGCGAGAATCAGTTACGGTGTTTGAATGTTTTTTTTTTATTATAGATAGTGATGATATTATTATGACCCCTTTTGTATTGACACTGGTAAATTCTTTTTACGACGTGTAAAAGTGCCCTTATGTGGCCAATTTGCTGAATAAATGATTGAATTTTGAATTTTGTAATTTCGAGGAATTTTTTCATTCGTCACATTTTTCTTTGTAAAAAGGTCGGGAAAACAATTGGTTTTCTATGCATAGTAGTTTTGACCGTATCATAATAGAACAGTTAGATACTATATCTATCTATATCTTTATCTTGACCAAATGGTCAAGAAAATCCATTGAGTACCATTTTTGAGTTGGTAGAATAAAACACACCTTGTTAGTTAGAGGCATTCAATTTTGGTCATCGAGTTGGCAACGCATTCGAAATCATACATATGTTTGTTTCATTATGTCCAGATGGGCCACAATGACCACTTATAGCAGTGACTGGCCACGGAATCACCCGCCTGAATCTAGCCGACGCGCAACTCGCGCCCAAATCGCGCCCTTACCGTCATTTGTTTCATCCGGAGATGCAGAGTGAATCATTGGCTTGCGTAGTGGTACACACACATTTACAAGTGTACAGACGTCCTCGCACGCAAATATTGACACTTCATTCGAATTGTGTTCGAAATCGTGCTTTTATAGGCCCTGTCCGCCCTATGCCCACGTACTAGTTTGCCATTTGCCTTGAAAAAATGACAAGTTGTGGTGAAAGTTTAGCTTTTAAATTTTATCTATGCAAATTAAAACGGTGTATTTCACGGTAATCAAGTAATACGTGTCACAGCATACTTTGACGTAATTAAAAGGTCGCAAATGCTCGTGAAACATGGAACCTTTTCATTAGGTGAATGGTTAATGATCTCATATTTAGCGAAAGGGAAAACATGATATCTCACTCAGACTGATATTTCGAGTTTCGAACTTGTTGTTTAAACTTTCTTAATTAAATAAGATTTATGTTAACTGTGTTCATGTGAGCAGGTTTTTTTATATAACTAAATGGTAAGTATAGGCAAACGTGCGCACAGCCCACCTGATGGTAAGTGGTCACTGCGGCCCATGGACACCGGTTGTCACAGTTTAGTAAAATTATATAAAAGCTATAATAGCTTCTGTCCGCCAGTTTCTATAGCATTCCCGCGGTAACAATGTATTTTGCCGTGATAAAATGTAGCCTATGGCCTTCCCCGGGACTCCAAATTTTGTCTAAATCGATCCAGCGGTTTAAGCGTGAAGAAGTTACAGACAGAGAGAGTTCGTACTTTCGCATTTATATATATTATTATTTATTTTGTATGGATAGTAAAACGAAAGCCTAATACATCTGTCAATCAAGAATATAAAGGGATAGGTACTTACAATAGGCAAATTAGCTGAAGATTTGTGCCGAGTTATAAAGTATTTTTTTTTTATTATACCTAGTCTGGTTTTCATCGAGTATAAACCCAAACTTCTGCCTGCGTTTTTAATATCTGAAGGCATATTTTTTTGAATTAAAACTATCGCGATTTAAGCGTGAACATGTAACGGGCGGACGGATAAAATAATTTCAGCTTTTCAAGCCAAAATGAAGAAAATTATCTGGCTAACTTTAAGGTTTAAAAATAGGTAGACGACATTAATCTTATTTATTTATTTATTCAATTATAAGCTTACAGTAGGATACCAAAACGCTTATATTTAAAATTAAAATAATCTAGACACACACATAAAAAACAAAATTGTAAAATAAAATTAAAAATCAGAAAAGTATTCGACTTTGAATGAAATTATTCCCTAAGATACATATTTATAAATTAATATTTTTCTAACAAAACTTCCTACACTGTCTGCAAATACGTCAATTTCAGGTGCATTATTAAAGGTTGCGATTCCAATATAAGTACAATCACAAAAGGAACCTTTATTTTAGCGTCCTCCACTTTTCTTCGAAAAAGCAAAAACAAAGTGCAATTTACTAAAAAACAATCAACGAAACGTCACCCTTATTGCCCAAACTATCCCAAAAAAGAAGAGCGATCCACTTGGACCTTTCATTTGGGACAATTGGAGCCTCTACGGTCGTAAATTTGTCGAAACTCATTTGCTGAAATATCTAGAGACGATTTTCGAAAAATACTTTCCCCTATCAAAGCTATGGGAATGCTGTATGGTGCAAGAAGCTGGGTTGTTGTCAAGGAAAAATAACAACATTAAATGAATAAAGAAAGGCTGTGAAGATTTTACGATTGTGCCACTTTAATAAAAAACCGGACAAGAAGTGAGTAAACTCGCTCGGAGACTCGCCTTTCGTTGAGTATTTGGTACCTTATTTAATGGATTTATTATAGTCTTTCATGTAAGTATATCTAATGTATACCTAATAGGTCAAAATATATTCTTTATGTTATATATTTCGTTGCTCAGGAGGGTACGGTAATCTTTCGCGTATTTTCTAAAATAACTATGTAGATAATTGAAAATATATATATTGGAGGTCCTCACATGAAGTGGTTTCATTTGGTAACACTAACAAAGTAAACGCCCAAAATGACTTCTACGAGTTTCATAAAGGTAATTGTGTTAACTTCACGGTGCATTTTGTGGTTAATTGCTAAAAATTGCGTAAAATAAGTCAATAATCCATTTGTAACACTATACGAAAAATCAATTGTCAATTTTAAACCGACAGTCAGTATACTACACCACATCGATATGTTCAATACGCGTATACCAGTGTATCTGCCATTTTCATTGAAACTACAAATAGTTTCAAAATTCCATTAATGTAGACTATTAGTACACCACTTATTATTACTACAATTTTTTGTGAAATTGTCTTCAGAAACAAAAAAGTAAGAGTTAAAGAACCTTTGCACAGCTCTCCTGTAAAATCACGATTTTGCACTTGCACTAGTATACGTAGGACGTGTCGATAAAATTTAGTTTTAAACCATTTTCATAAAAAGCTAAGGTGTGTCGTAAATATACTTTACATCACCCTTGACCGTAAAGTGGGATTTTCTGCCCGCTACGCGGACAGAAAATCTCACTTCTTGGCCAAGGCACGACGTAAAACTTTTGACAAACCACGGGCGGTAGTTCGTAAAGCCCCAGATCGCATATTTATAGATACCTGCGATCTGGGACATTTACGAATTCACCACCCTAGGTCTGAAATGTACTATTACCAACACAAAGTTCAGTCTCAAAGTGCGTATGAAACGCAAAAAACCTTGTTTCCCTTTGCACCAAGCCCGGGAACGCCTCCGGGGCTTCGTTTATTTTATCTTTAATATTGCCTTTTTATCTCAAACGACTTGACTGATCCCCCCTTCATTAGATATGCCTTTATTCAGCACCTCGAGCGGCAATCAGGGCGTAGTGACCGTTGCGCCTTATTTACCTACCCAGTTGCGAGGAACGTGTTTTTAAAATAGACGGATATTTTCCGACTTTATTCATTACTAGCTTCTGCCCACGACTTCGTCCTTCGACGTAATAACGTTCCCGCGGGATCTACGAGGGGTGATCCAAAAGTAATGATAACTGAATACTTATTGAATCGGATTAAAATAAATAGGTATGCCGTTACTGGCCATAAAGACTCCTTAGTAAATAAAAAAATAAAAAATGAAAAAATATGTATCTGTCAGAGAGTTGCAGCTGTTTTTCACGAGCAGTCGGAACAATAACGCAAAAATGGAGAAAACTGAGGTGAGAGTGGTTATTAAATACTTCTGTTTGAAAAAAAAGTGTACTAAAGATATATACGCTGAATTAATGGGGACACTGGGCGAGTCCGCTCCACCGTATTCTACAGTGGCACGGTGGTCAAAGGAGTTTAACTTGGGAAGAACATCCACTCAAGATGAACATCGCGAAGGCCGTCCATCTGTTGCCATTACTGGAGAAAACGTCAAAAAATACATGATCTCGTTTTAACAGATAGAAAAATGACTATCAGGCATCTAGTTGAGCTCACAGGCATCTCGTAATGCTGCCAAGCATTCAAAGAATCTTAACTGGTGAACACATGAAAAAAGTCTCCGCTCGTTGGGTGCCTAGAATGTTAACGGCTGAACAAAAGAAAATACGATGTGAGATTTCGAAGTCTAATCTTGACAAATATCAAACTGATCCCGAAACATTTTTGCGTCGGTTTGTAACCATGGACGAGTCTTGGATCCACCATTTCGATCCTGAGACCAAACAGCAATCCATGACCTGGAAGCGAGCGTCTTCCCCTACACCGAAGAAATTCAAGATAGCAAGCTCCGCTGGTAAGGTCATGGCTTCAGTGTTTTGGGATGCTGAGGGAGTCATAATGATCGAATACCTGGAAAAGGGAACCACTATTACGGGCTCCTACTACGCTGACCAAATACGCAGATTGAGAGAGGCAATCAAAGAAAAGCGGCGGGGTAAACTTCGAGCTGGCATCCTGTTTCACCAGGACAATGCACCGCCCCACAAGGCCGGCGTTGCGATGGCTGCCATCCGTGATTCAGGGTTCGAATTGCTGGAACACCCCCCATTATGTAGTCGATATACATTATCAGAAATCTTACTGACTATAACTGCCTTTTCAAACTTAGGCGCCAATTTCGCCATAAATTTATTCGGGGCGCTAGATAGCACCTTATTTCTCCTCCAAACTGTATCACCTACTTGGAAGCTACACGGACGCCGTTTGCTATTGTAATAAGTTCTGCTACGCTCATGTGCTACTCTTAAGTTTTCCTGAAATTTTCTGAAAATACTTTTACGGATTTCTACACCTCTAACGTAATCGGAAACATTCACCTGACAATTGCTGATTAGGTCTTGAGACAATGGACGAGATACTGGGTTCACTCGATTCGGCACTGATGTCTCTCTCCCTAAGAACAGGTACGACGGGGTGTACCCTGTTGTTTCGTGAACGGCATTCCTAATAGCATGGCCTATATGGTGCAAGTTTTCATCCCACGAATTATGCTTACCTGCCTTGGTGTACGTAGCAATCATGGTGCCAATGACTCGATTTACTCGTTCTGTCGGGTTGCTCTGCGGGTGATAATAAGGGGTGAACCATAGTTTGCTGTTGTATTTATCAGCCATGTCTTTGAACAACTGAGACACAAACTGTCGGCCATTATCACAAATAATTGCCCGAGGTGCCCCATATAATAGAATTTGTTTTTCCACAATATCACAAATTTTATCTGCTTTACCCGTTCTCATTGGAAACAACAACACGAACTTACTAAAACAACACGTGATCACCAGTAACATGGTATTGCAATTTTTGCTTTTTGGAAATGGTCCCATCAAATCCAATGAGATTACCTGCCATGGCTGTACCATCTCTCTTTGTTCCCCCATCAAACCAAGGGGTGCTTGTTGTGAGACCTTATGCTTGGCACAACATTCACACTTTCTTACATATTCTTTCACGTCCTGCAGTAAATTAGGCCAAAAGTATTTATGCTTAATTTTAAAGTACGTTTCCCCCATATTCGCCAGACCTAGCCCCCAGCGACTTTTATCTCTTTCCACGGCTGAAGGAAGATCTTAGAGGCAACAAATTTTTAAATGATGGCGAGTTAATGGCCGCTGTGGAGGCATTTTTGGAGGGTCAAGAAAATCA
Organism: Aethes cnicana; assembly: GCA_963971205.1. NCBI lineage: Eukaryota > Metazoa > Arthropoda > Insecta > Lepidoptera > Tortricidae > Aethes > Aethes cnicana. Next base: position 3,230,626 of record OZ020279.1, on the reverse strand, counting down.
ATTTTTTTAAAGGAATTCGTGGTCTGGAGAAACGATGGTCTAAGTGTGTAGACTTGGAAGGAGATTACGTAGAAAAATAAATGATTTTATTAAACATTTTATGTGTATGCGTTATTCCGGGATTAAAGTTTGCCTATATGTTGAACCAGTGTTAGAAACTACCCCCATACCAAATTCTATTGCAATCCGACCAGTAGTTTTCGAATTAAATCGTTTGTGTTCAGTATCTTTTATAATATAATAATAATAATAATAAGAGATTTTATACACCAAAAAAACAAATAAAGAAACAAGCAGTTGAAATTACAAAAAGATGGTGGCGAAAAGGATGGTAGACTCAGCGATAACGCTGTTTTTCAGTCTCCAACCACTAATATAAACGTAGACTAACTTAAACCTAAAAATACTTATCCTAGAGGTTTTCCGTTGAATTTCCGTCGTGTTAAGTTACTGTTTACATAAGTGTTCACAACAAAACCGAGGAAGATAATAATGCTTAAAATCTATCTTTCTGTCTATTACGATTACCTATACTATATACACGGTGGGTCAGAAAATATGGCAAATAATTAACCCACAGTATAAAACAGGTAAAAAAAAATTGTATATGGGATTGGTTGTGTGAGCGACGCCTGAATCCTATACAAAATATATTTTATTGACCAACTCAAAAAAAATTAAAGACCTATACAATATACTTAGAATCGAAAAAATCGAATAGCCGATACTGTGGGTTAATTATTTGCCATATTTTCTGACCCACCATGTATATAGTCCCCTCGACGTGCTAGTCTCTTTTAATTTTCAAGTTACTGACTCGTCTTCTCTACAGACTTTATTATTACTAAGTACGTCGGAACCACGGAACTGGTAGAAATGTTTTACTGAAAAATGCATTCTCATGTATTAAGTATTTTACAGTATCTATCTACTTAATTCTTGCTAACCAACCCTTGGTATTGGGATAGTTTGAGTCCCGGGAAGTATAGGCTACTTCTTATCCCGGACAAAACGAATTCCACGAGGGCGCGGACGCGGGCAGAAGCTAGAGTAGTCTTTAAAAATCTTGTATAAGATACTTCCCTTTCTTTTTAAGCCGAGAGAAATTTCTAAAAGAACCTGCTTCCCTTACCCAGTTCTTTTGTTTTTGTGGTTTTAGTAGACTATCATATGGTGCTTATTTTACCATGGAATTTGACCATGGAAAGAATTCGTTTCATTAATATCCGTAAATTACAAAAATTTTATAGCACCACCACCACATCACGATAGCCTATGTACCTACGGCCCACTGCTAGGTGCAGGCCTCCTCTTATCACGAGAGGTTTTGAGCTATAGTGGGGACGCGGGCCCAGTGCGGATTGGGGACTTCACATACATTCTTTGAATTACTTCGCAGATGCGTACAGGTAAATGGTAAATTCAAATTGAATTTCGCACATAAGTAAACTTAGAGGTGCGAGCTGGAATCGAACCCCCGACCCTCTGCATGAGAGGCGGTAGGTCGAACCACTAGGCCACCACGGCTTCTTTCATCATGTAGACAGAACCCAAGAACCTAAGAATAGCTTTATCATTAAAAAAGCAATTATGTAGGATAAAAACAAACAATCCGGATGTAGATAGGATCACTCTAATTCCTCTTGAGATTTGGCTCCGTCCGATCTCTGACGGCGGAATATTCCGGATACGAATACAATGCGGTTCCGAAAGAATTTTCCTCGTTAAGAAATAATACGGATAAAAGCTTTTGTTTGGGCCTCATAAGAAGGCTCAAAGCCACTCAGAGGGCAATGGAGAGGGCTATGCTCGGGGTTTCTCTGCGTGATAGAATCAGAAATGAGGATATCCGCAGCAGAACTGGGGTCACCGACATAGCCCGAAGAATTGCGAGCCTTAAGTGGCAGTGGGCGGGGCACATTGCTCGCAGGACTGATGGCCGATGGGGCCGGAAAGTTCTCGAGTGGCGCCCGCGAACCGGGAGACGAGCTGTCGGTAGGCCTCCAACAAGATGGAGCGACGACCTCGTGAAGGTCGCGGGAAACCGGTGGAAGCAAGTAGCACAGGACCGGTCTGAGTGGCGAGCCTTGGGGGAGGCCTATGTCCAGCAGTGGACGTCTTTTGGCTGAAATGATGATGATGAAAAGCTTTTGTTTACTCGCTTGGGAGTGACGATGCAAGATGCATATTTTATACGATGAAAGTCAACCAAAACTTAGAATGATATAGTGCACTTGCTTATTTATTATATCCTGGGGCCCTAATCCAATTAATAAATAGCGACATGGGACTTCCTATGTTCCTTAAATTTAACCCACTTACTCCCTATTTATCAGGTGCCTCTCGGTACACCCTGACATTCACTAATCTATATATAGATATAAAATAAGAAACTGACTGGCTGACTGATCGATCAACGCAGAGCCGAATTTACTGGCCGTAGAGAGCTGAAATTTGGCATGCAGGTTCCTTAGACAACGTAGGGGAGCACTAAGAGAGGATTTCCCGAAATTCCCACGGGCATACGAAGTTGCGGGAAAAAGCTAGTTAGAGTATAAAAAAATGCCCGATAATGTGCTTATTTGTGTACCTGGAAAAAAAAATTGTGCTAGCGCAGATTTGGTTTTTCAAGGCTCAAAATCATTTTTGAATAGGTACTCCTGTAACTATACCTCTATCACCAGGTACCTTACGCAAATTCTAAGTCTAGCTAAACGACGTCGCGGGTAACTATAGTCCGAAAATAAGTGATTTTTGGCTAAAACCTGCACATTCAATAAATGGAGGATCTATACAAAGTAGGTACACTGCTATCAAGCGATAAGACCGCCTGCTGTATGCCATACCTTTCGTGTAAGTACATTATGTCTGTACTGTTCCTTGAATGTGTGGTGTTCAATAAAGTATATTGTATTGTATTGAATATGGGACTTCATCTTTGAAGTCCTTCGCAAATGCGTGCGTCTGTTTACTCACAATGTTTTCCTTCGGCGAAAGCTCAGCAAAGAACCTGGGTTTCGTAATTACTGCCATATATTCTGAGGTCCGAGCCAAGGTTTAAATTTTCGACACTGAGAGGCAGTATGTTAAACTGGGTATCTGTTTAGGCCCAGTTTCAAAATCCGTAAAATGCCTCGTTTTGGCTACACAGATGGTTAAAATTTGACATTAGCTAGTGGGCCTGGTGCTATGCCATTCGGGAGGTACCACCGTCTTTCCCCGCTAACCTGCTGCCAAATAGCAGTGCTTGCACTGTTGTGTTCCGGTAGGGGGTTAAGGCAGCCGGTGAAATTTCTGGCACAGAGGCATTCCATCTTGGGCCTCAGGGTAAGCAACGCATTCGAGATGCTATGGTTTCCTAATGGGGGATCATAGGATTTCGGTGTCCGTGGGCCGCAGTGACTACTACCATCAGGTGGGCTGTGCGCTCGTTTGCCTATACCAATGATGTAAAAAAAGATAATCTGTCAAATTTCAAGCCAAAACGAGGCGTCTTGTGAATATGGAAACCTGGGCTACCACAGCGCAGCGCTTTAGTAAGTTGCCCTTTTTTAGATAATTTCCAGCAAGCAATGTACGCGTTCACAATCACAATACGCATTTGTCACTTACAGCGCGCTTCTCTTTGCTTATCTTCTTCTTATTAACTCGCTTAATAGGGCCAGGCTTAATACGCCTTTGTGCTGTTTACTTTATACGTTAATATCGAGCACATAGCGCTTTTGTTTTCGAGGAAAAGGTTTCCTTATGGCGAGCGACGGTTCAGGAGTATAAGTGGTCTAGTTCACGAAGGCTCGCTTAGTTTCAAATTGTACTGAACTAAGTAACATCGTCATTTTTCAGATTATAATTAGACGAATCGAGAAACTGATGTATCATAACTCTGAAGAACTACTCTAAATAAAAACAAAATCCTATAAAAAGTGAGCCGTGTTCATTGAAGAAGAAGACGAAGAAGAAACATTTATTCGGTACAAAACACACGACATAACATAAATAACAATAAAATCGAAGAAAACAATAACATTTGCGTGTGATTTGTCATTGCTGTTGAGTGTACTTTATAATTAACATCTAAGGCCGGAACCCAACTGCTGCGCACGGTAAAGCGTGGTGTGTGGGTACAAAATGCTTTGTTTCAAAATGTAGGTAATAGGTACTTCTAGAAGCCAGTGCTCGAGCACGCTAAACACGGTCAATACAGTGAAGCCACGAATAGATAGATTTCCTGCGTAGCGTGCTCAGCAGTAGGGTTACGGCTTTACTGTTCAGATTATACTTTACTCATTGAAAAAGTGCAAAAAACCCTTCTCAGGGCTCTATATAAAAAAGTTAACGGATACTATCCTTACCTTTATCCTACAAAATTTCTTTTAGGCACTTTAGAATATAATTCCCTAGAGGTACGGCGGAATTATAGTCTCTTAGTTAACACCTGCCGAGTATTGAGAGGCGAGTCTGACTGTCCGGAATTGGTAGGTCAACTTGTCAGGCTGTTTGTACCTGATGTTCGCGAAGTGACACTCAGACCTCGTGTCCGCCCTCTTCTGGCCGTGCCAGTGACACGCACTGTAAGGATTCACAATTAGCCGGAGAAAAATGGCCACGTCAAAACGGGTGCCCGAACAGCTCGGACACCCGTTTTGCCTTCGTTATAAAGAGGCGTTATTAGCAAATTGAAATTTATTTTCTAATGTCAGTTTGCTCCATATATTTTGACATATTTTGTTAGGCACTGTTCGTCCATATGTTATTACTTATTATAGGTCAATGCTAAATTCTCATGAATTTAGGTATTGTGGTTCGAAAATAGTTCTATATACAAAATGATCGAGTGGCACAAGAACTTGCGCGCGCATTGAAGGCTGTAAAGCGGTGGAAATGATGATGATGCACCGAATCATCACCCCAGAAATAATTACTACCCGTCCTGCTAGCAAAGTGTCCAATGCGGAATAATACTGAAAAAACGTGTGCAAATTTTTCTACACTCGAATAAATACTTTGCTAATCTATAGTATCGAATAAATGCATATATCTATTTCTCCAGGCAAGGCCGAAGCCACCTGACTCTCAGAGCTTCTTAGATCATTAAGAAACGTGGAATAGATCGAGCGGTCATAATCCGCCGATGCTGCTCACAATAGAACTAACGATGAGCCAAGACTGAAGGAGCGTTTTCAAAAAAAGAAACTTAGTCTAGCGTAAGTTTCAACCGAAATGGGGTGGGTTAATTCTAACCGTTCGTTAACTAAGCAGCGCTCGTTATTTTTTTTAAATACAGTTGTTCAAAAAACAGTACATTATTGCCGTGGCCGGGAAAGTAGGTCTTTGCAGGCTGAGTACTGGTTTAAAGGGCCGAGGCTTCGCCGAGGCCCTTTAATATGTACGAGGCCTGCAAAGCCTTTCACGTGCCGAGGCTTATATAGTGCTTTTCTCAAAAATGGAAAAAAACCTTGATATTAGGTATTCATAATACAGCATTGACACGCACGCAAAGGTAGTCAAGTACTTACAACAAATCCAATGGAACGCCAGTCTTATTTCGTATTCACCGATATTTGACTTTAACAGACACACTACACGGCAAGTTAAAAACTCGCATGTAGATTTCTCGTTTTTTATAAAAATTAAGACCTTTTATTAATTTTTAAACCAAACTAGTAAACTATTTTCATGAAATTTAGCTAATTAAATCTGATACAAGACAAGACCTCCCGCTCTTTATGGATCGTTCTTTTTTTAAATTCCGTTCTGAAATACATTGCGCTGTTTCAGACACGGATAAAAACGTTTGGTTTCGCGTCAATTGACAGATACAGAACATGCAGACTTGGCTGTTTGGGAATTCCTTCGCGTATTTATCGGTTTAAAAAAAAAGTACCTATACGATAATGAAATTTCATACAACATTCCCTGCGCTTATACATGCCGCGGAAGTAAATTCATACAAATTTCCGGGGCATGCAGTTGAGTTTTTTTTTTTTTAATTTTTGACTGATCGTCAATGACGCACTTCGCGGTCTGATAGAAAGCAGACAATGACGAGTTTCCGGGCCATTTTTGAGAAATACACATTTGGAATACCTGTTTAGCGTGTGAAAAGTTATTCATTTCCGAACGAGCGCTTTTTGTTTTTTGACACCTAGTGAGCGTGCGTAAAGTTTTCATCCTTATTCTTTTTTTTTGCAAATGTATTAAGAAAGTCGTTTTATACACGTGCGAAATAGTCATTTTAATTCGTCTCTAATGTTAACACTAGGGACTGGTGATAAAATACAATTATTACTCACCTAATGTACCTTTGGTTGTAGTTTGTAGTTAAATAGGTACTTACTATAAAGCTGTAAGTGTTTTAAAATACACATTTAATTTAATTTAGTTAGATTAATAATATTTAATATGTCTTCATTGGGCTCCGCGATACAGGCCCAGAGCCTAGTGCGGAAACCGCTGCCAACTACTGTAACTTTTGTAAACCAACTAGTTGTCCTATTATTTGTATGACTGTATTCTGCATATTTTTCTGGTAAATAAACATTATTCTTATTATTATTCTTATTCTTAAAACAAAAGCCTTTGCATCAAAATGTACTTCACTATGGGATAAAATGACGTTTCTGTACGGCATAACAGTGCTCGGTGGCCATATTTAACGAGTCCGTCAAATTCACTGTGCTTGAATCCCAGGCATAAAAAAAACTATCAACGTCTTTTAAAAGTATCAAATTCCTTACTGGATGAGAATATTATAGGCATGCTAAGTACATTACAAAAAAAATGTCTAGGCACTATATTATATTTGGGAATTGTGTTTCAAAAGAAAACGTCGAACGGGCTTTTACATCACGTGATTAAAATGAAATTTAAAAGAAACTGGCAAAACATGACAGTAATGTCATCCACATACTTTTCATTTTTCGTCATTGATTTTTGTTTAAGTGTCTGCGTTATGCTGCTTCATGTCAAACAATAAATAATTTAGAAACGAAGTGAAGAAAAAATAGTGAAGAAGACACGGATAATCTCAGGAATTAAACCTATGATGCTTCTGAAAAAGGCATGTGTAGCCTTTAGGTATTTTTGTTCGAAGTTAAGAAAAAACATGAACAATTTTCAACATTTTTCTTTCTGGCTGTAGGTACCTACAGCGAGTTTTTCTGCCAATCTTACGTCTTGAAGACGCCTAGCTTGGATCACTCGGCTTTTAGTGCGATTGCTCGCACACAGCCGTGCAAGTGTAAGCTTACCACAGATTAAATAACTCGCGACACAGTTCCTCCGCTGATGTTGGCCACATTGGACCGGGTACGTTTATTGCCGCTAGATGGCATGACTGGGGAGGAAGTCTAAAACATGAAAGTAATAATGAAATTTAGAGTGAGTTGTGTCAAATTAAAAACGATGGGATGTGAGCCTGAATGTGGTTTTCGTTCAGAATTCGAAAACGGGCCAAACATTTCATCTGAGGCTTCTTTTGTCTTTATCTCTTGTTATGAGCTTAGATAACCCTCTCATAATGAGGGGAGGCCTGAGCCCAGCAGTGGGACGCAAATAGGCTGTAATAGTATGAGGTTAGATAAAGAGAGATATGTCTTTTACACCACTTACTCCCACGCACCTGACACAAATTTTGGTCACCGTGGTAGTTCCACTTATTAAACTACTTCAACAGTTCTAAATTCTTAAAATACTTCGTGATTCTGAATACAGTGCTACTCCGTAGTCTAAAGGTATATTTTTTTAATGCTAATGACAAAAAAATATATCAATAAAAAGGATTTATAGTTCTATTTCGTGACTCCGCTTTTTAGGTTTCTTTCCCTTAATCAACATTAATTCATTGACTTTGTCAAAATACTCGCTAATTTCGCAAAATGAAATTGATAGAACTGAAAATCGGTGAATCTTCCCATAATTTCAGTTTGGCAAGCTTTAATTAAAGGCTTCAAGCTAAGATACCACCTTTAAAGGATTGTTTTTAAATATAAACGCGTAGCCTTCATTTATTAGAGGCGTGCCGTGCCGTTTTAACTTCATAACATAGCGGGAACACGCACGTTCGCTACTTAGCGTTTACGGGCCATTAAAATAGCAATTGTGGTTAATAAAAACGCGACATATTTACAAATTTGTTAATCTCTGTGAGAATTATGTTCTAGGGTTTTTAGGCTGTAGCTGCAGTAGAGTTTGAAAAGGTTCTCTGATATTTTTTGATGTGATAACGTCTTATAAATCGATGAACGCCGGCTGCGCGCACGAAGAAACATGACGCAATAGTAACGTTACGGTGCAAGCGAGAGCGTGGAACAAGTGACAGAGAGGCACAAATTGGCCTAAGCGTGACGTTATCACGTAAAATTTATAGTCCGTAAACCGACTTCATAGACAACCAATTTTTCATTTAAGTACTTTTTATTTTCGTTGACTAATTGAAGCACATATTTAACCACCATTAGTCCGTCAACTGCGCTTGAATCAACCCACCCTAGATACATATCAATTGACAATACTTACGAAGTAAGTAGAACGATCATGAATTTCAGTTACAGGCAGCAGTAACCATGCTTGTTTGTCAATTAATTCTATAAAAACTCTGAAACGTGAACACCATCTTTATTAAGGTCCATTTCACGACAAATCCTAATCTAAGCGCTAAAAGAAACAGGCCTGGAAATTGTGAAGAATTCGCGAAAGAGGCTCGCACTAAACCTACCCTCGTAAATTGTTACGTATCGTCATTATCTAACGCTACCCTCGTTACACACGTCGTGTTAATTCGCAGGCTATCTCGGATTGTTCCACAACAATGCCTGCGACTGTATTATTTATTGAGTCGACTGAGTTAGTGCAGCTTCAAAAGTCACTGTATTGTATAATGTGTAACACTTTAGAACCTAAGGAGGACTCTCGCGTATGAAATGGCCGCTAAAGGCGCTTTGCCTTTTGTTGCCATAATATTATACGACAGCAAATTGGCAACACTAAAGTCTACGAAACTTCAATATCACCGTGACATTGACAATAAATTGTATATAATAACAAACTTTGACATTGACAGCCAAACATAGCAGCCATTTCTATATCTGTTGGCGTCGTGACCGCTTTCCATTTAGCTGCTATTGTTTTAAGGAAAATATGTTTATCATGATCAACGTATATATCCGCAGAAAGACGTCCACTGGGACGAAATTATTTTCATGCCGTAGATTGTATTACATTAATTCGCATCAATTTATCGTGGGCAGCTTTAATATCACGTAAAAGGGTCGACAGGTTACCGCTATCGATGTAACCGTTGACGCCCTATTAGCAAAAGGTCCCTTTACCTTCATTGCATATGAGTGTACGTTAGTATAATTAGCAGGCCCCTGTAATTAAATACGTGTTTCCTCGTATATATTACGACGGTGACGTGACATTTTAACAGAATCTTGATGTAATGATCTCACAGGTAACTTGAAATATTTTCAGGACTAATCCCTCTTGACCCTTATTAAAATTACACATTACACGAAACACAGTATATGTAATTAGTTAAGTATCCATTTATTTATACTATTCAATTACAATGTTATACAATTTTTTATTGACATATTTTATCTTACTTCTTGACATTGTAATCTTGTATTGATATATTTCTATGTTCAAACTTGACATCAACATCACTCCTTATTATTATTATTATTGTCTTGAAAATGAATTTAATGAGTATCGAGAAATATCTCTAGATTTTACATTTTATTATTTTAAATATTATTCAATTGTATGACGATCTTTTTGTGAATAAGTTATGTTTATATGTGTGCAAAGGTAATGTAATTTTCATTAAGAAATAAATGATCAATCAATCAATCAATCACATACAAAACGTAAATCTACCTCAGACGCCCACTTCTATATCTTTACTAGCTGACCCCGCGGACTTCGTACCGCCTTGGTTTTTTTTTTTGGTATGAAAAATAGCTTACGTCCTATTCTTAGACCTATTGAACATACACTCCAAAGTAGTAGGACCCAGTGCAAGGTCCGTCCAAATAGCTACCTCTATCTTACTCACTGATTCAAAGATCTATGAAGTCCCCAATCCGCGCTAGGCTCGCGTGGGGACTATAGCCCAAACCCTGGTGAGAGGAGGCCTGTGCCCAGCAGTGGGACGCAAATAGGCTGTAGTAGTAGTAGTCTTACTCACTACCCTGCCAAAAAGCGAGCTCGTACTGTTGTATTCCAGTAAAAGCGTAAACGCACCCGGTAAAATTACTGACATAGATTCCATGTTAGGCATCAGATTGGATCCTCTATGCGTTGCCAAATGCATTTAAAAATCTTATGTTTTCTTATGTCAATTAGCCACAGAGACCGCTTACCATCATGTGGGCTGAGTGCTCGTTTGCCTACTGATATCAAAAAAAAGGAAACCGTAGTGTATTTCTAAAAGTCTACACTGATATTCATAGAGTTACCTTTTCCCCTCCCGCTTTCAGTCCATCTGTCAAACTACTAAGCTCACAGTTGCCTCGTCGTCGTCAAGCGTTAACAAAATGGGCGTGTAATGAAACGTCATTACAATTGTGATTCTGGTAACAGCACTCGTTACAGGTTTACACAACTTAGAAGGCGTGTGGATTAAGCAAAAATAGACTCTGCGCCAACTGCTTAAGTGCTTCACCGCGCGCCTTCTAAGTTGTGTCGTGCTGTAACAGGATCGCGCTCGTAAATAGCTTTTGCTTGTGCCTTGATAATTGTGTACGATTTAAGAGAAACTGATGAAAGTAATTCTTTTACACTAGGTTTTGCATGTGACTTCGTTCACCTACGTTTACCGGGGTCACAGGGCGGACACGGCTTATAAAAGCACGATTTCGAACACAATTCGAATGAAATGTCGATGTTTGCGCGTGAGGACGTCTGTGTGCGTGCGAGGACGTCTGTGCCACTACGCGAGCCAATGATCTTCTCTCCATTTCTGGATGAAACAAATGACTAAGGGCAAGTTGGGCGCGAGTTGCGCGCCGGCTAGATTCAGGCGGGTGATTCCGTGGGCATTCTGTATGTAGTACAATTAAATATTGTGTGCCGGGGTAAAGCGTATATCTATACACCGTAATGGTCATCATGCCAGACAAAAGACGTCCACTGCTGGACATTAGGTCCCCTAAGGAGTCAGGCGGACCATTTTTTTATACCAAGGGTTTAGACAAACGAGTGCACAGTCCACTTGATGGTAAGTGGTCACTGCGGGCCATGGACACCGAAATCCTATGATCCCCCATTAAGAAACCATAAGATCTCGAATGTGTTGTCTACCCTGTGGCCCAAGATGGAATGCCTATGTGCCAGTCATTTCACCGGCTGCCTTAACCCCCTATCGGAACACAACAGTGCGAGCACTGCTATTTGGCGGCAGGCTAGCGGGGTCCTACCACTAACAAAAGCTATACTACTCGTATAATGGATACCTGCGATTTTCAACAGGCGTTGCTCTATTTGTTCAAAAACTTTCTGGCCCAACTAATTTTAATACGTAGTATAAATTGACTTATGAAGTGTACGGCTTTATCAATTTTGAGTTGATAAAAAAAAGTTTTTTGTTACAAAAATACAGGAGGTACAACAGAAGTTGTTATTGTACCGAATATGCTTACGTTTCTTTTTAAGCTAAAGATCCCAAGGACTTCAGTATCTTATCTACGGCATTTTCACAAAAAAATCAACTCCATTTTTCCCCTATTTTATCCTCAAACTTAAGTTCAAAAGCCTGTAGCAACAGCAAAATAAATTAAAAACGTGCCAGGTAAAGTCACCAGCGCGACGGTCACATTACGCCTGACCTGCTTAATGACGAACTTCCCTGACGAATGAGGTATTTTCTTGGTGAGTATTACTTGGTTGATGATAGGTACTTGAACTTGATTCTACGTAAAATACTTGGTAATACAACAAGTACCTAACAACAAAGGAACGATCACTAGAAATGGTTATCCTCTTCCAGAAATTTAATGGAATAATTTTACCTAAAAAACGTTCTGTTATTATTGATGTGGATAGTGTTGATGTTTTGTGGTTGAAATTTGGTTGGAAAATAATATAAAGTTAAATTAAAAAAAAAACCTCGTAATATGATCCAGATTTAACAAAGGAACAACCTGAAATCAACCAGCGCTGTGACAGTACTAATAAAAATCATACAATTCAAAACGTGACATCACGTCACGGAAGCTTGAAATATCATTGTGAAATAATCTTCATGTTCAAATCTATAGTAGAAGAGATTCCTATTACGTTTGCCAGTTGATTTTTATAGTAATGGGGCTAAGGAGCATCGTAGTTTGCAAGAGAAATAATATTTGACATACTTTAAATACGATCGTGGGCTATTAAAAATATTACCTCATATGAAAGGGAATGATAAGTTATTCCTTATTATGTATCTAATTTTACATAATCTAATTTATCTTGTATATAAATATTCAATTTATATCGACTTACGAAAATGTCACGAAATCGAAACAAAATATTTTGCCACATCACAAGTTGTAAACAATAAAGGATATAGGACGTGATCCTGTCTTCTAAATGTCATAAGTTGTTTCATTATATGTATAGCACGACACAACTTAGAAGGCGCGTGGCGAAGCCCGTAAGCCGTTGACGCAGTGACTATTATTGCTTAATCCACGCGCCTTCTAACTTGTGTAAACCTGTAAGTAGATGAGTAATACTTTTTAGATTCAATGGGGGTCTCCAGCTGTTATATGTCGATTTAGCAATCTCTCCTACTATACTATATGTACACACCACTACGCTAAAAATCTTAGTAAAAGTATGTAGGTAAAGGTACAAGTATTTTTTCTCCAGTACCTGCTTAGGTATTTTTCCTATTCCTGTTCTTACCCAAGTAACAGGTTACCAGTGTAATTTAGCACGCACTCGAGGACATCTGGACTGCGCTCATGTGAGCCCTTTCCTTTATGAAATTACACTCCCGGAACAATTACAGGATAAGTGATGCAATCTTGCTTAAGAAGACGGTTTACGTAGGCCTGAAGGCGCAGAATAAACATACAAAAAAAGGGAAGAAGAATTAAAGAAAGATACAGACTGGAAATATGCTTCGAATAATGAAAAAAAAATTGGTGTTTTGAATTTTGTAAAAAAAGGTCTCAGAAAAGCGGTGTTTCGAATGACACGAAATCATGGAAAATATCTATGTTTAAATGGAAGTATACAATGTAGCCACAAAGAATTTCTAAGAATGGTCTTGAGCATTTTGTATAGACTGGGATAGAAAATGGCCTGAATGGCTTCGAGAAAAGGATTTACCATCCTTTTGCTGTTTCTGAGCCCTTTTTTGCTCGACACGGCGGATAGGCACTGCCGTGCTTCCAGATGATAAGTACTCAAGGTGAAAAAACTTACCAAAAGATGTTTTCGTCTTCTTAATATCACCATGTTATTCGTAAAATGTGGCTAAAATTCAACCTTTTCATAAGACAATACGACTCACACGGGCATCCTTTACCCACTGATATATTTCGCCTTTTCTATTCTTATTCTTGAACGGGGCCCTACAATTGAATAAAATAACATTACCATTCACATTCACACATCTTTTCCATTTCGATAATACTAGTCCATACTATATATGTGAAGCCGTGGTGGCCTAGTGGTTCGACCTACCGCCTCTCATGCAGAGGATCGGGGGTTCGATTCCGGCTCGCACCTCTAAGTTATCTTACGTGCGAAATTCATTGAATTAACCACTGAGCTTTTCGGTGAAGGAAAACATCGTGAGGAAACCTGCACGCATCTGCGAAGTAATTCAAAGATGTGTGCGAAGTCCCCAATCCGCACTGGGCCCGCGTGGGGACTATAGCCCAAACCCTCTCGTGACGAGAGGAGGCCTGTGCCCAGCAGTGGGACGCAAATAGGCTGTAGTAGTAGTAGTATACTATATATACTAAGTATGTATAAATACTATATATACTATCCATATGACATCCATATCAATCAATAGGTACTATCCATATTAATATTATAAATGCGAAAGTAACTCTGTCTGTCTGTCTGTCTGTTACCTCTTCACGCTTCAACCGATGGACCGATTGCGATAAAATTTGGCATAGAGATAATTGAGGTCCCGGGAAAGGACATAGGCTACTTTTTATCCCGGAAAAACGCGTAGTTCCCGCGGGAACGCGATAACGCGGGCAGAAGCTAGTTAAGTATATGTTGGAAACCGTGTAAATTATTTTATGTGGAGTTAATAACTATTCTGGAATATACATACTTTACAGGGTGGAGAAAAACTAACGCAACATCCTAATCTTAATCAATCAGAATATTTAGTAGGTAACCTATGAAGAAACTTGAAACTACGTATAAATTAAGTCTTGGGAGGAACTTTCGATGCCATCAACGAACTTTACTACTAGGACCATCTATTGGGAAAAATCTTTGGATGTTTGTTACTCAATCACGCTGAAACGGCTGAACGGATTTAAAATGAAATTTGGTAGACCTGCTAATTACATCTAAACTTAATTGTCAACTTGAAGACTTGATTTCTATTCTTGATCGAGTTGGTTCCCTTGCCTTTTGTCAGTTCAATGATAAGTACAGTCGACGTCGAAGAGATATTTACGCTTTTGGACCTTAAAACAACGGAATAGGGTGAAAAAGTGTCAACATCTCTTTGACGTCGACCCTACAATATTTAAGACCTTTCATGTGGCCGTTTTTTCCCACCCGGTATTCCTTCGGGGAGGTTCGCTAAGAGTGCTCGAATAAATAATTCACTCTGCCGCCGTGTGAAATGAAATCTGACCTTAAGGCGATGGTACAAGGAAAATTACAATATAAAATGGACCAATAAATCAGGGGATTCTTACGTTTTTTGCGAACATCTCTTTTGGTTTATTTTTTATTGAAAACGGTGCAGGTAGGAAATAAAAGCACCGGGATCAGAGTGGAAACTTCAAGCTTGAGGTACTTAAAGCTCACTGTAAGGTTAACGTAACAAAGCTTATCAAAACGGTAATTGTATGGGCTCTTGCTAAAGTAGTTTAATCCTAGTTGTCTGAACTCTCTAAGCGTCTATAGTCTGGGAGATATTATATATAGGCCTTAGCGCCATATACACACCAAATAAAATAAAAACCGGCCAACCTGCGAGTCGGACTCGCGCACGAAAGGTTCCGTATTATTTTCTATAAAAATGGCAAAAAAACACGTTTGTTGTATGGGAGCCCCCTTAAATATTTGCGGCAACAAAAATACATCATCTGTGTAAATTTCAACAGTCTAACTATCACGGTTCATGAGATACAGCCTGGTGACAGACGGACGGACAGCGGAGTTTTAGTAATAGGGTCCGTTTTACCGCTTGGGTTCGAAACCCTAAAAATTCGATAGCTTTTCTTTCCGATTTCAAATTTTAATAGAACGAAGCTTGTATTATATATGAATCCAAATAATGATCTGTCTAATTTTGAAAATTGTATTCAAATGGGTTCAGTTGTACTTCCGGAGTATATAAGATATGATAAGATTCATTGCTAGAAGATACAATATTTTAAAAAATAACAACAAATGAAGTGCCACCCTAATAAGAGATACGAAACGATGCGATTTTCTTCAAGTTGGTTTAAAAGTTAATTTGTTAAGGCCAGTCTCGCCAAAAACTACACTCAACCGCAATGAAATCGGGTCACTTTGTATGGAAAATCCTACACAAAGTGACCCGATTTCATTGCGGTTGGATGTATATTTCAACCCGTGGCCGTGGCATGAAGCCGTGGTGGCCTAGTGGTTCGACCTACCGCCTCTCATGCAGAGGGTCGGGGGTTCGATTCCGGCTCGCACCTCTAAGTTTACTTATGTGCGAAATTCAATTTGAATTAACCACTGTGCGTGAAGGAAAACATCGTGAGGAAACCTGCACGCATCTGCGAATTAATTCAAAGATGTGTGTGAAGTCCCCAATCCGCACTGGGCCCGCGTGGGGACTAATAGCCCAAACCCTCTCGTGAAGACAGGAGGCCTGTGCCCAGCAGTGGGACGCAAATAGGCTGTTGTAGTAGTATATTTCAACATGATCCCGCTGCACGCTATACTTTGTACACCATCATCTGGAATGGTAAAGAACCCTCGACTCAATGACCCGGAAGACTACCTATTTGAGCATTGAACAACCTGTAGGTATAAACATCCAGTCAATGTCGCCATAATATTAACCACAAAAGGGCTAGCAGTTAGTTAAAGACATATATTTTCATACGGATCATTTCTGTTTCAATCACGCATAGAAACTCGAAACGTTCCAGTTCTGTAAATTTGAACTTTTAACTTCTCCATGAGAGGAGTTAACCATTAGACAAAACATTAGGATAAAGCCATATAATATCCGCAGTAAATTCAACAGCATGTTTATCTACAAATAGTGCTAAACCTAAGAGAACCACTCCGAATTGAGTAATTTAGCACAAAACTAGACTAGCACTAAACCGACTTACTAAAAGCGTGGCTCATAACCGAAACTCAATCTTGACTTAAACTAACTAAACTAGAGAACATGCAGTATTTCTTAAAAAAGAATTCGATCATAAAAAGTTGCTATTTAAATTATCATTTTTGAAGTTAAGGTGAATCGTCACGGCTGAACCCCATACAAAAAACTGGTCGCGTAATCTTCGACTACGACTGCTTTTAGTTTCTTTTATCGTTCTAATAAAATATTACATTATTCCCCGAGCACGCATAGATCAAAAACACCGCAAAAAATCAAAGAATAAAATAATTATAAGCATTTCAAAACCAATAAAATTTCGGTCGAACCAAGCTTGTGTGAGAGAACGTTTACACTGTAAGCATCAGGCCAATATGGCGTCGTGGTCTATGAACAGCTGATCTGCTAGTGCTAGTGTCCGTCCGATTCCTATTAATTTCCAGAATGCTCACAAGATGGCGTTAGCCCGCCGTTACATAGTGGATCGCGTAAATCGCGTTTTATGAGTTGGAAAATCATTGAACGAAATAGGTAAGTAAGTACCTGTACAAGTATTTTGTTGTTTATAATGATCAGATATAAAAAATGTAATGAGCGGTGACATGTCAGAAGACTGCTAGAAGAAATAAATCATACCTATCTCTTATAAGTATTTTATTCATTTATGTAAGAAATAAAAATAGCTATATTTACTTATAATAAGAAGTAGGTAGAGATCTTCTACTATCTAAAGTCCCACGCCTTCACATCTCAAAACGCTTCAATTTTATTATTATTATTTAAAAAGCACCACCAACACTCTCAACGCATAGTTGATGGCTGTCTCAGCACATGTGTTGAGAGTGTTGGTGGTGCTTTTTAAATATATTGAAGCGTCTTGAAACGTGATGGCGCGGGACTTTAGATAGTGAAGATCTCTACCTGGCCTGGGCGATCGAGCTCTGCTTAGGACATTTTATCTCTTATATAGTACCTATAGATAGTAGGTATATATAAAATTCTCGTGCCACAGTGTTTGTAACCAAACTCCTCCGAAAGGGCTCGACCGATTCTTATGAAATTTGGTGTGTATGTTCAGTAGGGCTGAGAATAGGACGTAAGCTATTTTTCAACCCACCCAAAAAGAAAACTATGGCGGTACGAAGTCCGCTGGGTCAGCTAGTTAGTCTATAAAAATTGATTTTTGCTGTAGGTAAAAAACAAAAAACAAAAATAAATTGACCAGATCGTAGACCACTCGAGCGTAGAAAACCCGCACTGTCTACACGCTCGCTGTAACAGTTATGCTGACGAGTAGATATAATCTACTACTACAGTCTATTTGCGTCCCACTGCTGGGCACAGGCCTCCCCTCATTATGAGAGGGTTTGGGCTATAATAGTCCCCACGCGGGCCCAGTGCGGATTGGGGACTTCACACACATCTTTGCATTACTTCGCAGATGCGTGCAGGTTTTCTCATGATGTTTTCCGTCGCCGAAAAGCTCATAGTAAATTCAAATTGAATTTCGCACGTAAGTAAACTTAGAGGTGCGAGCCGGAATCGAACCCCGACCCTCGGCATGAGAGGCGGTGGCTCGAACCACTAGGCCACACCACGGCTTTTAGAACATATAAGCTGTGAAATTACCATGAAATTACCGATCATATGCGTATGCGTAATAATAATAGTAGGTATCCAGATTATACAATTTGTGATTTGAAAAGTGGCATTTTACAAAATTAAATTGTTTTGGGTCCTGATAATGTTTAGAATCTACGGTACGTAGCTAGTATCTAAACTTTAGATACTAGCTACGTACCTATTTTATCAATGTCAGTTATACATATAAATCGTAGGTAGGTACAAGCGAAATAAACTAATGATTTATTATTATTTACCTACTACGAGTGCATTTAGATTTACACATTGATGTTTCGACCGGCGTGCAAAACGGAACTAATTAGGAATAAAAAAAAATAAAAAAAGAGACATTGACATATTGTTGTGGTTATAATCATATGTACCTACGTAATGTAATGTAATGTCCCGCATTTGCCCGCAAATGCTACGTGCTATTTTCATCAATGCCTCAGTTATTAGGTATATTCTTTGGTGTTCTTTGGCCTGAATCCGCGCGCCTTCTAAGTTGTGTTTTGCTATACCGTGATGATGGTGATGGTATTGATGGTGGTGGTGATGATGATGATGGAGATGGTGATGTGATGATGATGGAGGTGGTGGTGATGATGATGATGATGATGATGGTGGTGGTGGTGGTGGTGGTGATGATGATGGTGACGACGACGAGTAGTATTTCCTCACAGTTTGAGAAAAGCATTGTACCTATAGACCTCGGCCGCAACTGCATTGCCAGACTCGTACCTACTAAGAAGGCGTCCGGCAATGCGCTCCTTAGCGGCGTCTG
Source organism: Aethes cnicana (assembly GCA_963971205.1). Lineage (NCBI taxonomy): Eukaryota > Metazoa > Arthropoda > Insecta > Lepidoptera > Tortricidae > Aethes > Aethes cnicana. The sequence goes on along the minus strand of OZ020279.1, from coordinate 3,211,712 downwards.
CAATAATGTACTATTTGTACTTTTTACCGGGAAAAGTCTACAGCTAAAAAAAAGAAATATAACTTTGCATGGGAATTGCCTTCGGGTGAATGAGGCGGAAATGAGGGAACTCCTCGAAATTTGCTAGCACGACGTTTTGGTGTCAATTTCGAAGACTTCAGAGTTACATAAGTACTTCTATGGTATTGTTAGGAAACTAGCCGAAAAAAAAAATTAAAAAAAAAAAAAAACCGCCTTCAAACTCCGACAGACTGCGAAGTCGGTGTCAAGTGAACCGACCCAAAGAAATGATTATCATATAGTGAACTTGACATTGACATCGCAGTCTGTCGGAGTTCGAAGGCGGTATTTATTTTATTTTTTATTTTTTATAAATCTGATAATCCTAAATACCGTTGCAGAAATCTAAGCTAGGTTTTGTTGTGAAACCAATACCTACTGCTAATTAGAACCAACCTTGTCATTGTGTACAATTGTGATATATGTAGGTAGGGTCATTTCGCCCTTTCGCGTCCACCCCCCAGTTCGCGTCCATTTGACCGATCTCCTTGTAAAAAAACTTCATAATAAGTATACTAACAGACTAATTATCTCAAAATATTTTCTATTAATACCTCGATGTACAAGAGGCATACAAAAATAGACAAAAGGTACGTGCGCACAACCCTTCCTATTTAGAAAAAAACAATTCACGTCTCAGTTTTACGAGAAATGAGTGCCGGCGTTCCAAATGTTAGCAAAAAAATAGTAAGCAGTAGCGTGTGTCACGGTAAGTTTTTCATTGTTTTATTTAAAATTGTTGATTTATAGTTGTTGCTAGACCTAAATAATGAGCCCTAAAATAGATTACTGATAAATTTGTTTGTTTTTTTTTTGGTGGACGCGAATTACTACACCAAATTTATAATCTCTCCTATTTGCGTCCACAATGGACGCGAACTACTCTATCTGTCTTTTAGTTTAATGTTGTTTTTTCAACCGACGAAAAAAAAAGGAGGAGGTTCTCAATTCGACGCGTATATATATATTTTTTTTATGTATGACCACGCATATCTCCGTCAATTGTGAACCGATTTCGATGATTCTTTTTTAATTTTTAATAATTTGTTTCAGTTCTGATGATGGGATCCATGACAAAACGAGGGAACTCCTCGAAATTTGTTAGCACGTGTATGATTTTGGCATCAATTTCAAAGACTTACGTCCCATCGTACACATCTTTGGAAACTATAGCCGAAAAAAAAAAAAAATAGAACCGACTTCAAACTCCGACAGCCTGTGAAGTCGGTGTCAAGTGAACCGCCCCAAAGCTATGACTATCTTATAGTGAACTTGACACCAACTTCACAGGCTGTCGGAGTTTGAAGTCGGTTCTATTTTTTTATTTAAAATTTTTATGAGATGAAATGAAAAAGAGACATTAAGTTTATGTTTATTTTGACATTATTATTAAAGATATTGTAATGACTAATTTGCGTCCACATTATTATGACTGTAGAAAAAGATACAGATACCGATAACCATACTTGGACTCTTAGGACGCAAACTATATCCACATGTAGCAGATTGCGTCCATCGGTTAAAAAATAAATACAAGTAATAGAGTAAAAGGTAATAATATACTTTTTAGGGTTCCGTAACCAAATAGCAAAAAACGGAACCGTTATGATTTGGTCATGTCCGTCTGTCTGTCCGTCCGTCCGTATGTCACAGTAATCTTTCTCGGAGACTATGGGTGCTGTATGGTTGAAATTTAGGAGGTAGGTGTGTTTTATAAACCGCTACAATATTATGTAGCTAGATTTAAAAAAAAGCCGTGTCGTGTGGTGCCGGCCTAGAATTGCACCACCCCCTCTCTTCCAGTGGGTGTCGTAAGAGGCGACTAAGGGATAAACCGGAGGATGGGAAGCAGCGTCCTCCGAGCACTACCACCTTAAAACTGCGGTCGCCACCCGTCTGCCAAGCGTGGCGACTATTGGCAAATCCCCCCCAATGGATAGACTTGGGAACTATGATGCCACAAACACAGCCCAGACCCCTACTCCCCGGCGGCCCTGCTATTCCTGGCCATGGTAGCGGCCATGGTAACGGCGGGGCAGGGGGTGCTATATTGAATCCCCGGGTTCGGCCAGGCTACCAAAAACGACGACCCTTGGCCCTGGCAACATATAACTGCCGTACCTACACTGCGGACTGACGAAATGGTACTGGAACTGGAGGAAGAATTGAGCAGGTTACGTTGGGGAATCATAGGGTTATCAGAAGTCCGGAGAGAGGGGGAGGACATGATAACCCTGAAGTCCGGTAACCTGTTCTATTTCCGGGAGGGCGACCAACAGTCCCAGGGAGGTGTCGGGTTTATCGTCCACAAGTCCCTCGCAAACAATGTGGTGAAGATCGAGAGTGTGTCGACCAGGGTAGCGTGCCTTGTACTCAGAATAACCCAACGATATTCGTTGAAGGTTATACAGGTTTACGCTCCGACCTCGACGCACTCCGACGATGAGGTGGAGGCTATGTATGAGGACATTTCTAGAGCCATGCATAGCTCCAGAAGTCACTTCACAGTTGTTTGGGCAAACGAGACGGTGAAGAGCTGAGAGTGGGGCAATTTGGAGGAGGGCGTAGGAATCACCGGGCCATCTACTGGCTGGTTTCATGGAGAAGGAGGGACTCTATATGATGAACTCTTTCTTCAGGAAATGTGAGCACAGAAAATGGACCTGGATGAGCCCTGATGGTGTAACGAGGAATGAGATAGACTTTATCATGTCGACGAGGAAGCAGATTTTCGATGATGTCTCAGTGATTAATTCGGTTAAGTCCGGGAGCGATCACCGTATGGTAAGAGGCAAATTGAATATCCAAGTGAAGTTTGAGAGATCTCGACTGATAAAGTCTACGCTCCGTATAAATAAAATAATAAATAAATAAATATCTTGGGACATTTCACACAATTTGACCTAGCCCCAAACTAAGCAAAGCTTGTACTATGGGTGCTAGACAACGATATGAATACTTATATAGAGAAATACATACATATATAAATACTAAACATCCATGACTCGAGTACAAACATTAATTGTGCTCATGACACAAAGTTTGCCCCGAGCGGGATTCGAACCCGCGACCGTCGGAACAGAGGGCGGGGCTACTACCAACTGAGCCAAACCTGTCGTCAATGATTAGAATGCCAATTACATTTAGGTTATAATGTAAAAGTACTGTATTACTATTGATAAATCAATAAAAGAAAAGATAAAGATAAAGAAAAGTTTATTCAGAAAGCAGACATGCACATACAAACGACATTCTTAGAAAACATACAAACAAATATTACAGGCTATGTGGCTAATAAATAATATGAATTTCAACAAAGATGATACACCTGAGTCAGGTACTTACTTGCATCGCGATTCTTATAAGAAATTACGACTCCCGCCCGACTATAAATGACACCGCGCAACTAAGAATCGTGATAACCACAAAAAAATGTCTGTCGGCTATCAAAAACCGTTGGTATGACAGCTGAACTACTGGCACGACTGATCGGTGTAGTCATTTGAAAAAAAAACTTTGTTTTTGCTTAATTTTGAAGGTAAATTCAAAAAATGTCCATGGCTGGTCCTCGTCCAACATAGGTGCATTTACCTTACCTACCTACTTGAAAAAAATTATGTCAGAAATGTGTAGCAATTTTACTTTGGTTGGTTCGCAAAGCAGTAACAATAATTTACCACCACCAACAATGAAATGCTCATTGCATTTCTAACAAATCTAAAGAATAAGTTGGTATAGGTACTAAAATGTGTACATATTTTTGTTGGATATAACAATAGCAAATTGTGCGCGGAACACTGCCCGCTTTGCCCTTACGACGCTTACGCGGTTGCCAGACCGTTTCGCGGAATAGACGCGTGTCTCGGGAAATAGCCCTGTCCCGCTCTCTCCTACCGGCCGACCCTATCACTCGCGCGGCGCGCGCCAGCCAGGCAGCCACTTCAGTCAGCCAGTCAGTCAGTCGCCTAACTTTGAGCCATCGCAACGCATACGCTACATTTCATAGTGTTCGCGCTATAATAGAATCGCTTCAACGGTCGCAGACTGAAGCACTGAAAGAAATATTCAGTCTGTAACGCGTACAAATATTTCGACGCCGATAACATGCATGGCCGAGGGCCAGGGCACTCTTTCCGGCTGCAAAGCTACATTCGCCGTCGCCCCACAGGAGTCGGTAGAAACCTTAGTGCTTACGGAGGTCGCCGCCCGCCACATCGTATAGGTATATTATATTTTCGACGCCGCAAGACAGTCAAAACACTGACATGTTTATAGTGAGACTCCCGGAGAATGATATCTCAGAAAGAGCGCAATTGGACATGACTTACGCCCTCCTTTCTAATAAGATAAGAAAAAGAGTACGGAGGGAGGATTTCACAAACTTCAAGGAGCTGCCCTTTCGTGCGAGAAGTGTGGAGGATTCTGTCGACGAGACTGCGCAGCTACGGCCGCGCGGCGACCCCGAGCCTTCAAGCGGACCGTGCTCTAGCGAGGCGCCCTGTGCGCCCTCGGCGGCTGCGGCGCCCAGTCTCCGCCCGCGTCAACCCAGGCGAGACCAATTCCCATAATTACTTTGCGAACGCACAACGTGTTATCAGTGAAAAAATAAAAGTGATCAAAGCTTTTATAGTATCTAGTCTCGGTTGTGTTTCGATAGTGAAGTGCTTCCGTTCGACTCGGTAGTAGCCATGTCCCTGCCCTCCATGCCAAATACCTTCTGATATTATAAGTGCGAAAGTAACTCCGTCTGTCTGTTACCACTTCATGTTTCAGCCGCTGAACCGATATATATGAAATTTGGTTTGGAAATGGTTGAGCCCCGGGGAAGATTATAGGTCACTTTTAATCCCGGAAAAGTGGACAATTCCTGGGGAATCACGATAAACGAATTCTACGCAGATGAAGTCGCGGGCAAAGCTTGTATTTTATAAATAACTAGCCTTTCCCCGCAACTTCTATGTGCAAAAATATTAAAATGTAAAATCCCGTTCTTTTCCCTTCCCGTGGGAATTTCGGGAAATCCTCTCTTAGTGCTCCCCTATGTTCCCTAAGGAACCTGCACGCCAAATTTCAGCTCTCTACAACCAGTAGTTCCGGCTCTGCGTTGATCGATCTCAGAGCCGATCTCGTCAGTCAGTTTCTTGTTTTATATATATAGATATAACCGCTATTTTTTTTATCACCAGGATTGAATGCGGCAATACAAACCGCTGTCATATCATCTCAGAGAGATCCTCTAAAAAAACTGAATAGCCAGATTTATTATTATTATTCGTAGAGTGTGATCGAGTAATCTTTTGTCTCTATTTCAGATCAAACATCTTCTGGAATGCCTTGGATCTGTCTTCCTAGGAGGGACGAAGTAAGCTTTCTGGAAGAGAAACTGATTGATTACATTTACCTGTGCCTACCTGACTGCGGCCTGTGAGTAACAATGAAGAGACATTGTGAAACCAATCACTGCTAATCAGAACCAACCTTATCATGTGTAAAATTGTGATATATTTTGTTATACCTATTTTAATAAACTTGTCAGACATGTGTAGCAATTTTATTTTCGTGTGGCTGTGTGGCTTTAAAATGTAAACCAAGAAAGAGAATATTTACTTACTGAGATAAGATAAAAAGATGAAGATAAAATGAATAATATTTGGAATGCAACACAACATTGTCTACTCTCAAACTAGGATTACCTGTGATACGGGTACTAGACAACAATATAAATACTTATAAAGAGAAATATGTAAATACATATGCAAATAAAGATCCATGACATGAGTACAAATATTCATTCTCATCATAGGTAGGTAGGTAGGTACCCTGTCAGTCGTGTAGGTGTTTAGATATTTTGATAAAATAATACAATATTAGGAATTTGTAAAGTAAATTATGATATATTGAATTGAACTATTTAGTTGATAATATTATATACTATACCTTGGACAGCTCATCGCACCAACATCTCGGTGCTCAAAGAACTCAAACTCGACCAACAATATCCGTCCATGGTTTGTATAAGCCGAGTCGTCAAATACTTCGGTCACATTTACTACTACTACTACACAGCCTATTTACGGCCCACTGCTGGGCACAGGCCTCTCATTACGAGAGGGTTTGGGCTGTAGTCCCCACGCGGGCCCAGTGCGGATTGGGGACTTCACACACATCTTTGAATTACTTCGCAGATGTGCGCAGGTTTCCTCACGATGTTTTCCTTGACCGAATAGCTCAGTGGTAAATTCAAATTTAATTTCGCACATAAGTAAACTTACAGGTGCGAGCCGAAATCGAACCCCCGACCCTCTGCATGAAAGGCGGTGGGTCGAACCACTAGGCCTCCACGGCTTACCTTCAGTCACATAACTCGTGGAAATCCGACAAGTTGGAGAGACTAATGCTGAAGGGAAAAGACCCAGAGAGAGGAGGCCGAACAGGTGCCGCCGGTAAATGCGGCGATGCACCAGGGCGAAGATCGCTGCACATGGAAGACCGTCACAAGAAGTATGTGCCGGAGGAGGAGGATAATGTAACGAAATACACACGGATTTTTATCCTTTGATTAAAAATAGTAGTAGAAATAAATAATCATATCTAGATTAAAAATATTTCTATAATGTCAAGTAAAATATATCAAAAGTTTCACTAGTTTTATTTTTCCCCTTTACAAATATTTATTATAGAAAAAAGAAAAAAAAAATACAAAAAGTTGAAAAAGTGAGGATCGAACCCACGACTTCCACGATTTATACTTCATAAAAAGAAATCACAAAAACCACAGCGCCACAGAAGCTCTATAATTCTCGGCGAAATTAAGCCTTGGTTTCCACTACGTTTCACTACCTCTGTATGTGTGCGTGAGTTCATTCTCGGCAGACTGCTCGCCTTTTTTCCTAAATGAAAGGTGATGTACGGATAATTATGTGAAATTGAGATGTATAATATATCCCTTCAATCGCATAGTCCATCAAAGTGTACCTTTGGGCTTGGAATTTGGCGTAAATCCTGAAAATTACAATATCTACCACCCGCGCCATCTATTATCGTAGAGGCTACATAAAACCGTGAGTTATCACCTTAATATGTGTGACCATCTCTTCGAACGTCGGCAGATTTTGAATTCTATCATTAAAAATAATATGGCCCTTATATGTACAATTGTACATGGCCCCACAGTACATTATGTGACGTGACAGGTGCGTATGTATGGCCGCTTGATAGTGGAAAGGTTAATTAAGATATGAACATACTTAAAATGCATGTCAGGTAGATGAAAACCGCTTAACATTACAGAATCAGATCTCATGTTACGTGTGTTTTTAGAGAAAATTTACTAAAAATCCGTATATCTTTAAAAATCCTTGTAAAACTTTGTATTGTTTATTTCGTTGAAAACGTATCTCGGTGGATAGTAACCTTCTAAATAATACCCGCACTCGCACATTGCTTGCAGAAGTGATGGCCAATGGGAAAGGTATCGAATGGCCGCAAACCGGGAGACGAGCTGTCGGTGCCTCCAACGAGACAAGAAGAGTGACGACCTTGTAAAGGTCGCGGGAACACGGTGGATGCGAGTGGCACAGGACCGGTCTGAGTGGTGCGCCTTGGCGGCCTATGTAGCAAGCATTTGACTACGATCTCACCTGATGGTAAGTGACGATGCGGTCGAGGGTGATACATGCTTACTTAGATAATAGTACCTGTTCACTCTGGACTTAAAAAGATCCAAGTTATAACTATCGGGGAAGAGACTGGCCGGTAGAGAATTCCACTCCTTAGCTGTTCGCATGATGAAGCATGAGTCGAAGCGCTTCGTGCGCGCTGGAGGAATATCTACAACATAAGGATGGAATCCAAGACCACGCCTAGTCCCGTAGTGACGAAATGGGGATGGTGGAATTAAATCAAACAATTCCCCCGCACACTCTCTAAAGTGTATCCTATGTCCTGTCCAGCAGTGGACGTCTTTCGGCTGAAATGATTATGATGACGATGAAATAATAGGTACCTGAATTATTTTTCAGTGCATGTTCTCTATTTGAGAGATCTAATGTCTTCAGTTATTCACCACCCTTTCAAGTGAATGCGACAATAAAGTCCAAGCAAACAAGTGACCGAATGAGTGAACCACTCACAACTCTCCTCCAACCTGTAATTAAATTCATACAATACAGCAACATAATGGGCGAAGTTTGTCTACAGACGGAGCGATTTATGCAGAGTTTGTGTAGTTTTACAGTGTTCATACAACTTCAAAAACTTTGCGAAAGTCGCGGGAATCGAACAAATCGCAAATAATTGGTAAAAACATCATCTATTTACGTTTTTTAATTAGACGTGATATATTTAATTACTTTAATTTCTTGTAAAAACGTAGGTTATCAATAAACTATTTTTTTTTAATTTTAGCATATTCAGTATTGAAAATAATCTCAGGCCAAGCACGTGGAACTAGTTTTGTGACGTTTTGAATGGAATTTGTCTATTAGGGCATTTCTAAAAGACTTGTAGAAACGATTGGAGTAAGTACTTAAATCAAAATTAAGGTCGTGTGCATTTCAAGTCAAATTCATAAGAAATAATAAAAGAGTTGTATGAAAACTATTCTTAATTATTGTGGTATCAAAATCAACACGATCTTGATGTTTCTCCAACACCTGGCTGTTATTGGGTATTCGCTGTGTGCAAAGACAGTGGTGGGGGAGACGAAAACGATTGCAGCGTGTGACATAGCCAAACATGAAAACTCTGACGGACACCAGTGAAGTGCAATGTCACTGTTGCGTATTTATTTGCAATTAAGTACAGGTTTACACAACTTAGGAGGCGCGTGGATTTAACAATAATAGTCTCTGCGTCAACGGCTTAAGTGCTTCACCGCGCGCCTTCTAAGTTGTGTCGTGCTATACATCTGGAGCGAGTAATGTCATCCGAGGCTTCTTTTGCCTTTATCTCTCGTTATGAGGTTAGACAAAGAGACAAACAAGCCTTTTCGTCACAGTGGTAATTTACTTATTAGATGGTCCATAGTCCGCCGACCAAAGAGTATAGTTGCATATTGCGCCGTCCACTTCGCATCCGCTAGTGTGGAATGTGTCTTTGTAAGGAGCGCAATCTTATGTGGCGAAACGGCGAAACCGTGTCCAGCGGATTTGATAAGCAACAAAACAAAACACACTCTCCTTACAACCGCTTTCGCTGCGTTTTCGCCTCAGCAGCGCCATCTGAAGGCGCTACTGCAGGCTATCCGCCTAGGTGGCTTGACTGGAGTGGCGACCGCAGCGCCCCTAATCTATCCGATTTGGTGTCCACCTTTGGAACTTAAAAATTGCGCTCCTTTACTTCAACCCTCCATAGAAATATCGCATTATTACAATATCTACCTTTCATTGAAAAACACTGGCTGAATAAAAAAAGAAAATGTAACCTCTTCAATCAGAACGCTTTCCCATCCCCAGTCCCAGGTAAGATTCTTTTTCAACCCCCAATCTGTACCTCAAGTGTATTTTTCGGACCTGGAAAATACTTCTCGACCGCGTTTGCGTTTACATCAAGATTGTATGAAAACTTGAACAGCGCCCCTAACGGTACGTTTTGTAACAAGGTTTAGCGAGTGTATTTTGATTAATACGAATGAGTGACGAGCGAGTAAGTGAGTAAACGAAAACGTTCACGTTTTCGAGTGACTTTTAGTATGACAGAAACGCAGTAGTATACGCAATTCGATCTGTCAAGGTCACTGTCAGGCTAATAGTTTGAACATTTTTGAAGATACTAAACATGGAGATAAAATTTAGAAGACACGCGGCATGCAGGACTTTTCAGTGCCTTACAAAATTGCTTGTATTGCCTACATGGCTATCTGTATAGCTAGTATTTGGGCAAGAAGCGAAAGAGAGAACTCGGTTGAAGAGTTTCCTACCATATTATAGTTGGGACTTAGGAGTTGTTTACAAGCATAGTTTACAGGAAGAAACCGGATATAGCGCTGCGAGGAAAGTATATGGAATACCGATTAGGCTACCGCAGGAATGTTTTTTAATGAGGAACTGTTCCTACGATAGTTTTACAGAGATGTTTAAGGGAAGATACAACATTAGCAATAAGTATTGCTAATGTTGTCTCGGTCCAAGAAGGGAAAGGCCAATTACAGAAATGTTCACAAGAAGCGTAAGAAGCGTCATACTCCGGCCTACTCTAACGCCACCTTATGATGGCCCATTTATAGTGGTTGAGAGGAGGAGCAAAGCGTGGGAACTTGATTAATAGAGAAGGCAAAGCGACGTGCGAATCAATCGGTCGCTTGAAACCAGCCTTTTTGCTGAACGATGAAGAGGCGTACATCGCGACGTAGTCGATATAGGAATAGTCTTTCCAGGCGTGGAGGATTGTGCCAGCACCATCGGCATCGTCCACAAGGCACGGCACGGAAGAGAGATAGGCCGTGTCATGGATTATCGTTTCGGTAGACATAAGTACATATTGGGTGATGCTCACAAGAATTTCCAGTGTGTGACGGCACATTCTTGTGAGCCCCACCCATTTAAGCGTTCTAAATTATTATGAAATAAATCAACTTGAAACTAACCAAGAAAGTAGTTTGTTCTCATCATCACCACTCCCGCTACATATGTGGTAGATTAACGTTAAATAAATCATGTAAAGGGAAATACTATAAATGCAAAATTGTGGCTTAGTAGGTACTTATAGCTAAATAGAGCGGCCAACATTCTTGACTGATGCGAATACCTAAAAGCATTATATCAATCTAGCTTATTCCGACGGTGGCTTCATTCACGTGGAATTCGGAGCGTTCCCGTGGGAATTATGCTTAGTAACACCCCCCAATTCCCCAAGGAACCTATATGCCAAATTTCAGCTTTCTGCTGTTAGTAGCTTCGGTTGTGCTTTGATCGATCAGTTGCTAGTTGCTGACATTTGCTAAAGAAATATACATACTTACAATAAAAAAAACACCAATAATAAACTCAATGGAATATATAGCATGATTTATTAGTGCTTAAACTACTTAAAACTTGATGAAATTCTGGTAGGAATCAGCAGTTGGCTCAGCCACGGGGTCTGGTCTTAAAGTTGCCACAGTTTCACTTGACTTGCTGGGGCAGAGCCAGAAGGAACACTGAAAGAAAATGTAAGTGTATATTAGGTATTTAATTGAAGCCGTGATGGTGGCCAACTACTAGGCCACCATCACCTATTTATGAAAGGGGACGACTGCCTGGATCAGTCGGGTGATCGGTCCTCCATTCGGAACCATTTCACCCATACCGTCACCTATAGAACTCTTCATGCAGAGGATCGGCGGGCGTTCGAATCCGGCTCGCATCTCTGAGTTACTTTTGTGCAAAATTACCTACTACTTGGCTTTTCGGTGAACGAAAACATAGTGAATCGTAAAGAAACATGCACGCATTTGCGAAGTAATTCAAGAATGTAGGTACATGTGTGAGTCCCCAATCCAAACTGCGCCTGTGTAGGGCCCAAACCCTCTGGTGATGAGAAGAGGCTTGTGCCCAGCAGTGGGTATTGCATATGTCAAATAAAAATAAATACTATTATTATGTCTAATACTTACTGTTTCTTGCTTCTATGCACGCATTCTCCTTTGTATTTGATAAAAGTAACACGAGCTGCGCCAATTCTTTCTACGTTACAAGAAATTTGGCTCAATTCAAAGTATGGATCTTAAAATATAATTATTCTCTTCTGTTCTCTTATATAATGGCTTCTTTCTAAGTATATGCAAGACAATTTTGCCACTCTCAAGTATGGCCTACAATTGCATTGTACGGAGAAAATGATAAATGTACGATATAAAAGATAAATCAAGTAAAATCGGAGAGGCTCAACAAACGTCAACGTCCATCTTCTTAACTCAAAACACTTCGAATAAACTATTCGTGAAAAGTTCATCGTTAACCTTTGAGTGTATTTGGCAACGACGTTTTCGGTTGCTTCTGAGTATTGTCACCTCACCTCGTGAAAAGTAAACTAAGTTTGTAACTAAGCAACGTCTCGTCTCGTTCACGTTTTTTCTGTCAAAAGTGTCAAACTTTACTCTAAATGAAATCTATTTTCTTTCTGCTGAACTGAAAATAAGGTAAAAAATAAAAAATGAGGACTAGTGGGAATCAGTTTGAAATGTTGGTGAATTACATGGAGCAGTGAGTATAACTGAACAATCAATGCAATGGAAACTGCAATTCGGATACCTTTGAAAATAATAATGCAATTTTCCAGGAACGGGGACATAACGAAACCCACTAAGGATGCGAGGGGGAGGCTAAGAGCGATTGAAATGTGGGAAGCGCTGGCGACACTACTCAACAGCGACGGGTCGGGTGAGACCAAGTCGGTTGATCGGTGGAAAAAGGTAAGTACTCAGGTAGTCTCGACAATTTGATTCACCAACCTTCAGGAGTTCCACGACTTGTTCAACCATACTGTACACCTGATTATAAGGCCGGAACCCCACTGCTGCGCACACTACACATACGCGATTATATTATCCGTGCGTAGCGTGGCCGTGTTACTGTCAAAGTATGCACATACATTTTGAGACGAAGCGTTTTAGTACCTACGTGGCGCAGCTGGACTAACCTACCCAGACGGTCATACGACAGATGGGTTCCGGTCTTACACTTGCCTGTAAGGTCATCGACTGAAACTGTTATCAGAACCTTAGCATAATACTACCCTTTATTTGCATAGGTTTGGAGCGATTTGAAAAATAATACTAAGAAAAAGGCGGCTAGAATAAGCCGGTCTGCTTTGCGCACTGGCGGTGGGCCAGCGTGCACTGCGCGGCTCTCTGACCTCGAGCAGAGGGTACTTCAGATAATTCGGCCACAAGCAGCCACGGGTACCCTAGCTGTAGCTGAAGCTGGTTTGCCACAGGTACACCCGTCTATTTTCATATGAATACTAGCTTTTGCCTGTGACTTTCGCCTGCGTGGAATTCGGTTATCGCGTTCTCGCGGGAACTATGCATTTTTCCGGGATGAAAAGTAGCCTATGTCCTTTCCCGGGACCCCAACTATCTCGTTTTCGCGCGAACCTGTTATGAGTTTACTACTACTATCTCCATGCCACATCTAAATCGGCTCAGCGGTTGAACCGTGAAAGAATAGGTAACAGACAGACATAGTTAATTACGCATTTATAATATTAGTATGGCTTATGGATTTTATCTAAATCAGTTTCGCGGTTTCGACAAGGAAGGAAACTGCCATTAAAAGTGTAACCAGAAACGCTGTTTTAAATTATTTTTAAAATATAATAAAAATGACGTTAGTGATAATACCACAACGTTTTTACGTTTCATTTCTGGGAACAGAAACCCTCTCATCACATTATAAGGAACTAGCTGGTGCCCGCGACTTCGTCTGCGCAGGATTAGTATTTCGAGTAGCTTATATGCACAATATCTTTATAAATTGTAGCCTATGTATTATTCTGATGTATAAGCTATATTATTGTAAAGTTTCATTGAAATCCATTCAGTAGTTTTTATGTGAAAGACTAACAAACATCCATCCATACTTATAAACCTTCGCGTTTATAATATTAGTAGGATGAACAACAAGTTTGCAGCTAGCCTTAGTGGTGAGGTGATTATGTCAGACATTTGAGCAGACACTTTACAACAATTGACTTACCTAACTAAGCATTGTACTTTTCGTGGTAAGCGATCTTTTACTTGAAACCATGGTCGTTGAACAAAGGTTTTATGACCAATACTTAGATACTACCACTATAATACTAGAGTACCTAATAACAGGTGTTTACTTATATTATATACGTAGCAAAAGCAAACTGTTTAAAAATAGACGTACCACTTTCCAACAGGTGGGTTGTCTTGCCTCGTCAATCTTCTCAGTAAAAAAGTCAAAAGATTAAATCTAGCTACTTAGGAGTCCCCAGTACGCTCCTTTCTCCATACAAACGTAGTTACGTTTTAATTCTCAAACAACTTATCAGATTGGCACCAAATTTTACAAGTAATAGTGGAGCAGAGATATTAGTGTCCAAAATACACTTTGATTGTAATAAATTGAATAACAAAAAAACTAGGACCATTTTAGTTTTCTCCATACAAAGTTCAAAATTCAGTTTTTTGGCTGTAATTTAATTGTGTTTTATTTAATTTCGGACACCCACAATAATGATTTTAATTATGTGTACCAAGTTTCGACTCAATCAGTTTAGTAATTTGGGAATAAAAGCGAAAATACGTTTGTATGAAAAGTTGAGAAACGCCGTGCGTTCAGGAGACTCTTAAAGTGCGCCGCACGTGACGCGTGAGCGCAGGAATTGGAAATCTCCCTTTCCCTATTTAACCCTCATCGTCAAATTGCTCATGTAAGATCATACTTTTCTAAGAAATGCTAAAAGTTAAAAATATGAAAAAAAAACATATGTTATATTTGATTATATCATCCTTAAATTGACAGCTTTCATTACTTGTCTCACGAAACTTCGCTCGATACAATTTAATTCCAAAGCAACCTCTAACTCGGACCTTTAATCCAACTTTACTCCAGTTTATTATATCAAGCAGTGTAAAACTAAACATTAAAATAAATGATCCATATTAAATGCATACATTGACAGTTTTATAAATGCCACGTTATAGACGGTATTTTTATAGAAATTAAAACGTGTTAAATACTAACTAAATCGATCGTTATGTGCGTAGCGCTTTCTCTTTCATTCGTTGCACGAGTGACAGTGACGGCTGAGCTGGGTATAGGAGCGGCTTTAGCGTTTCGAACAGCATAAGTAATTCGGCAGTCGAGAAACCCGACCTGGCAACGTAACATAAATATACATGCTACCTTTTTTATGTATTTAAACGAAATCAATTTTATTTCGGGCACTCCTGATATTGACTGGGAATCGTAGACATCGAGAGGATCCGTAAACCAAGGTAATCTAATTTGATATCTAATTTTCGTGAATTCTCTTTTCTACCCTGTAGTAATTTGTTAACATTGATTTTTTTTTGTATGCCTTGGATTTTATTTCGTGTAGCGTTTCTACTTCCTATTGTAAATTAGCTGCGCGCCCCATGCGTGTGTGATTCCACAAGATGATTTTCTTAACCAAATACCTAAACTTTATTATATAAACTTTATTATTTATGTATATTTTAAATTATATATTACTATAGCTTCTGCGATTTCGCCCGCGTGGAAATCGGTTATCGGGCTCCCGCGGGAAATATGAGTTTTCCGGGATAAAAGTAGCTTATGTCCTTTCCCGCGACTCTAAATCGGTGCAGAGGTTTAAGCGTGAAGAAGTAACAATCAGACATACTGACAGAGTTACTTTCGCATCATATAATACCTGCTTCGGCCCGCGACTCTGTCTGCTTGGAATTCATTTATAGCGTTCCCGCCATAGACATAAATAATACTTCGTATGGACCCGGCCTAACGTAGATACATGTCATGTTTCCCCACTTCATTGGTGTCCAATCCAAAGTTAAACTTGTATCGTGACACTAAGCTGGGTCACATTTTTTCAACAACGAGACGAGTTTTTAGACACTGAGAAACAGTTTCGACAAAAGTTTTTTTAAAAACGCTTTTTGTCACGCACGCGCGGTAACAGAACTTTGGATTGGACACCGTGGAAGTGGGGACATATTACGTGTACGTTAGACCGAGTCTATATTATTTACGTCTATGGTTCCCACAGGATCCAAGCGTTTTTCCTTGAAGGAAAGTATCCCATTTCCTTTCCTGGAACTCGAACTATCTCCATTATTTTTAATTTCATCTACATCGGTCTAGCGGTTAAAGCGTGATGAGATAGGTAGCATACATAAATAGACACAGTTACTTTCGCATTAATAATTTTAGTATAGATTGTGGATAGTAGGTACATGATATTATGTAGGTATTACTACTACAGCCTATTTGCGTCCCACTACTGGGTACAGGCCTCTCATTCCGAGAGGGATTGGGCTATAGTCCCCACGCGGGCCCGGTGTGGATTGGGGACTTCACACACACCTTTGAATTACTTAGCAGATGCGCGCAGGTTTCCTCGCGATGTTAGCCTTCACCGAAAAGCTCAGTGGTAAATTCAAATTGAATTTCGCACATACTTAACTTAGAGGTGCGAGCCGGAATCGAACCCCCGACCCTCTGCATGAGAGGCGGTTGGTCGAACCACCAGGCCACCGCGGCTTTTTCAGTAGTATTTATTACTTACAGTAAAATAGTATGGATATAATAATTATCTTGTACAGCTATTACAAGCATATACTTACAGACAAAAGCTATCAGGCTGTGCAAATAAACAACTCCAAACGGCTCAATAATAGCCTTATGAGTACCAACGCTATTCTTGCCCAAAATAAGTTTTCTTTTACCCCAAAAACCTTTCACACGGACGTGTTATTGTGTCTTATACTCGACATGTGCCAATAAAATACGATTTCTATGACAAAAGTTCGCTTTTGACAGGAAACTTTTGTATAAGAAAATAATTTATACAATTCGGCAGAAGTAGTCGTGTTACAAGGTCCAAGAAATTCCGTTTTGAAGAAACGAACGAATTAATTATCTGCGGACGGAAATACCTAGACACATTACATCACACATTAAAAGTGGTCACTGCCAAAAGTGTCATATTTTTGCACACTTTTTTAATTCAAAATATTCACTACCATTTAAAATTTATTCAATTTCTTTATAGAAACAGCCTTACGTTTAACAAATAGTTAAAACCGATCCACTTGAATATTAAGGATTAAAATTGAATTTTAGTTAGGTAACGATCCTATTGAATTTGCAAACTTTGCGAAACCGTTTTATTCTTCTCTCGTTACATCTTCGTTTCAATGAATAGAAGACTGAATATTAAAATTAAGATAAAAAAAATCGAATGTAAGCTACATTTCGCTATCAGATACCATTTATCAAAAAACCAATAAGAAACACTTCTGAAACATTGATTTGAAGCCTTTATTGGTCATATTTTTACCAGCTTTCGCCCTTCCATACAGAGTTTAAACTAAAGGTTTAATGAATTATACCTATTGTAGGTACGTTACGTTACAATAACGTGGGGATAAATCTAGGCTATTTTCGTCCCCTTTATATCCAGGATTATTGTATACAGGATTGTACTTATTAGGTAGGTAGGTATATTATTAGGTACAATTCCCATGGTGTTCTTCTAGTAAACTAAAGTCAGTTTATTATACGGGTCTATCGAGTTGGTACGATTTATATTCAAGTCATAAATTCAATCTGAATTCGAGAGAGACACAAATCATTAATATACTTCAGCAATAAAGTCAAATCTTTCAATAACATCTCGCTGTGTAACAGAATTAAACCCAGCCGATACAATTAAGAAGTAAAATCATTCCTGAAGCGAAGTAACTGGATTAATGGCAGTTGAGATTGAAATATCGAATCAAATTTGACAAATCACTGAAGTTCGCAGCTTAATTCGTCAAGCTGAGGTAACGGCCTGTCAAACGTGGACCGAGTTGTCATATTTTGAGAATTGGACGTTGGAATTGAGAAAGTGTAGTCCGGTAAGCCCTCGTGGTTTGACCTGCGGGTCGAGATTAATCCTCTGAGTTTATTTATTTTTGAAATTAGTTTTCAATGAGTCACTGAGCTTTCCAGTTTAGGAAATTGTGATTAGGATGTTGTTTCTAATCTATATCTGCGAAGTTATTCAAAGTTGTATGTGACCAATCACTGGGTCCGCATGGGGACGTAAATAATCTCAAACGCTTAGGTGAAAAGGCCTTCGCCCTTGGGCGTAAATAAGCTCCCTGTGGTGGAATCAAGTCATAGATTCATTTAGATATCAGATTCAACCTTTGTTCCAGTATCCTCATACGTTTGAATTTTCTAAGTCATATTCGCTAAAATGGTTAAACGAATTTGGACATGATTTTTAAAAACTAGACTCAAACATCATATTATTTCACAGATGCATTCCATCTTAGGCCTCAGGGTAGGCAACGCATTCGAGATCTTATGGTTTCTTAATAGGGGATCATAGGATTTCGGTGTCCATGGACCGCAGTGACCACTTACCATCAGGTGGGCTGTGCGCTCGTTTGCCTATACCAATGATATAAAAAAAAACATTACGGAATTCCTTTTCCGGCTGACGTCAGATGCCCCACTGCGCGCGTTTTAGCCCTCTTAAGTACCTTATCAGCATGAAACAGCGTGTATCACGCACGTTTCCGCCTTTTTTATACACTTTCGTACCATTATTATGACGTAACCAGTAAATGTATGTCGGTATAAATACCTACAGTATAAATACTTTGAAAATAACCGGTGAAATTATAGAAGAAGCCGTGATGGTCTAGTGGTTCGACCTACCGCCTCTCATGCAGAGGGTCGGTGTTTGTACTTATGTGTGAAATACTATTTGAACTAACCACTGAGCTTTTCGGTGAAGGAAAACGTCATGAGGAAACCTGCACGCATCTGCGAAATAATTCAAAAATGTGTGTGAAGTCCCCAATCCCTACTGGACCCGCGTGGGTACTATAGCCCTAACCCTCTCGTGAAGACTCTTCTCTTCTCGAGAGGGTTAGTGCTACAGTCTCCACGCGCCTGTGCCCAGCAGTGGGATGCAAAATAAATAGACTGTAGTTACTACTACTATGGGGCGCAGTGATCGCTTACCATCTGGTAGCCTGAGTACTCATTGGTCTAACATAAAAAAAAAACACAAGGATGGAAATAGAACATTAATACCTGACAAAATTTACTACCTGAATTTACCGCATAAGTTGTCGGAAGATTTCAAGTTTTATTAATTTTAATTAACGCCATACTGGCACGTTATTCCATATGCAGAACAGTAGTTGAAAACTCTCATTCCTATTTGCAAACTCAAAGAACTCGGTCTCACCTTTCAAGGAAGGCTAATAAAGGCCAGACCTACTTTATACAGGGTGTTAACTGAATGCGGCTGCACACGGATTTGCATCGAAATCGTCTAACTTTGAGCGCCTCCGATCCTCGCGCCGCCGAAGAATATAGTGGAAACACAGGGTGATTCGGCTAGAAATGAGACGATTTTTTTTCGTTCGACTGAGTTTTTTTGTGTACCACCGCTTATCTTTATGTTCATTCAAGTGGTCTCTTTCAGGAACCTTCTACAAAACGACACAACCATGACAGTCAACAGTACGCGAGTACTGTAATTGTGTTCGGTGACAGAGCCGGTAAATTTACCGGTATGTGTAGAAACATTCAATATTGTTCCTCGGGATGGTAATGCATTCTAAATCTTAAGATTTCTTATGATCGGCGATGGGAAGTATTGACGACGTACCCTCAGGTGCTCGTTTGGCAACCAGTGCCATAAAAAAGGTTCTCTTACTTGCCCTGACACATTTTTAGGAATCAAGAAAGTCAAGCAATAATAATAGTGACAATGATATAGTGGCAACAACCTGTAGCACACTATAGAGCTTTTACGACCTCGCAGCTCTAAGCCAAGAAGCCTTATTAAGCTCGCTTTGTCAACATTTGCCATGTCGGTTACGGAGGTTTTATATCAATTTACTTTGTTAAGAACTTTTCCGCCTCTCCAGAGTGACGTTTTCAAAGAAAAATATGCGTATTAATATAAACGTTCAAAGTAGCTATTCGTTTTAGTACTTATTAATTTGCCTTTTATTTTATTAATTTTAAGTACCTGGTACATACTTGTGTCCTTTCTTTGTATTTTTTTTCTTTTGTATGGCAAAGTGTTACTTTTCTCGCAGAACTGACGGCCGATTGGGCTCGAAAGTTCTCGAATGGCGTCCGCGTACTGGAAGACAAGTTATCGGTAGGCTTCCGTCAAGTTGGAGCGTTGACCTGTTGAAGGTCGCTGGAAGTTGGTGGGTGCGAGCGACACAGGACCGGTCGGAGTGACGAGCCTTGAGGGAGGCCTATGTCTAGCAGTGGATGTATATCGGCTGATATGATGATGAGGATGATGAAAGTGTTACTTATTTATAATCCCCCAGAAACACCCCTCCAAATCGGGGGATTATGAGAAAACAATTTTCGTTTGTTAAAACAATTCGAAGCCACTAAAGCTCTCGAAATTTTATAATACGAATGGTCATTGTCGTTAAGATTTAGCTCCGATTCCAACAATTCACAATTTACAGCGAAAAGCGTTCGGTTTTAATTATTTTCAAACATTGCGCCTTTCCGCGGTGGGCGAATTGTGAGCACGACCGCGTCGAGTGGTATCGCGTTAAGTCGGAGTTCCACTCGGGTCAGGGAAAACACAACAAAATTATTTTTAACTCACCGAATTATTCAAATACTATCTTCCCCGCGACTTCGCCCGCGTGGAATTCGGTTATCGCGCTCCCGCGGGAACTATGCGTTTTTTCGGAATAAAAAGTAGCCTTTGTCCTTTCCCGGGACTCCAAATATATCCATACCAAATTTGATCTAAATCGGTCCAGCGGTTGAAGCGTGAAGAGGTAACAGACAGACAAACAGAGTTACTTTCGCATTTATAATAGTAGTATGGAAATATGGATACCTGAGTTAAGACAAATAATGAGTGAATTGTAAAGGATAACGCATGTTACTTTACTAATAAGCATACCTTTTGGCTCTTTATAGAAACAACTAGCTTTTCCCCGCAACTTCGTATGCGCAGAAATATTAAAAAGTAAAATCCCGATTTTTCCCGTTCCCGTGGGAATTTTGCAAAATCCTTTCTTAGCGGATGCCTGCGTCATAACATCTACCTGCATGCTAAATTTCAGCCCGATCCGTCCAGTGGTTTGGGCCGTGCGTTGATAGATCACTATGTCAGTCAGTCAGTCAGTCACCTTTGAGTTGTATATATTTAGATGAGTACAAAAAGCTAGTCGTATGGTAAATCAGGTTTAACAATACGATTTGGTACTGACTCTAAATTTCGTACCTTTATGAGAAGTGGAATAAAATTGATGGCTTTTTTTTCTATCCGGGGTAAAAAAGGCATCGAGTATAAAATACATAATTATAAAATTACTTAAATCACTTCTCCCAGTACGCCAGAAACCGCTCTCCAAGTATTTAATTGAAGACTTATTCTCAAGTCTGCCTTGCTGCAGAAATTCACTTTTACATTTCTACCGGACTCGAATTTAAGGTATGGATATAGTTTGTGACCCCGGGAATAATATAAAATACTTTTTATGCCGATACTTTTTTCGATACTTTTCTTCTATTCTTCTATAACTGTAACTAATTCAAATTCTAAGTCTACGCGGTACGAAGTCACGGGAAAATGGGTAGTATTTTATTATTTCATAGATTACAATTTTAACTTAGTGGTAAATAAAAATAATCATATAATATTACTTGTAAACATGGTAAATAAAATGTTGCCTCTTGTTACGTATTTATACTTTCAATAACCATCGATCTTAGAAAACACTTAAATGATCGATAATTATTTTTAATTTAGCTTTTTATTTGCTGTAACTATAGAAAAATAAAATAAACTTAGAAGGAAAACCTTTAAACAAATCAGCGTACGCCCGAAATAAGTGTTAAATGCGACAATAATAATAATAATATATTTATTTCAGATAACCATGATCCATAATTAATACAGTTGAAATTGAAATTAAGTTAAAAAAATTAAAAATTATTAAAATTTAACTATAAAATCTTATTTTAAAATAACCTATCGTACACTAGTGGGTTATTGGTCATAATTGACCAATCCTATCAGCTGTTTAATCCAATGGTTTTGGATACGACAGTCTGGTCTTTCTGCAATGACCTTTAGGATACTGTTCCTACTGCCTCTCAAGCGCCCCAGCAGCGAAGCTATTTTTTTACGAATTACGGTGTTTGGGGGAATAATTATTGGAGATTGAGTAAATAATGCGTAATTGACTTGAAGGAAATAAAATTTAATGTAGACTTATTTTAATGTGAAAACGGAATGACAATTCGAATCACAAAAGAAAATAAAAAACTTAATACTACGCGGTGTACATGGCCAGCATCATTCAACGTCGCCGTCAATACGACGAAGGTTGTCTTCAACTCTTCAACATGCCCCCGGGCGTTGAAAGCGTGGCTTTCAACCAGAATCTTCAGCCATTGGAAGAGGGCAGATCTTCGTGAATGCCCTTCGAAGAACTCCAGTCGCCATCTTCACATCAGCTACTCTGCTGATACCGTCTGCGCCGGGGTACACAGCGACGATGCGACCTAATCGCCATTTTAGTGGAGGGAGATTGTCGTCCTTAATGAGCACCAATGTGTTCAACTGCAAAGTATCTCCACTTGTCCGCCATTTGACACGATGCTGAAGCTGCGAGACGTATTCCTTGCTCCAGCGGGACCAGAAATGCTGGCGAAGCTGTTCAATTCGCTGGAAGCGACTGAGGTCAGTATATGAAGCGTCTCGACAGTCTTGAACCGGCAAAGAAGTTAACGGACGCCCGATGAGAAAATGTCCCGGGGTCAGGGGCGCCAAATCTTCAGGATTCGATGACAGAGCAGTGAGTGGTCGAGAATTCAGTAACGCCTCGATCTGAACTAACACGGTATTGAGTTCTTCATAAGTTAAGTGACAATTACCCAACACTCTTTTTAAGTGGAACTTGGTTGACCGCACACCTGATTCCCATAGTCCACCTACATGTGGAGAATTCGATGGAATAAAATGGAAGCTGACTTGGTCATTGGCCATGGTTTCAGCCAACGAATCACAATTGCGTTTCAAAAAGTTTGATATTTCGTTGGAGGCGCCAACGAATGAGGTACCGTTATCTGAATAGATATGACTCGGCTTTCCTCTGCGCGAAATAAAACGCCGTAGGGTAGAAAGGAAGTTATCGCTTGTTAAGTCACCCACTAACTCTAAATGTACAGCCTTTGTGGTAAAACACACCAACACGGCAATGTACACTTTGACCAGCCTGCAACCACGTCCCTGACGGCTAGCTGCAAGGATGGGACCTGCGTAGTCCACGCCTACACACTCAAACGGGTATCCTCCAGGTGAAATACGCTGTTTTGGAAGATTTCCCATCAGCGGGGTGAGTACTTGTCCTTTCATACGACTACACAATACACACTGACGATAACATGCCTTAGCTAAGTTTAAACCTCCTATAGGCCAATACGTATCCTTAATTGTGGACAGTAACAGCTGAGGTGCCGCATGATGCAACCGTTTATGCTCGAATCTAAATAGCAATTTAGTTACTCGATGAGTGGACTGTATAATTATCGGGTGCTTCTTTTCATACGGAAAATCAGAATTATCGAGACGTCCACCGACACGTATTAATTGATTTTCGTCCATAAATATATTATATTTAAGCAGAGGACTCTTTTTAGGTAGACTTTGGTTAGCTACTAACAAATCGAATTCGGGAAAAGAGTCCTTCTGACTAATTTTAAGGATAACATTCATAGCGTCTCTAAGATCCTGATCGCTTAAATAATTCGTCAAAATTGGTTCTTTTTTTACACCTTTTAATAAAGCGCAGCATATATGCCACAGCCCGTTTCAAACGCGAGAAATTTGAAAAGCGATCAAAATCAATCAGCGGTGTTGAATTGGTATCATTACCATCAAGACTCGCGAGTAGAGTAGTTATTTCGGGTCGAACTTCAGGTAATGACGTTGACATTGTACCTGGATTTAAAGGCCAAGTTGATTCGTCCTGCTGTAAAAACTCAGGACCTGACCACCACATATCAAGGGCTGTGAATGATTCAATACTGACACCACGAGACAAATGATCAGCAGGGTTCTGATCGGTGGGGACATGCCTCCAGATACACGAACCCGTAATTTCTAAGATGTCAGCTGTGCGATTTCTTACAAAAGGTTGAAGCTTTGATGGTAACATTTTAAGCCAGCCCAGGACGATGGTGGAGTCCGTCCAGAAGACTGTCCTATCAATTTTGACTCTGAGTGAGTTGACAATCTTCTCATAAAGGTGAGCACCAACCAACGCGCCACAGAGCTCCAGGCGTGGTGTAGTCATGGGCTTTAAAGGACAGACACGGCTCTTGGCCATGAGCAAACGGACCAAAACTTCCCCTTTAGCGTTAACGCTACGTATGTAGGCGCACGCACCATACGCACGATCTGACGCATCTGTGAAAATGTGAACTTCGATCTGCTCGGGTGATTCACAAATGACTCTACGTGGAACACGGATATCGTTAAGTAATGGCATACTGTCAACCATATTTGCAAACTTAGACGCGATCTCTGGTGACAACTGCTCATCCCAAGACAACTTAAGTAACCACAAGCTTTGCATCTGAATTTTCATCGAGATGACAATTGGAGCCAGGATCCCCAATGGATCAAATATCTGAGAAATAATCGAAAGCATTTCGCGTTTAGTATTATCCTTAACACCCAACGTGCCAATGGGGAAATGCAGCTGATCAGTATCAGGTTGCCAGCCTAATCCCAACGTTTTGCTGGATGCCATTGTATCCATATTTAAATTAACTGACGGCTGAGAGGGTGCATCAAGTAATCGCGGATCATTCGATCTCCATTTTCTTAAATTCATGCACGCCGCGGCGAGTGCATCGCTGACTCCTTGACGGAGCCTAATCACTTCATTTAAGTCATCCCCCCCACTCAAGAGATCATCGACATAGAAATCGTGAACTATCATGTCCCTAATGCTAGCGTCCTCACATTCTAAACCTATCTGTTTAAGGCATCTAGTTGCCAGGAATGGAGCACTAGCCGTCCCGTAGGTGACTGTATTTAATTGATAAACCTGAAGGGGTTCAGATTGATTCTCGCGCCACAGAATCAAATGCAAATTGCGGTCGTCAGAATGTAACATTATAGTTCTATACATCTTTTCGACGTCCGCTGATATGACGTATTTGTGTTGCCTGAAACGGAGAAGTATCGACAACAAGTCATCTTGAACTGTAGGACCCACCATTTGCAGTTCATTAAGTGACAACCCTGAAGTTGTAGGGCTACTTGCGTTGAACACGACCCTTAACTTGGTAGTCGTGCTACTTTCGCGTAAAACGCCATGGTGCGGAATGAAATAAGCAGGCGTTGGATTCGATTCAACGTGCTCGAGCTTGGACATGTGTCCTAAAGCGAGATACTCCGACAAGAATTCTTTATGCATTTTTTGAAACTTGGGATTACTCTTAAATCGACGCTCTAATGATAACAAACAATGTTTAGCTCGTTGAAAGGAATCGCCTAATAAATCTGGGCTTTGTTTAAAAGGTACTCTTACACAAAAACTACCATTATCTAAGCGAGTTGTATTATTTGTGAAATGTTCTTCACATGATTTCTCTTCCTGAGAATAATGACACGACTGAGGGCGAACTTCGTCAAGACGCCAAAAACGCATTAATTGGTTTTGAATGTCGCTTACGTCATTTTGCAACTCGGTACTGTCAGAATGAACAGTGGTGAAATGGCATTTGATGGAGTCAGACGGCGATACATGGCGACCGTTAATCGGGCCTGAAACCAGCCAGCCCAGCCTGGTTTCAAAAAGTATTGGCTGTCCCTTACCTAACTTGATTTTTTGGGAACCTATTAAATCCCAGAACAGATCAGCGCCGATGATTAGGTCAACATCAGATGGCGTATGAAAATAAGGATCTGCTAAACATATATCTGAGGGGATATTTAGGCTCGACAAGTCTATCTGACGGCACGGAATTTCTTCCGTAATTGATGGCAGGACAAAACACTGAATATGTGTAGCAAATTCTTCATTCAATGATTTCATAGAAACCCTACACATTTTACCTACCTGAGACAAGCTATTGTTTATCCCTTGAACGAATTTATTTACACTGTGTGTATCTAACTTTAATCTACTGCATAACTTCTCTGTAATAATACAAGACGTACTACCAGAATCCAAGACACAACGAATAACGTGCTCTTGATTATTTACATCGTATAACTTAATTAGGGCAGTAGATAGTAGTACATCCTGATCATGTCAGAATGAAGAAACGCCGCCGAGGTTTGCCGACAGCGTCAAAGGACCGCGAGGCTCGGCGCCGGCCGCTCCTGAGTGAGCGAGTGGCGCGGGCACAGCTACGTGATCGCTCCCGTTCTGCTCGGAAATCGACCCGCAGTTACTATCGACCGTTGATTGAGGCTTAAACTCAGTGACATGAATCAGCGTGTGATGTTTACGTTTGCATATTTTACACCCAGGTTTCTTGCAATGATTGGCGTAATGATTTCCGCTAAAGCAATTATAGCAAACTTTATAATTCGGTAGTACTTGCAACCGAGCTGTGTTGCTTAACGCGAGAAATTGAGAACAAGTACTCAAACAATGGTCACCCTTGCAATTCGGACACGACTTCTGGGATATATTATTATTAGGTCTGTTGTCTTGTACCGAAATCATCGTTTTGAACTTGTGAGAAACCTTAGGCTGTTGAATAGGCTTATTAATAGACATTTCATAAGTGTCTCTAAGAGATCGGCGCGTTCTCGCAAGAAAGTCAAGAACGTGTCGAACATAACGGTTTTGTTCTTATCTAAACGACCTTTATACTCTTCCCATTCGCGAAAAGATTTTGAATCAAGTTTCTGTGTCACAATATGGATCAGTAAAGTGCCCCATTGATCTACTGGCTCACCCAATGACTTTAAAGAGCGCAGGTTTTTGTTAACCTGGTCAATCATGCGCTTTAAATTAAACGAGGACTCTTTTACTATAGGTTCGATATTGAACAGAGCTGACACATGATTCTGTAATAACAAGCGTTTGTTATCGAACCTCTGGCATAAGAGATCCCATGCAGCAGTGTAGTTCTTTGAAGAGAACTCAATGGATTGAATGACCACGGCTGCAGATGACTCTAGCGAAGCCCTAAGGTAGTGGAATTTATTTATATCGTCTATGTCGTCATTGGAGTGTATGAGACTGGTAAAAGTGTCACGAAACTCCAGCCAATTGTCATAGGAGCCGGCAAATTTAGGAAGCTGAATAGTGGGCAACTTAACAAACTTATGATGGTTGCTAACATGAGAACCGCGTTCACTCTGAGCTGAACTGAACGACTCCTTTTTATTATTGAAGTTAGCGAGTACATTTTGCGCTTTGGAAAGCAGAGCATAATATTGAGACTCAAACTCGACTCGTTCGTTCAATCTAGTGTCTATATTATCTGCAATGCATTCGAGTCTAAGCTGCACCTCATCAAAGCTTTCATATAAAGATGTGATCTTACCGATACGCAATTGTAACTCGCTCGCTTCAGCGGCCGTCAGCTCCGACACCTTCAGATTATTTAGATAAGTACCGAACCTCGTAACTTGCCCCTTATAACTGCCACGTTTCCTATTTAACTCCGTCTCTTCAGACATATTGGGAATCAAGTACGTTCAACCTGTAAAATTACGTTTGTTACACACATTTGACTTTGTACATAACAATATGTTACCTATATCTACACTTTACAATTAAGTAATAGATAAGTTAGTAATTAAGTACCTAACAATATAGTTTAGAATTTAGTATAATATAAGTCTAACAGTTTAGTAGAAAAACTTACTAACCTTTTCCAAAAATTTCAATTACGCTACATTTTACCTGAATAAGAGTGTCGGGCGTAAATGGAATTAAACTAAAAATAACACTAAAACACAAATATTAATTCCTAGATTATTGTTCAATAATCCTGAAACCCGACCACATCACCAACGATGACATCGCAATGTACTTCCTTCGTCTTGTTGGTGCCTCAGGATAAAATCGATAATTTCTCCAAGAATAATCCAATTCTTCATAATTCCCGGTAAATACAAATGATATCCGGCTCGAAGGACCAATGTTTGGGGGAATAATTATTGGAGATTGAGTAAATAATGCGTAATTGACTTGAAGGAAATAAAATTTAATGTAGACTTATTTTAATGTGAAAACGGAATGACAATTCGAATCACAAAAGAAAATAAAAAACTTAATACTACGCGGTGTACATGGCCAGCATCATTCAACGTCGCCGTCAATACGACGAAGGTTGTCTTCAACTCTTCAACATACGGCGTGGAAGCCGTCTGTGCGGGTGCTCACAAACATCCCGGAGGCGCTGCAGTAGCGAGGCAATCCAAACAGCATCCTAAAAGCATTATTGTATGTGACCCTTATCCCGTTAAAAGCTCGTTTGGTGTACCGAACCCATAGACTGCTCGAGTAAAATGTTTGACAGAACGACTTGATAATGGAGATGTAGCTGCCTGCATATAAATTTGATCTCCATGAGCAACATCTAGATGGCGCTGTACAGGCGAAGTATGAAAATTTGAAGCTCCCTGGCTTTTTGCGATGTACGCCGTAATGTAGGGAGATTAACAGTAATATAATTATCTTCTAAATTAGCTAAAGTGGGCTTGGGCGGGCCACGTGTGCAGGCGACACGACGAACGATGGAGCAAACGCGTTTTGGAGTGGAGACGCCGGTTGCATAGGAGAAGTGTCGGCAGACCTCCTGCCCCGATGGTCCGATGACTTGAAAGCGACAGCAGGACTAGTCTGTATGAGGGTAGCGGACAACCGCTCTGAATGGAGAGAGATTGGAGAGGCGTATGCCCAACGGTGGGCGAATACACGCTGATGAAGAAGAAGAAGATTATCTTATTTCTGCTGTAACATAAAATGAAAGCCTACATAAATTTGATTTGCTATTTCAACTAATTCTAAAATAAGCAAAGGCAGATATCTTAAGCCTGAATACCTACACATCACGCCCACAAGATATTGACTCTCTTCAAATTAACAAAAACCTGCATTTTCCCAAACATTAAAACAATTAACTTAACCCCCTACCGAAACACAACAGTGCGAGCACTGCTATTTGGCGGCAGGTTAGCGGGGAAAGACGGTGGGTCCACCCCGGATGGACCTAGCATCAGGCCCGGTAGGTTAGTGGTAACTAACAAATATTTTTCGGAAAAATTCGAACAATGATCACAGCCATGATGCCTCTGATGACGGTGTCAAATTCAAATGCAATTAGGCTTAAACATTTTCAAAAAATCATTGTGTTGCGTTTTTATCAAAACAATACCAAACCAAATTTGAGATTATTGTTTTTATTTCCGAAAGAAACACGAAAAAGACACATATTAAAAAGGGTTTTTTCAACCCTACTGAGTTTCCCCACAGGGTTGAGATAAGGCGAGTATCAACACTGGGCCATTCCCTTAACGACCCGGACTATGAAATGGCCGATAATAGCCAAAGTTCAGTTCGATATGGACTATAAATTAGTGCTTAATAGAAACTGATGTTTATCTTTTATACATTTGACAGACTTCTAAAAATAATGGGCTACATCAATTAAGTAACTTGAGGTAGATAACAACTTACAAGTTCTTAAGAGGGTTTTACTCCGAAAGTTGGCAACGTAGCAAATAGCTGTCAAATATATTACAGTTTTCATTAATTTCTGAATATTACTGAATGAAAACATGAATTATCGCTCTATGGTTGAATAAAACATCAAGTATGGATTGCAACAGTTATCATATAATCACGAAGTTTTTAGTATTATGGAAGTAATATCTTTTGAAAACTTTCCATCGCAGTTTCCATGCATTTCAATGTAATCTTATCATTGCCTAACCAACAAATATAAAACGAGACGCGTCATTCAACCATAGAATGATATCTTCCTTTTTAATTCAGAAATATCGAGAAATTAATAAAAACAGCGTAACATTTGACAGCTATATGCGACGTTGCCAACTTTCGGGATAAACCCTCTTACCGAAAAAGAGATAGATAGCTACGAGGGGCGTTCAAAATATTCTCGGTATTGGAATGAAAACAAACAAGTATGAACAGTTTGATATTTTTTATTTTTCAATATACTCCCCCCCTATGTTAATACACTTAAAAGATCGATCGATTATTTTTTTTAATCCCTCATAAAAATATTTTTTATCCTTGGTATAAAAGTGCTCCTCTACTGCCGCCTTCAACGCCTCATCGTCAAAAAATCGATTTCCACGCAGATCCTTTTTGAGATTGGGGAACAAAAAGAAGTCGCTGGGGGCTAAGTCCGGACTATACGGTGGATGAGTTATAGTTCCGAACCCACATTCAGCAATAGCTGCCTTGGCAATATGAGCAGTATGGACAGGGGCGTTGTCATGCAGAAGCAGAATACCTTTAGACAACTTTCCTCGCCTTTTTTCTTTTATTGCGTCCCTTAATTGATGTAGAATATTCGCGTAGTACTGTCCCGTGATATTTACACCTTTTTCTTTATAATCGATCAACAATACTCCTTCACAATCCCAAAATATTGTTGCCATGACCTTGCCAGCGGAAGGGACGACCTTGAACTTCTTGGGATGAGCTGAACCCTTAATGTGCCACTGCATGGACTCCTGTTTACTCTCTGGGTCATAATGATGAACCCAGGTTTCATCTCCAGTAACTATCTTTTGCAGCACCTCATCAGGATTTTCACCACACAGGTCAATAAAATCGGAACAGCAAGCTGCACGCACATCTTTTTGAAGTCGAGTCAGCATTCGCGGAACCCATCTTGCACTGACCTTTGACATATTAAGATGGTCATGGATAATGTCATGTACGGTACCAATAGAAAGATTGGTTACTTGAGCTATTGATTTTATCTTCACTCGACCATCTTCCAATATAAGGTTTTCCACCTGATCAATATTTTCTTGTGAAGTAGCTACTACAGGCCGGCCAGGTCTAGGGTCATCTTCAATACTCTCCCTGCCACGTTTGAATTCGCTTGACCACTTTTGAATTGTAGATAAAGAAGGAGCAGACTCACGGTAAACACAATCCATTTCCTCTTTTATGGTTTTTTGGTTTTTACCCTGTTTCGTCAAGAATTTTATTACGGAACGATGTTCTAATTTCGTTAACATTGTTAATTCACTCATTGTGTTCGTGTTTGTTCAGAAATTGCAGAAAAACAAAAGAACATCTCGGTTTGAATTATACTTTTTTTTAATGTCAAAGAATGAACCTTACCAGCCAGTAACAAAACAAATTCAAAAAGAGGTTATAAGATATCAATACCGAGAATATTTTGAACGCCCCTCGTACGTTAATAAATATTGAATTTTTGGGGTCGATTGCTTATAACTTTCAGTACCAAGAATTCTGAGTTTAGTTTATAAATATGAGAATGAATGGAGGCTGCACCATGCACCACAGAATACGTACAGAATGGCCACGGAATCACCCACCTGAATCTAGCCGGCGCGCAATTCGCGCCCAACTCACCCTTACCGTCATTTGTTTCATCCGGAGATGGAGAATGGATCATTGGCCCGCGTAGTAGAGATCATCTACTATATGAAGTCCCGCCCCTCACAATTCAAAACGCTTCAAAGTATTTAAAAAGCACTATCAACCATCTCAACACACGTTTGACGGCTGTCTCAGCACCCACAGCATGATTGCGTTGTGAGTGTTGGTGGTGCTTTTTTAAATACTTTCCAAATATTGAAGCGCTTTGAATTGTGGACGTGTTTCTATAGTAGATTATCTCTAGCACACACTCATTTACAAGTGTACAGATGTCGTCGCATGCAAACATTGACACTTTATTCGAATCGTGTTCGAAATCGTGCTTTTATAGGCCGTGACCGCCCTGTGACTGTACTGAAAATTTTAAAGCCTCAGTGTCCGGTGCTCATTGTAATTTTGAAAAGACCTCTTTGAAGGAGAATCAAAAATTCTGTCATTGCGAATTTGGGAGCCTAGAAAAAACAAATTACTTTCCCATGTAAAAAACCGGCCAAGCACGAGTCGGACTCGCGCACGAAGGGTTCCTTATTATCGATATATTCCGTATAAAGGTTTATTAAATATTTATTTTATTCTATTTTTTTATTATTTGTTGTTATAGCGGCAACAGATATACAACATCTGTGAAAAGTTCAACTATCTAACTATCGTGGTTCATGATATACAGCCGGTGACAGACGGACAGACAGACAGCGGAGTCTTAGTAATAGGGTCCCGTTTTACCCTTTGGGTATGGGACCCTAAAAATGGGCAGCAGTGTATAAGATAATATTTTTCAAGGCGATGATGATTATGACTAAATAGGTATGGTATGGTAAAATCTCACAAAATGGGTAAAAACGAGCTCAAAATAATGTTTCAGACTGTGTACGAAATAGATGGAAGTTGGAGAGATTTATCTACCTCGCTATCGGCCAGCCGCGACCTAATTACTTTCTGATGGTTTCAATAACTTCCGCTAACGCAGGTTTCATAGCGCCGCGGAAGGCTCAGCTTGCATTAATATTTTGCATACAAATCTGTTTTAATGTGAAGTTTTAGGTGATGGTTGTTTTTTACGTTTCTTTAGGAGTTTCTGCTTGAGTTTGTTGCGGCGCTTCTTCTCAAGCAATGGGTCTAGGAAGCGCTGGTAAATTCTTTTTCTGACGTGTAAAAGTGCCCCTATGTGGCCAATTTGCTGAATAAATGATCGAATTGAATTGAATAGAAGTTTTGGTAGGTACATTTGCGAGATTGCAGTTTCTGTTTTTTTATGAAACATTAATCTGTAGTCTATAGCCTTTGATACTGAGGGTCTGGGGTGCAATTCTGGGTCCACATACCTACTGCAGCTTACTTATGACCACTCGCTTTTTCTTTCAAGTCGCAACTTCGATAAAACTTTAATAAAAGCTCAAGTTACTTCAACCCGCAGGAACTTGCAGGGTAATAGTTTTAATTAAGTTTGGTCCAGCTTTAGCATAAATCTAGAAATGAAATAAAGTTCAAGATTTGTTGTATTTACTTACAAAAATATGTTATTTCGCTTCAATTTATTTTTATCTCTTCAAAGTTTCTATTTTTCTTTCTTACGGGGGTAAAGGAGTCGGTTAGGGTAGGGTGGTGTAAGATTGCGCACTTTGTAATCAAGAGGTCATAAAATAAAAAATATTAATCCTATTCGATATCTATCATTAAATTATTTAACCTTATTAATATGGCAACAAATTATTGTACGAATGACCACAAGAAACATATAATCTTCTAAGTAATTAAACCAAAATCACAAATCGGGAATTGCGCAATTTTGTACACCCTAGTGTGTAAAATTGCGCGTTGAGGTAGATAAGATTGCGCAACTATATTATTTGCTCACGTTACAAATAAAGCGCCGGAGCCATGGTAGTTTGAACAGTTTTCATGCCATTACTCCTTACATGTATTACAGGCAATCCAGTCTTCTACTATTGGCTCCTTATAGGTACACTTTTTTGCACCCGCCACACCTCTTTCAAACTTTTTCAATATTTTTTTTATAAGCTTTTCCAATTGTAAAGTAGACTCTGGCATCCCTAAAGACGCAGCCGCGGCTCTTTTGCTTTCGCCTTTATTAATTTGCCTACGAGCCTCCTTGATAGCCTCATCAGAACAAACCTGGCGAGCTGATTACCTTCCTCTTCAGGACATTCTATGAAAAAATGAATTATGCATCGCGAGGCCAGAAAAACCAATACATAATTAATTAATCGATCGGAATTGAAAACAAAAATAAAAACCAGGCTGAAAAATCCAAAAATAATCTTTACATTTAACTACTAAAAATTCGGGTGTGTAAAATTGCGCGCGCAATTACAGTGCGCAATTTTACACATTGCAATACCACTCTAAACAACGCGATATTACTGCCATCTCTTAGAAAATGTTCGAACTACTTCCCGCGGGGTCGAAACATGAGTGATACTGCCACGACAAAATAATAACAAATTACTAAAATCACTAAGGGTTTTGGTACAGTAATGCATTCATTTCATCAAAAAAATAGATCAAAACTGAATAAAAACTTTGTACTTAGGTATCTCTTTTGTTTTCCACTCGTATAAGTTTTTTTTTTGGGAGCACATTCCAGTCGGGACCGCTAACAAAACACACCCGAAGTTGGCTACGAAGCTCACTCCGTTGTCCTGCTATGACGTGTGCGCAATTTTACCGCCCGCGCAATCTTATACCACCCTACCCTACTTCATCTTTTCTCTTATTACTTATTAAGATTTTCATCAACAATTCTTATTGTAATATTTTAAGATTTCATTCTGTCTTGTCTCTCTTTTTTTAATTTAACGCTTTGTAATCCGGTGTCAAACTCATTGCCATTTTATGTTATACTCTAGGGTTGAAAAAACCCGGGAAAATTCCCGTTTTTTCATCAGTATGGGTCGTTAATTAATTAATACAAGAAAAACATCATTTTGATGTTTTTCAGATTAAAACGCAAGACTGCCGTCTAAACCTATTAACCTATTTCATTTTACCTATTTTTTGACGACAGGTTTAGCTCAGTTGCTAGTGACCCTGCCCACTGTTCCGACTGTCGCGGGTTCGAATCCCGCTCGGGGCAAATTTTGTGTGATGAGCGAAAATGTTTGTACTCGAGTCATGGATGTGTGATGAGTATTTATATATGTATGTATTTATCTATACATATAAGTATTTATATCGTTGTCTAGCACCCATAGTACAAGCTTTGCTTAGTTTGGGGCTAGGTCAATTTGTATGAAATCTCACAAGATATTCATTATTTATATTTAGTTATTTATTTTACCTATTTAATTCGTATTTAGATAGCTACAGCGGTTGAGTTACATTGTGTTTTTAAGAGGCTTTATCCCGAAAATAGGCAACGTCGCATATAGCTGTCAAATATATCACTGAATTAAAAAGAAGTTATCATTCTATGGTTGAATAGCGCGTCTCGTTTTATATTTGTTGGTTAGGCATTGAAAAGACAAGATTACAATAAAATGCATGGAAAATGCGATGGAAAGTTTTCAAAAGATAGTACTACCCTAATCCTAAAAATTTCGTGTTCCTATGATAATTGTTGCAATCCATACTCAATGTTTTATTCAACCTTATCTAGAGCGATAATTCATGTTTTCATTCAGTAATATTCAGAAATTAATGAAAACAGCGAAATATTTGACAGCTATTTGCGTCGTTGCCAACTTTCGGAGTAAACCCTCTGAACAGAATGTTCAACCCTATTCCACTCCCTTGCTTACACATCGTTGGTACCTACATAATAACATTCTTTATCAATCTTTTTATAGTCCACTGCACCTACTGTAATTAGGTAGGTAACTTAATTTTCATCGAATTTAATAATGGCCATATTTAATCACTAACATAATCTTTGCGCAACTATTAATTTATAAAATAATTAGATTCCGCCCGCGACTTGGCCCGCGTGGAATTCGGTTATAGCGTTCCCGCGGGAACTATGCGTTTTTCGGGATAAAAAGTAGCCTATGTCCTTTCCCGGGACTCCAAACATCTCCATACCAAATTTCATCTCAATCGGACCAGCGGTTGAAGCGTGAAGAGGTAACAGACAGACAGAGTTACTTTCGCATTTATAATATTAGTATGGATAAATGGTAAATTCCTTTTCTGACGTGTAAAAGTGCCCTATATGGCCAATTTGCTGAATAAATGATTGAATTGAATTTGAGTTGGATATGGACTAGGTAAGCCGATAAACGTAAAAGGATTATGTAGAGGTTAACTTTCGACTAATAATTGATATTCCCCGTAACGTTTTAATATTGGAATAGCTAGCAATTTGAAATTTCATAAAACATCAAACGGCCATCCATTATTCATGATCTACGTTTCGAGAGCACTTCATCAATTTGTTATTATGAGATCCCTTTGTCTGTCCGATATCGAGTGTGAAGGAAAAAACCGGCCAAGTGCGACTCGTACTCGCGCATGAAGGGTTCTGTACTATTTTCTTTCTATCTATACTATAGTAAAAGGGTATTTTTTCTGTCTCTTTCTGTCTGTTTGTTAGAGTTAATCTCAAGAACTCCTAAATCAATTTGAGTGTAGTTTTCGAGGGTAGATAGAGCATGCTTCGGAGCTACAT
This sequence comes from Aethes cnicana, assembly GCA_963971205.1. Taxonomy (NCBI): domain Eukaryota; kingdom Metazoa; phylum Arthropoda; class Insecta; order Lepidoptera; family Tortricidae; genus Aethes; species Aethes cnicana. The sequence goes on along the minus strand of OZ020279.1, from coordinate 3,175,704 downwards.
ATAATCTTAAATAATGTTTGATTAAAAGAGGATATGGGAAAGTAAAGTAAGTTACTTATCGGTAATTTTGTATTCCTCGCTGACAAGGTAACGGGACACAACTAGTTATATATATAACCGGCATAAAATGTCATGTCTTTTGTATGGGAGCCCCCTTAAATATTTATAAATATTTATTTTACCCTGTTTTTTATTATTTGTTCTTATAGCGGCAACAGAAATACATCATCTGTGAAAATTTCAACTGTCTAACTATCACGGTTCATGAGATACACCCTGGTGATAGACGGACAGCGGAGTCTTAGTAATATGGTTCCGTTTTACCCTTTGGGGTACGGAACCCTAAAAACCTAACTTGCTGAGCTAAAAGCGACGTTTTGAAGGGACCCTCCGTGTACTTTTGAACTTGTCCAAAAATGCTTTCGTGTGTACCGGGTACATATCGGGTAAATACCCAATCTTCCCGGTAAATACCCATATCTTCCCGGGTAGATACGGGCATATACTGGGGAAGATTGGGTAAAAACCCGGTAAATACTCGGGAAACTTTGGGTATGTACCCAGCGCCCATCTCTAGTCCGGATTTTGGATGCTCACCTCTACAGGTTGCATTTCTCGACCGATTGTCATGAAATTTTGTGACCAGGTTCCAGGATTACTTCTATTGTCCTTATAAGTACATTTACTTACTACACATTCGTCATTTCGCACATAAGTAAACTTAGAGGTGCGAGCCGGAATGAACCCCCGACCCTCTGCATGAGAGGCGGTAGGTCGAACCACTAGGACACCACGGCTTTTTCAGTACATTTCGTTTTTGGAAAATTTTCATTCAAATTGACGGATAAAATTTATGGTGTTAAAATGTAAAAAAAAAACTGTTTTTAAACAACTCAAAAATAGACTCGCAAGGTCTACAGTAGCAATACCATGAGTTTACAGTGACCGTACTCGCTAGCGACTACGTAAACGATTTGTATGAAGAATAGTACAGCGCCCCTGGCGGTCACTCGTTGAACTAAAATTCTTCATACAAATCGTTTACGTAGTCGCTAGCGAGTACGGTCACTGCAAACTCATGTTAGTGCTACAGCTTTTCGAGCCACTACTTTACATTATGCAGTGATTCTCTATGTAGGTAAACAAATCGTCATTTTTCGGTCTACTAAACTTGATGGTAAGTGGCCATTGTCGTACATGGACATAACCCAACTAGCAAAGTAGTCCTATAACCAAAATTATAAGACTACCAATTCTCATAATAGTCTAGTAAGTGCACTGAGAAAGACTTTCGCTCTTATATTGGCATTCCACAAGTCTTGTTATACTCAAGATCTCGTGTTCTTATAAATAGGCTTGTAGTGTACTACAAGGTTAAGCTATAAGTCTTGTTACACTCAAGATCACTTGTTCTTATAACAAAGCTTTATAGTTTACTATAGGAGTACGTTATAAGACAGTTATAGGACATGGTATCTTATAAGTGCATGTTACAAGACAAACAGTCTTTGTAAATTTTCAGCTCCAATAGTAGCATTCGGTGAGAGTATAAGGTTTTATTACACACTTGAGCAGAACCTTTATAAGAGTAAAAGCTCTTATTAAGAGCGCTGTGAGAGCAATAACTCAAGATCGCTTGTTCTTATAACAAAGCTTTATAGTTTACTATAGGAGTATGTTATAAGACAGTTATAGGACATGGTATCTTATAAGAGCATGTTACAAGACAAATAGTCTTTGTAATTTTTCAGCTCCAATAGTAGCATTCGGTGAGAGTATAAGGTTTTATTACACACTTGAGCAGAACTTTTATAAGAGTAATAGCTCTTATAACATTCTTGAGCAGAACCTTTATAAGAGTAAAAGCTCTTATTAAGAGCGTTATGAGAGCAATAACTCAAGATCACTTGTCCTTATAACAAAGCTTTATAGTTTACTATAGGAGTAGGTACGTTATAAGACAGTTATAGGAGATGGTATCTTATAAGTGCATGTTACAAGACGAATAGTCTTTGTAATTTTTCAGCTCCAATAGTAGCATTCGGTGAGAGTATAAGGTTTTATTACACACTTGAGCAGAACCTTTATAAGAGTAATAGCTCTTATAACATTCTTGAGCAGAACCTTTATAAGAATAATAGCTCTTATTACATTCTTGAGCAGAACCTTTATAAGAGTAATAGCTCTTATAACATTCTTGAGCAGAACCTTTATAGGAGTAATAGCTCTTATAACATTCTTGAGCAGAACCTTTATAAGAGTAATAGCTCTTATTACATTCTTGAGGAGAACCTTAATAAGATTTCAAAAACGTATCTACTCTTGTTTGATGCTATTATAAGAGTTGACCCACTGAATCAAACGGGAACTTTATTAAGAAAGGGTCCCGTAGAATCAAATAATTTAGATAATTTAAGTGAAGATGAAAATAAAAAAGGTGAAGATTTCGACAAAGAAAATTACACAGAAGAAGATAAGGAAGAAAGTGAAAAAGATAAAAATCTCTGGCCCTGAAGTATAACGTACCACATATAATGTAATCCTCAGTGAACCTAGTGTATGAGAGCACTAAAGAGGATTTCTCGAAATGCCCACGTGAACGAAAAAAAAAATTAAATACCTGTTAATGTTTACGCGCATACGAAGTCGCGGGCAAAATCTAGTACCTATAATATAAAGTCAGTCAGACAAAACATTCAAGACCAAAAATAACATTTTTTTACGATTTATAGGGATTTACTACATTTTAAAATTATAAACTGTAAAAAAATCATGGGTTAGAAGTGTTTATATTGAATTTATGACGAACCCTAATTAATGTCAACATGGAGGGCATGATGTTCTTATAATAGTTTGAATAAGCGCTATTACACTTATAATAGACTTAAAACGCTCTCATTTAAACCAGTTTTTATTATGGCGGATATTTATTGCAATATATTGTAATAAACTTATTAAAAGAATGGTGTAATGATGAAATTTTAGAGGCGCTTTTAAAATATGTTTCTAAAATACTATATTTTAACGATGAATATCACTTCCCCACTAATTCATTCTCTATTAACCCTATATTCACATCCCTACTTCACCGGCTACGATAAATATTAGTATTATGTCAAAAAGATATTGTACTTACCTTTTTAATTCCAAAAAACACTCACAACACAAACACTAAACCACATTTGCAAGATGTACTGACATTTACTATTTTAATCTTATAAAGAGCTTGTCACAGACACTTACAAGAGCAATTGTACTTATAAAGGTTTTGAGTGCATATTATAGGACTTAATAGCATTCTGTAAGTAGATTATAAGACTGTTACAAAAACAAATGCTCCTATAAGTGTGCCCAAATCCAGGTTTGTAGATAGCTACAAGTACTTTATAAGCGCAATAAAAATAGGCTTGAAGAGTACTATAAGTGCATAATTTGCTAGTTGGGAAGGACTAAGGTTTCTAATGAGTTGCCAAACCGAGGACTCAGATTGAACGCTAGAGCTCTCCAGTGCGAAAAAGGTAAAAAAAACGTGTAAAAATTGTATGCGCTCAAATGCGTTACATCTAGACGTATAATAAGTACACCACTAGATTTGTTAGCTTGTAGTCTGTAGTCAATAGCACCTGGCGACCGAGCTTCGGTTCAGGTGAAAATAACTAAAAATGCGTTTGATTTTTCTCCCATCAACACAGTCGTATTATTGCAAAATACGTCCAAATAGTTAAAACCAATTTTAGATAAATTGCTGGTGTACACGATTGGTGCGTTTAAAGTACAAGATAGGATCATTTTAGTTTCAACCCCCACGCAAAAAAGGGATGTGTTAAGTTTGAGGTGTGTGTCTACGACCTCGAAGCTCCCCACGGATGAATGTTAATTTAAAAAATTAAAAAATAAAAACCGCCGTCATACTCCGACAGACTGCGATGTCAATGTCAAATTTACTATATGATTATCTGTCTTTCGGCCGAGATTATTTCTTTGGGTCGGTTCACTTGAAACTGACTTCGCAGTCTGTCGGAGTTTGAAGGCGGTTTTTATTTAAAAAAAATTTTCGGCTACAGTTTCCAAACATTACTCTATAGTAATGTATAGTATAGTAATGTTTGAAGACTTCAGAGTTACTTATGTACTTCTATAAGTAACTCTGAAGTCTTCGAAATTGACACCAAAATCATCTATGTGCTAGCAAATTTCGAGGAGTTCCCTCATTTTCTCATGGATCCCATCATCAGAACAGAACCAAATTAATATGGGACCAACTCGGTTCACGTTTACTATTTATTTTTGGTGAACATACATAAAAAAAAGTTTCTGACGAATTGAGAACCTCCTCCTTTTTTGAAGTCGGTTAAAATAAACATTATACCGGTATTAGCATCGTAGCGAGTCGTAAACAACGCCGAGAGACGAAAAGATTAAAATTCCACGCGACACCCGCGATACCGGAACCCGCTGATTAAAAAAAAAAGTCCAACGCACTCCTTGGTTCATGGTTCCGTACTACGCACTTCGTTTTTAACTTACCTACAATATTAGGGTAGGGATTTCACTATTAAATTTTAATTTACTACTGACTTACTGAGCTTTTCGGTGAAGGAAAACATCGTGAGGAAACCTGCACGCATCTACGAAGTAATTCAATCTTCTCGTGAGGTTTGTGCCCAGTGGTGGTGATGGTGGTACTATATTATAGGTATTCATTCCTTTTCCCAACCTACTAAAATACGAAAATACTTCCTACGTTTTCAAATTAAAGTTAATCCTTATACAAAAAGATATAGTTTGTCATTCACCTCTTCACTTCACACCGTGATGTTCTGTCACAGAATATTTAATAGCACTACATACAGAAATGGCCACAGAATCACCCGCCTGAATCTAGCCGGCGCGCAACTGGCGCCCAACTCGCCCTTACCGTCATTTGTTTCATACGGAGATGCTGAGTGGATCATTGGCCCGCGTACTGGTGCACACACATTTACAAGTGTACAGACGTCCTCGCACGCAAACGTTGACACTTCATTCGAATTGTGTTCGAAATCGTGCTTTTATAGGCCGTGTCTGCCGTGTGGTTCCGTGCTACTCGTATCTCTACGGTATTCCGGCGACACAGGTCGTCGCTCCATAATTATTGTTGGGGGCCGACAGTCAAACTTGATAGTTAACTTTACTTAAAAGTAGCTTACCTTTATTATAATCTTAAATAGATACGGAACCCTCCACAATGTCTAAGTTTAATAAAAAAATAAATATATTCAAAGGCGCGGTGGCAATTTTTCCTCACTGAATAATCTTTTGCTTCCACTTTTCTCGGAATTTCTTCAAAATAAGTACAAGAAACTTCAGGAAGTTGAATTTTTTTATTAGGAAAATAAATGTTTATTTATTTAAATTTCAACGGATTTAGTTTTATATACACACTAGCTTCTGTCCGCGACTTCGCCCGCGTGGAACTCGGTTATCGCGTTCCCGCGAGAACTATGCGTTTTTGCGGGATAAAAAGTAGCCTATGTCCTGTCCCGGGACCCCAACTATCTCCGTGCCAAATTTCATCTCAATCGGTCCAGCGGTTGAAGCGTCAAGAGTTAACAGATAGACAGACTAGAGAGTTACTTTCGACATTTCTAATATTAATATGGATATAATATGATCTTAATGCCGAGATACTTACTGAATAAGTTATATCGTCTTTTGAGTCCGTTTCGTTTTCTGTCTACGCAAATTTGACCACGTGCTTTCTTTCCGGTGCCTTCTTGAATGGCACCCGATTCGACTTCGCCGAAATGTCAGAATACTCTGTTCGTTGTACAATATTCTTTACGATCCTCGCTCTCCGAATTATCTTAAATCTTTCTTTTTTCTTGGTTCTACCCATATTCGTCAATGGGGGCTATCGCGTGTGAATTTGCCGCTAGAGGCGCTTGTGTCGCGTGAGGTCCAATATCATTCACTTTTCACTGGTCTTTGGCGAGCTTCGTGATATAAATTATAATTTCTTAAACTTACCTGTTGAAAACCGATCTCCTTCGTGAAATTATCGCAAATATGGGTTATTTGGCGATGAATGTGAACGCTTTGAAACAAAAAATAAAATTCCGAACAAAACGGAACTGCACAACATTGCGGCATAGCTACTCGATATGATCATAGTTATTTATAATTAATAATCTTAATGAGATTCAAGATTTAAAACTTTGTTTCAGCGCCGATCTTATAAAGTCGCCTTTGACAGCTATACCTCTGGACCTTAGTCAACAGTGGCGCCAACTGGTGAGCAAATAAACGATAGTCGCCATTGTGTTCTAGTGGAAATCTTACTTTCTGCAGTCCTCCATACTGGTTTCTTATCCAATTCGATCTCCCTTCGAGTAGCCCGACTTTGGAACGATCTCTCCTTAAAAATCAGACAAGCACCTAGCTTATTTGTGTTTAAGAGGCAAGTTCGTGCATTTCTATGTAAGCAGAATTGATCATCATGGTAGAGGTTTACACAACTTAGAAGGCGCGTGGATTAAGCAATAATAGGCTCTACGTCAACGGTTTAAGTGCTTCGCCACGCGCCTTCTAAGTTGTGCCGTGCTACTCACTTGTTTTATCTTTGGCGTCTTCATAATGTTTACGTATATATTTATGTAGGTATTTATTTATTTAATAAATAATAATAAAATAAGTATATTGGGACATTTCACACATATTGACCTAGCCCCAAACTAAGCAAAGCTTGTACTATGGGTGCTAGACAACGATACAAATACTTATATAGAGAAATACATACATATCTAAATACCAAACATCCATTTAAACTCTTTATTGCACAAACAAAAAAATGTAGTGTACAAAAGGACTTAATGCTACAAGCATTTTCTACCAGTCAACCTTGGAGTGAAGCTGAGAACATTTACTTAGGAGCAAAGAAGTGCGTACATAATTTCAAGTAAACTGAGAAAGAGATCAATATAAACCATGTATGAATTACACAGGAACGGGAATTTTTATTTCCAAAATTAACCAGAATTCGGTATAATTGCCGGTCATATCGTTACGACCCTGATTTTTCAAAGGTCATTAGTCATTCCGCTTGGCTTGTAATTAAACTCTTTCGGGGTTTTATGAAATGAAATATTTTTTAAGGGTAACATTACTGACAGCGAAAGAGACCGCAGTTGGCCGATTTGGAAAACAGATACCATTAATGTTTCTTTGAAAGTGTTTGTTTCGCAGAACTCCATCATTTCGGCCAGATGAATCAGATTTAGTATTCATTTGAATCCTTTAAATAGATCTAAGATCTCTCAGAAATAAGAAGTATTGTTTCCATTACATTAAGCAAACAAAGCTATCGTATTGATAGAAAAGTTTTTTAGAGACTTCCTGAGAAAAATATTTTTTACAACTTTAATATTTAATATAGGTACTTATCTGTAGTCAATTGATTTGATTTTAGGGACTATAAAGTCTACATTCCCTTGAATGAATTTTATTTTTAGCTTTTCTTGTATCGCCTTAAATGTATATACGTCCATTCATCTATACTACTAATACGTTATGATAAATTGACGTGTACCTACTAAATATGCCAGATATTGGCTGGATTAAAAAAAAAGCATTTTGTGAGTTTATTTCTCTCAGTCATAAAAGATCTTATCCTTATTTCTTCATTTAGCTTCCATTACGCATCCAAAAAATGTAAACAAACGCCACTTCCAACGAATGTAACAAAAACATGTTTCCCATTAATAAAAATGCAAAAATGATTCAAGATAGCTATTAACACAACAATTGTCACTTACACCCGAAACCTTAAATTATCTCAATAAATTTCACGGAATGGTACCTCGCATCGGCCTGTGATAATGATTCATAAAATAAAAGAATAACATTGGAGTATTCAGATAGTAAAATAATATAATTTGGCTCATAAAATTTATAGTAGAATAGAAAACTTTTATTACTACCAACTTGGATCATTTGGTTAGTAGTTAGTACAGTTTAATACTTAATCTAGTGTTAGTTACCTAAATATTACAATGTGTGGATAAGTATAGTTTATATAGTTTAGCCTCACGTGAAGCTGGCAACACTGAGAGTCACCGCGAGTGAATCTGCTGATAGAGGTGCTTGCGATCCTCCGAGGTGCATGTTGCCAATTTAGCACATTATGCATTATATTACACGCTAAATTGGCAACACTGAGGTCTCCGAAACGGCCAATGTCACATTGACATTGACACTATTGTATGAAATACAGCCACCACCTTGCAGATAGTGGCGCCAACTAGAGAGCAGGAATACGGTGGCCATTGGTGAATTACGGTGGTGTTCACATAGGTTGCTCAATGGCGTATGATGAATTGTCCAAGATGGTTGACGTTTGTTGAGCTGCCCCATTTTTACTTGATTTATATTAAACACACTATCAACGGGACTTAATCGCGTAAAAACTATTTATATTTTACCTCGACGTTTCGGCCGCGATGCAAAGGCCGTGGTCACGAGAAGACCGAAAAGTTGAGGTAAAATATAAATAGTTTTTACGCGATTAAGTCCCGTTGATAGTGTGTTTAATATGAGTGTGTATCGCGAAAGTTAGAGACAATGTACTTGATTTATCTTTTATATCGTACATTTATCATTATTATCGTACACTGCTCGGCCTGCAGGCCAATTACTTGACATTGGCGAAATTGTCTTGCACATATACAGAAGCCATTATTTAAAGAGAAGAAGATTGTTCACATACCGGCAGTCGAGCCGATTCCCGTCATCTTAAAGATGGTGTTTAGTTGGCGCCTGGACAACTGCGACAGTGAAATTCACAATAATAGCAAGCTTTAGGTACGAGTTACTAGCGTCCATTAGCGACGTTGACACAAATTATCTTACCATCTGTATTTTTTATATTTATTTATTTATTTAAACTTTATTGCACATAAGGAAAACTTAGTGTACAAAAGGCGGACTTAATTCCTTGAGGCATTCTCTACCAGTCAACCTGTAGGCAAAGCAGAAAACGGTTAGGTGCGGTGCCAAAAAAAAGACCAACATTACTGAATATACTTAGACACTAGCAAAGAACCAATATACTTAAATTAAATAAACATACTTAAACTTAATACATCTACATATACTTACATAAATAAGACACCCATAGATTTTTTATAGTTGAAAAAAAAAACAAAGTGGATATTTTCAATGTTTTTATTTATTTACCTCTTACATTATCGTAAAGTATGATTTTCTATTTATCATCCAAACAATATCAGATCTCAACAAACTTACTATGTGCCAGGTTAAGGTAGCAACAATAGCAGCCACCAACGAAGACAAACCACAAAATTCAACGTTCAAACGGACCACAACTTGAATGACACGAATATATTTGAAATTAAATGAAAATGAAATAGTTTTATTCGCCATCAGTGTGGTAAACAAAGATCTTCATTTTAATTAGGAACACACACACTTAGCTATTCTTAGCATGCAAAAGTTACAGAACATATTAAGTAATATAAGACACACTAATAAAAGTAGTTAATAATTAATCAAGCGATCATTACACAAGCTCAACGAGAATGTCATATTTTTTATAATGATATAGTATTTTAATCATAACTTAATGATTTTATAATTTAACAATTAATAGTTTAATTAATGAATTAATCATTTAAAGATTTAATCACTTAATAATGTTATGGTTTAATAATTTCATTTGTCGTTTTCAAAATAATCTTTCAAAGAATCCTTCAAATATTTCAGTATGCTTTCAAGTAAAATATAACCGGAACATCTTATACTTTATTTTAATAGACCCAGGGATCATTTTCGAACTCATTATACTCGTAGGTACCGAATTTGTTTTTAGTATCGGCTTTTACAATTTTAGATTTTCGTTGTTGTTTCTTTGTTTCTTTGTAATCGATTTAGGACTCCCACGTAGTCTATATTATATGTATATTAAATATTATAAATGCGAAAGTAACTCTGTCTGTCTGCCTGTCTGTTACCTCTTCACGCTTTAACCGCTGGACCGATTGAGATGAAATTTGGCATGGAGATAGTTGGGGTCCCGGGAAAGGACATAGGCTACTTTTTATCCCGGAAAAACGCATAGTTCCCGCGGGAACGCGATAACCGAATTCCACGCGGGCGAAGTCGCGGGCAGAAGCTAGTACTTAATAAAAAGTAAAAGTGTTCAAGACTATTCGAGAGCCTTGAAACCACATTTGTAACTTTTGAAGCGCCTTACCATTTAGTCAGAGCAACCTATCCTGAAATAGCGTATTTGTCTACTTAATTCAAACCTAACTGTCATTACTTCTTCTCGTTCTGTGTGTCTTACTGAGTACACGTACTATTTTCGATTTTACACGAATTTTAATTTAACGCTCCATCTACGTTCCTGAACAAAAAGGAAATATCTTATTGCATCACCCAGTCACAGTATAGATAATAGGCCCTACGTACCCAGAGGTAGGTAGGTATTACCATGGTATAGAGCTGCGTCCATGCCATCATGCATATAAAACATTTATAAAGACTCGATGGGAAACACCATTTGCGTCGAATAAAACTGGCAGTCGGAATTCCAACGGACATTGGAATTAAAAAGGTAATTTTACCGAAATTGCGTCAATCACTGATACAATACAAATTCATGATTTTTCAATTAATTTTTAATGAAATCTTTGACTATTTATGCTTAATGGAAATCTTAATTTGAAATAATTACTCGGAAATTGTAGATGTATTTAAATTACAAATTGTAATGGAATTTGTATCTTTAAAACAAAATAACTAATTGGTCGTGGAAAGATAAATTTGGGCATGTGGCTTCCTTGGTAGAGGAGCACTAGGAGGGAATTTCCCGAAATCCTTACAGGAACGGAAAAAATGGGACCTTCGGTTATAAATACACTGAAAAAAAGGATTACCAATGTTTTACGTAATTATAACCAATTTTTTACCTAATTATATATAACCAAAGTTTACTGCTTACACAAAAAAAAGTGACTTATGAACTAGGTCTTATTAGCAGGCATCGTTAACTGCGAGCGAAATCCATTAAAGTACTAGGGTTGCTACCCAGTCAAGTCAAGTCAAAGGCAAAAATTATTTATTGAGTACCTGGGCTTAGAAACAAGGACTTTCGAATATATTTATATATTTATATTTTTTATTTTTATATATTTTTCGATCTCGATAAAAACCTTAGATTTGTGGGATTACAATCAATTAAGTAAGTAAGTTTTTTTTTCAGGAAACTGCAATGCTGATTATATTGTTTGTGTTGTTTCGCCATCGAAGTTGCAAAAATTATTACTCTCTGTCCCAAGTGAAAAATTCGGAGAGTTTTGGATGAAAATTGTAAATACAATACAAAAATTTACCATTTAACTGTAATAATAACATTACACTGAGATTCAGATTCTGTTCAGTTATATTTATTTGTATTATTTTAGTACATAATATTTTAGTTCATCAATTTAGAACCATCGCCATCCCTAACTGGTTGTCATACGTCATTTCAATGGATTTCGCTCGCAGTTAACGATGCCTGCTTATTAGTAACCAACCAGTCTTGTTATTAGTATTAAATTTGTAAGTCTTTATTAAGCTTTATTTATTCGTAACGAAAGTTTACTACTACTACTACTTCAGCCTATTTGCGTCCCACTGCTGGGCAAAAGCCTCCTCTCATCACGAGAGGGTTTGGGCTATAGTCCCCACGCGAGCCCAGTTTGGGTACTTCACACACAACGAAACGAAACGAAAGTTTAACGAACGTTTGTTTATTTTTAATTTAACTCAAGTTAACTAGTTCAGCTAATCCTTTTTTTCAGTGTGAGTACCGCGGGAAACGGCAATTTGAATTAATATTTCTAATTGGTGCAACCAACGCTGGCACACGCGCGACCTAACTTCCGCTGGGTGTAGGCACGCAAGTTCTAACAGAACTTTTCAGATAGTGCTCCGCTCTAACGCTTTGAAGCGGCTGCCCTCGTTAGATAGCAGTGTAAACCATATTCAATTATTAGTTTTACTAGTTCTTTTACATGCCTTTATTTTACATAAGTAATAGCAATAACCATATTAGACAACTAGCTTTTCCCCGCAACTTCGTACAAAGTAAAATCCCGATTTTTCCAAATTTCAGCCCGATCGGTCCAGTGGTTTGGGCTGTGCGTTGATAGATCACTATGTCAGTCAGTCAGTCAGTCACCTTTGAGTTTTATACTAAATATATAAAACTCAAAGGTGACTGACTGACTGACTGACATAGTGATCTATCAACGCACAGCATTTAGGGTGACAATGCTTTTAAATATTTAGTGAACATATTTTGCTAATAAGGAATCGTTAATTTGACAAATAATACTTACTGATTTGAAACAGTAGCTTATAATTTACTGAGTCAAATAGAGTTTGTTTCGTCCCCCAAATAGCCCAGCATTTATGAAGTATAATACCTATACTTCTAATTTTCGTAGCTCGTAAATTTAAAAAGTTCCAAGCGGGTTGGAAATAGTCCTGCATTTCGATACATATTTTACAAGTTTGGAATTTGTCCCCTGTCGCGTTAATTATATTAAACTTAATATTACTTAAGTTAAATTATACTCAACTCTTAGCTGTTCATTAAGGGGATGACGTTACCTTTGGAGGAATTGGAGGTAATATCGACTTTAAACCAATGGATATAAAATGTTTTTTCGAATTAACTAGATAATAATATTATAAGAGAAAAACTTATAGTTACGTAGATGATTTATTAATTACAGTTGTTAGAAAATTGCTATGTAATATAATTTGGGAGAAATGAAAAGAATCATTAGCACTTTAAAAATATAAATAGGTAAGTCATAAAATGTATAATGTATGTATGTAGTCATAAGTATATAAAATCAAATGAAATTTATAATTAATTTCTATCCCATTTTACCCCCTTTACGATTGTTTCTGTTATAAAATCCATACAAATATAATATGATTATTGTGTTTGTTTGTCCGTCCTTCACGTCGAAACGAATGGATCGGTTTGAATGAAATTTTGCATGGAGATAGTTCGAGACACTGTATTCACAGTAAATAGGATATTCTTATACCGATATTTCTACGGTAACGGGTTTCCTCGGTTCAAACCAGTATTTCTCTACTTGTATATGTATAATTATAATATAATAATTTACGCAAATTCTAAGTCCACGCGGGACGAAGTCACGGGCAACGGCTAGTGGAGAATTAATAGCTGTAAACCCTCACCCAATACAAGTATAATACAATTATTGAGTATGGAAATGATAGTGATATTACCTATATGATTAAAAACACTAACCCCTTATTTGTAGTCATGTAAATAAACGCTGAGTGAAATTACGCGTTGAAGTAACTTCTCGTACTTGCTCGTCAAAACACAAATCCGAACGGGCATCACCAATTTTCAGCGGGAATTTATAAAACCGACGAAAAAACAGTGTATCATCGTGGACAAAGCCGCACATAAATCGGTATTTGCCGATAACCGGCCATTCATCGCGACCTCAAGGCGCCGTAAAATTCCCGGTTATCCGCTGAAATATTATCAGGTTTTTTTTTACGAAATCAACCGGTTCTGTGAAAAGGTTGTTTTGTTTCGATTTAACCGTCGCACCAATTTTGAACTGACGCGTTGGAATGGGCTGCTAATTTAACATGTGTTAGAAATTGTAAATAAATATAAAGATATTATAAGATAAAAACCATTTATTCAATTAGGATTTTACAATCACTTTTGCATCGTCATTATGTACAGTTTGATGTAGTTATCATTAAAAACATACCGTTATCCGCTGCAAGCTTCGTCATTGATTTAGGTACCTACATCTTCTACTTTGTATGACACTTTTATTTAATCACACGCACTATATCAAATTTTAACTAAGTCCTTAAGCGCACACATATTTATTACTCCAATTCAGGCCAGGCATTCTTGTCACTTAAATAATCTTCTACACAATAGTAACCTTTGCGCAGCAGAGCACTTTTTAAATATTTTTTAAGTTCCGGAGTAAGGGAGGGGCAGGTTCATGGCTTCTCGGGGTAGTTTATTGTAATAAAGAATACATTGACCCATAAATGATCTAAAAACTTTTCTCACACGAAATTTTGGTACTGCTTTTTTATGTTTATGTCTGGTGTTGATCATCTTTTTAAAGGAATTCATAGATTTTTTGACAAAATGTGTGTGTTTTTTTTAATGGGCTCAGTGTGAAGTAGAATATTTTATGGTCAACATTATCACGTCAGGTAATACTGTATAGGTCTACCAAAAGATTCGTCTTATGCCAAACGCATACAGTAGACTACTGGAGTAACGCCGCCGCTACGCAAAACCTATTGAGTACCTATATTGAACATTATTTTTCTGAATTTCCGAGAGTGTGTCCATAGACAAATATAATTTGAATTTAAATTAAAAGAATGACTAATTATAATAATTATATAAATACTCATTTTTTTATATAGTTAAAAGCTTTAAGTGTATAGTTAAGATTTTTTTTTCGTTACTTATTGTGTACATTGTATCTGGCTTCTTGAAGTCATATGAGTAGGCAATGTTTGTTTCAAGTTTTTCGTAACGTTACCCTGTAATTTTAAAATGTAATGAGTGCAAGGGAATCTGAAAACCGACCTCACTCGCAGAAAATGCCGAGCGGTATCCTATTTTCCACTTTATTAATTAAAAGTAACAGTCTTCTGTTTTGTTACTTTTTAAAACTATGTATGAAGTAAGTAAAGTATTGGTAGGACACTGTACGGCGAAGGAAAATCCAATTTAAAAAATAAACTAAAGTAGACACCCAAGCCAATGGAATAATAATTAAAAAAAATAGTATTCTTCCTTAGGTGGTAAGCCTGCTGTGTCCACATCTGAGCAAAGGCCTCACCAAAACTTCCACCGTTCTCTATTACTACTACAGCCTATTTGCGTCCCACTGCTGGGAACAGGCCTCCTCTCATCACGAGCGGGTTTGGACTATAGTCCCCACGCGGACCCAGTGCGGATTGGGGACTTCACACACATCTTTGAATTACTTCGCAGATGCGTGCAGGTTTCCTCACGATGTTTTCCTTCACCGAAAACCATTAGTGGTAAATTCAAATTGAATTTCGCACATAAGTAAACTTAAAGGTGCGAGCCGGAATCTCTCTGCATGAGGTGGTGGTCGAACCACTAGGCCACCACGGCACCTTTTCCACCGTTCTCCTCTTCTAACAATTGTTAGCTTATAAAATTCATAGGTAAAAAACTTACAAATAAGCAATCTACGCTCTTGTTCACCCGGGGTAAAACTATAGAGAATCCATAAACTAAATAAATAGCTAGGTTAGTGAATGAACAGTAAAATACACTGGAAAAGGGACGCAATTAATTAGGGCACTTGCATGAAGAAAAATGTCACAACCGGGAAATAGTAGCACGCAAAAAGATACCTAAATATTCTTGCTACTAAGACTGTTTATTCTATTGAGTTTGGGCATAATTTTGGGTGTTCCCGGAAGCAAGGTGCGGGAGTCACATCCCGCGACGCCATCCCGATGTAATAAATTACGATAAGCTGATCAAAATTCCCGGAGAATAAGGCAAGGTATTGTGCGTTGTACGCAACTAAGTAAAATCCGTACTTACCTATATTATAAATCCGAATAACTCTATCTGTTACCCCTTCAAGCTCAATCAGTTGGACCGATTTAGAATAAATTTGTGGAGATATTTCGAGTCCAGGAGAAGGACATAGGCTACTTTTTGTCCCGAAACAACGCATAGTTTCTGCGGGCACGCCATAACCGAATTCCTCGCGGGCGAAATCGCGGGCAGCCGATCCAGCGATTTAAGCGAAGAGTTTAAGTGAAGAGGCAACAGACAGACAGAGTAACTTTTGCATTTATAGTATTAGTTTGGATTAGTAGCGATCGTAGGTATATTATGGATATCATTCGTTGATTAATATTTACATAATAGTTATCGATAAGTATGTTTATGAACTTATCACACCGTGGCTCACTTGTATCGACTAACCCTTCCCTTATATTCCCTTATATGTTCTTATCTTATTCAACAAACCTTAATTTCAAAATAACCCTTTACAAAAATGGGTAAAAAGACACCTTTCTGGGGTAAAGGTGCCAAGAGTAACGACCGGCTAACCTGATCGCTGTCACTTCATATTTTACAAGGGCCCTCTGTATAAATCTCGACTTAATAGAAATCTATTGCTCGAAAGCCTGGATTCCTGAGTATTTTCCCTTTAGGTACTTTCTTTTCAAGATGAATGCTCTGGTAAGAGTTTGCGAGTTGAAAAATGAACGGCGGTGTTGATATTTATTAGAACTAGGCAGTAGTATTGACTTTAAAAATATTTTGTAAACTAAATACCACATCCGCAATTACCCCGTTTACCTAAGCGGAGCCTAAACTGCACACTAAAATATTTACAAATACGTACGAGCTCGTACGCCTCTCTGACCCCCGGAACACAACAGTGCGAGCACTGGTGTTTGGCCGAGATGGTGGTAGCCATCCTGAAGAACACTGCATCAGGCCCTACGACCGGCAGAAAGAGAAGATGATAATTATATACCTTTCGTCCTTAATGACAACGCTACAAGCTAAAAGACAAAGAAAGATGTAAAATCGTCAAGTTATTATTCTATACTAGATTTCCCCGTAAAATCGTCCTCATGTAATTAGAATAGAAATAATCTAAAATTTTTAAACCCTCCTTGATTTCCGCAGTGGTAAAAATTCCTTTTTACCTATAGCAGATGTCTACATTGTAATACTTAATTATTAGCGTAGTTTTGATCTGTGCGTTAATATCAGCCAGCCAGCCTTTTCAATAATTAGTAGATGGGTAATTCTTTGTCGAAGATTCGAGAAATCCGGTTCAGTCGCTAACAGCGTGCCGAACAAATTTCGGTTACCTAATAGATGAGAATGGTTTTGATGAGAAACCGGTAGCCATCGATTCCCGGGGGACTCTGAAACTTCGCATCGCCAAGCATGCGTCCTCTTAATAGAGCGGGTTCAGTCAAACGGCTTTTTTTATTAAGGTTCCCTGACCCAGCATCGTCAAATTGCTCTTGTAAGATCATACTTTTCTAAGAAATGTTAAAAGTTAAAAATATGAAAGAAACACATGTTATATTTGATTATATCATTCTTACATTGACAGCTTTCGTTACACGTTTCACGAAACTTCGCTCGATACAATTTGATTCCAAAGTAACCTCTTACTCGAGCCTTTAATCCAACTTTACTCCAGTTTATTATATCAAACAGTATAAAACTAAATATAACCGAAAAAATATCCATATTATATGCATACATTGACAGCTTTATAAATGTCATGTTTTGAGACGGTATTTTTATAGAAATTAAAACGTGTTAAATCGGTCGTTCTGTGCGTAGCGATTTGTCTTTCACTCGTTGCACAAGTTACAGTGACGGCTAAGCTGGGTATAGGAATGGCTTTAAGTAGGTAAGTCGTGGGAATAGCTGTTTAATCCAAACATATAGTGTATTGTTTTTATTCATCAAAATTTTACTTAGTAACTTTTAAATTAAATATCTGGCAACACCATTTCATGGTTGCTACCTGTATTATCCTGAATAATAATACTATCGATTAGCATAATAAAATAGGGAGCGTTTGTTTTTTTTTAATTTTAGATGGTTCGAGTCCCGGGCGAGGCAAGCGAGTTTTGGAAAATCTTTGAATGCAGTTTTGTTTCTTTTTAAAAATAAAGGAATGTCTTCTTTAAGTAAAATGAGCTAGCTTAAGGATTTAAGGTAGTTTCCCTCCAGGGCCCGACTTATCTTTCCACACTGTATACTGAATTTTTTTCAGAACTGAATTACCTAAGATCAAAATTTAAATATGAAGTTATTCCGTTACAATATAAAAACATAACACACACCAAAATCTTAAAAATGACCACTTTCAAAAAATGTTAAGAGTAATTAAATAGGTATTGCAAGAATCTTAAATTATACAGTGATCTAGCTATCTATTTTTACTCGCAGGCTCAGTAGGTATGCCACCTGGTGATCGTTTTTTAGGAAACCCTCATTTGTCTCCAATTTCGCGAGGATCCCTAAAAAAACTCGATAAATTACAATCCCGAATCACCACCCCACGAAACAAGTTATTGCCGTCCCGAATTAATTGCTCTCCGCTCCTTCGATTTTTCCAAAGAGTGTCATGCAGCTCGGATATAATTCGGAGTTTGCAAATGAAAAGTAAAATTGGAAATGTAGTAATTCTTTACTCCTCCTACTTACTGACCTCTCCAATAACAGTACATTTTGATGCAAGTGCGAGTTGCAATTACGAGTGAAATAGCATATTATGTATTAAGGCCGGTGGAATTGCGAATATTTTCTGCAACAAAAATGAACTTTTTCTAATATCACCAAAAATCATGCATCATTTTACTCTAACATACCACGACAGTCATACAATTCTCTTAATACTTTAGTGACATGCAAAATAAAAGTTTCAATGACCGCAAGAAAATTGTTTAAGTACACAGAACTTCTTTCGTCGCTCGAAAAGTCACAAGCAATTTGGAAAAGTCGGAAGCAATTTGTTTTAAAGTCAAATCCAAACAATGGGAAACAGGCAATTGATTTAATGGAGGGCCCCGGCCATAGACAGGAAGATTAGGGATGTTTTGTCGGAATTTCCACCCTTCTAATAATTACAAATGGTTTTTTGCGCTGACAAAACGGCCATTTTGGGGAATCCATTGTCTACCTACTGAATTTTAATTAATTCATCATCATTATGATTTTTTTACTAAAAAAGACGACCCACCAGGTTTCCATAAGGTCCTTATGGAAAGTAATGGCCGCTTAAGCCCGGGTTAAACCAAATGCGTCTGCGGCTCGCCTGCAACCTTAATATATAGTACATATATAACATTTACAGTAGTACCTATAACTGAACATTAGTTCTAAATGTTATATTATAATACAGATAATGTGCAATGTTTTACCGCACGGAAGTCGTAGTCAGTGTAGATACTTACCTATATTTGTATGTACGAAACATACTTTCTCTTTCTTTCTTCTTCTTTCTTTCAGTCGTCTAGTTATTCATAAAATAATTTGCATCTGTTGAAATAAAACTCACCTCATTTAATAAAGCGGGCCCAGGGGAGACAGAGGAAAATTGCGCTTAAAAATATTTGGGAAAAGACAACATTGACATTATGATGTTTTTTTTTTTATGCTTCACATTTTTACTTAAAATTCGTTTTTTATTTTTTATTTACTGTATTATCGGAATGAGCCTTTAAACCCATTACTGATCATTTTAACCCCCTTATTTAAAACGTGATATCCGGAATAAAGTAATTTTATATTTTATGTCACAATCACAAAGTATTTTTATTACAAATTTTCTTTAAATGTTTTTTGCTGGATATTGCAAATTGTACAAACTTTTCAACAATGGCTCTTAAAAGTGCTTCTGTACTTTTTGACGTGATAACGTCTTATGCCGACTGCGCGCACGAAAGTGAGAGCGCGGAACAAGCGATAGAGAGGCACGATGGGTCTAAGCGTGACGTTATCACGTAAAATTATTGTCCGTAAACCGAATTTATATTTTACGGAATATAGTTACATAAAGTGGACTCGATTTGTAACCATTACCAATTAAAATCCAAATCGGTCCTGTGGTTTCAGCGTAAAGATAAAGGTAACAGATAAGTTACTTGGATGAATAGGTGGATATAATTCATAATTATGAATAATATTTAGTACCTACTAGTTGTCCCGGTGAACTTTGTATCATCCGAAGGAAATTCCCATACAAACTTATTTTTATTTTTTCAAGTGTTCATTATTTTTTTCCTGTGTTATTTTCTATCCACTTATTTAATTTCAGTTTAAAGACAAATACGACAGAGTATTTGAATTCCCGTTATGAATGCCCTTACAGGCCGTTAGCGAGGAAGACAAAGTACCTCCCCCTCATTATAAACTGGCGGCGTCAAGGTGTTGGGGTTTGACCGAGGAATTCGCAATTATTCGCTACCGGCAACGGTAAAGGTTTGCAGCCTAATTCTTTAAAATTAAAATAGAAATGTATCCAAAAGTTGTATAAATGTTCAAAAAAGTGGGTGGTACAGGTTACGATGTACTTCATTCATAGCGGCCGACTTAGCGCGCGCTGTGTTGATTTATCAAAATACCTACTTACGTTAACCTTAGGACGTGAAATAGTAAAGAGAAAATAAACGAAAGTTCACGATTAATCGTAATTTTCATTTGATGAATAAGTTATATCTTTACTTATAAAACCGGAATAAACGACGCTGAAGTTAAAACACGTTTCGGATTTTGCAAATGTTTCGAAGTTTCGAAGTAAACGAGCTTTTGATTATAGACAGTTTAGAATTCTATTTCGTTTCTGTTAAGGTGTGTTACTGTTTAGATGAATTATGTGTGAAAAACGTTAAAGTTTACAAATATTCGCAAGTATCATATAATTAAAAAAAGTGAACCTAAATTGCGCACTAAAATATTACGGGGTACAAATACATCAGCGTGTGTGCGAGAATCTGTATAGGGCTGGACGGAACAAGAGCTTGACTCGACTCATCGCTACTTGTCTCTGTCACATTGCTAGGTATCAGTTATATTGCCGTCTCACTCGTTTCATGCGCACTCTCCTTCGCCGCGGGAGGAACGAGGAAACGTATTTTGGTGCGGGGAGGTGAGTACCGCTACAATGTACATTAGATATACTGTGACAGAAGGGTCCAAAGGCAAACTCCAAAACTATACATAGTTCATAGAACATTATTAGGGCTCTGTGTTTACGGGTTCCTGATACAAGCCGCCTATTAATAAATCATAGGCCATTTACATAAAATGATTTAAGATCCTCGTTATGTCTCGTAAATAGCTGTTAAGTTACCGAACGGAATGGTCAATTTGAAATATCATAATCTCGTAAACGGTGTGTGGCAAACTTAGGGGGGGGGGGGGACTATGTTCTGCAGTGGTATTTTGACCTCTTTTGCTTACTACTTAAGCCTATCTGTGTCCCACTGCTGGGCACCGGCTTCCTCTCATCACGAGAGGGTTGAGCTATAGTCCCCACGCGGGCCCAGTGCTGATTGGGGACTTCACACACATCTTTGAATTACTTCGCAGTTGCGTGCAGGTTTCCTCACGATGGTTTCCTTCACCGAAAAGCTCAGTGGTTATTTAATCCTACTCGTAATTAAAATCTCGCTCCGGTTTATATTTATTGCATCGGTGAATTTTAACATAAAAACGTCGGTAAAATTTCGTGTTCATTTAAGTCTTATGCAGACTTAAAAGTATCAGAAACCACTTCAAAAAGATTCTCTAAGAACCTGTCAAACTCGAATGGAAAGAAACTTTTCTAATTTTCGTTAAAAAGAAAGTGAAACAGGTGAATCGAAGCGTCACATTTTAATAACGCGTTGGAAGTTCTTTTTAAACTCTCGTTTTCCACAAAAAAAAAAAAACGTTTTACGCAACGAAACCTAGATCAATCACTCTTAATCACTTTTAATTAAGTCTGCGAGTTAATTACTGTTTGATTAACATTAAACAGTGAAATTAATGAACCGAAAGGTGTCACTTTGGGCGTCGGGCCGCTAAAAGAAGTTAAATTCGAAGATATTTTGGCGGCTCTTTTAAAATTACGTATTTATAAACGACTATCAGTTTTAGCCCAGAAGCTAGCTAAACTCCTTGTCTCTGTACCTATTAGGTATACGAAATTTAGTTCTTTTAGACTTTTTTAAATTTCGTTTTTTACTTACTTACCTACTTTTATAAGGGCATATCATGAAACTCATACAAACATAAAATATATAGGCAGGCTGATAGGATAATATTATTTAATACTTACTTCTAAAAACGTCTTCAACCAGATGACATTCCCTCATAATTTAAAGCAACATAAGTAAAGGCCCTCTCAAAATGCATTATTCAAAAAGTTACCTACCAAAATATCCTATGAATTTAATTTGGGCCTAAGCAAGCATGGCGAAGTAACTCTATCCTACCCTTAAGAAGGCAAACACAAGGCATGTCTTAGCTTGCTCCGCCGCACACGGTGAGACGCCAGTGCTAATGAGCCCTGCCCTCCTGCGGTTACAGAGCAAAGTGTTCCGAATACACAGGTCAACCTTGTCTGGTGGTTCGATACATATTATATTGAGGGACCGGCCAACAGTCTATCTTTTGGTATAGTGGAATTTGGCACAAGTGATAATAAGAGCGGCTTATGGTAAAGGTTGAAGCGGCCATTTACAGATTGTGTCGTTCAAGAGTCTTGTAAAATCACAGATAACTCCTGATTCTTAGTCACCGAAGAAGAAACACAATATTAAATATGTGTCGGCTTACGATTTCAATCCAACAAAGTCCGAAAATTTACAGTGTGTGAAATAATGTGCAATTTGTAGAATGTGCTTTATTCGGTACCTATTGCACTTGGGCTCCAAAATAACCTTTTTTTGTTAATCGTTATTGGCAATAATTTTTCTTCTATCTCACCGGTTAGAGTAGCAAAGACTTGGTGCATGCTTAGGTAAGTACTATGCTTACCTATTCATATCTTGAGTTTGAAAATATTCAAGTTGCGCTCATCAAGACTTTTTTTCTAGCATATTTGAATGTCCCACTGCTAAGAAAAGGCCTCTCCCGTGACCTTCCAACTCCCTCTATCCTCGGCCATTGTAGGCCAGTTACTGTTGTTGTTGAACGTGTCCAGGTCGTCCCGCCACCTCCGCCTGGGCCTGCCACTAAGTTTCTAAAATATTATTATGTCAGGTTCTCGTCTAATTATCTTTTATTCCTTGCACCGCACCCTCTTCTTCAACACAATGTACTTTAACGACACTATCCTCGCCTCTACAGTCTGCGAAATTGCGTCTCCACTTGTCTAAAATTATTGCCTCGTAACTCGTCGTTGGGTCCTTTGGCTTTTGATGCTATATTCAGATTTCTTAGGCCGTAAACGTCGCAATGACCCTTAGTTTACGACCCCTGTAACAGGCTTGTTTTGCACCTGCTGGTGTTAATGGGACCTTTTGAAAGTCGATTTGCGGAGGGGTATTGAAGTCAGCGTTTGGAATAAATACCACGGAACATCGCTATGAAAGCTTTAACTGTGACAGATTAAAATGAAGAACGATAGAAAAGCACGTCCGTCTTTTTGTTTAGAGTAAATAAAAAAAGGGCTTATTGTTTTTCCCAGTGTCTTATGTAACAACTTTCTGCCAGCGACGTCGTCCGCGTAGAATTCAGTAATAGCGTTCCCACGGAAACTATGCGTTTTTCCGGGATAAAAAGTAGCCTTTATGTTGACCAGGGTAATAAACTATATATCAAATTTTGTTGCAATCTGACCAGTAGTTTTAGTTAAATCCGGACATACTTCATTAGTACATTATTGCAGAGGCCGCCAAGTAGCGCATTGCCGGACGAGTCAGTTAGAAGGCTGAGCGAAGCGAAGCCTTCTATTAGCACGAGTCCGGCAATCGCAATTGCGGCCAAGGTATATATAATGCTTTTCTCAAACAGCGAGGAAATACGTAAGGTCAGTCGGGGCAAGTGCGCCAGGATGGGGTAAGTGCGCCTAACATAAATATATCGAAACCTATAACTATTACTCAACTAGTAGTTGGCTGTTTACAAGGCATAGGGGCGAAATAAATTTAGGCGCACTTACCCCACATCAGTATTTACTACTTCCATGATCGTGGATGATTTGGCCATGGAAGTTGTACTTATTACCTCCATGGATTTGTCCGTTTCGGGGCAAGTGCGCCAGGATGGGGTAAGTGCGCCTAACATAAAAATATCGAAACCTATAAATAATACTCAACTAGTAGTTGGCTGTTTACAAGGCATAGGGGTGAAATAAATTTAGGCGCACTTACCCCACATCAGTATTTACTACTTCCATGATCGTGGATGATTTGGCCATGGAAGTTGTACTTATTACCTCCATGGATTGGTCAGTTTCTAAAGGTGTCTCAAATAGCAAGCGAATTAAAAAAAAAAACACACACGACAATAATGTTTTTGCTGGCCAAGGCCGGCAATGGACAGCCTCGCGTCTTCTTTTTTTGAAAGTAACACGAACATTTCCGAGCATGTTTGAGAAAAGACAATTTTTCTAAAAATCGTTATTTTGCGTTCAGTATCTGTTCTTTTATATAGGTACCTAGTCTCTTTGACTTGTAAGTTTCTTTTTATTTTCAAGTTACATACGCGACTTCTTCTACAGACTTATTATTTTGTGTAAATTCATTTACACAAAATTCATTTAGTAATATTCTTTCTTCATAATTAGTTATTACATATTAAGTAATCTAGTAGAAAAACGTCTATTATAGGGACATCCAAATGTGCTTTTTTGTCTTTGTAAAAGCCTTTCTTCCACCTACTTACCTATTCCAAGCGTTTCTAGTCCCAAACATAAACTTTACGCATCAACCTTTAGGTTATTAGACATTGATTTAGAAGGTAATATTGGATTATGATAAGAGGTTATATTGCTATCAATTACTGTCTGCCGCGGGTTTGCGTCGGGATTACACTGTGATCTATCTGAGACGGCGATATTATTAGTACATGTGTGTGAGTAGGTCAAATTGGTATCAAATAGGCTGTTGTGTTTTTGGTTAGTTATTGTATTGCTGTTGGGTTATGGTAGTCAACTCGGTACGTGATGAAAACGGTACTCATGTTGGTGGTTATTTTTGATAAAAATAACAAGAGGGTTTCAATAGTAGATTGTGTGACTGGGGAGAAAATGGTATATTTTACCATGGGTGATGGATTGAATCCAGAGCGACGCGAAAGATTCCAGAATCGCATTTTGCTCCCTCTAAACGGGGAACAAAGTACTCTTTTTCGAATAGGAGGCGTGAAAAATTACTTTCCAGTCATTACCTATTTATACCTACCCATTAATTACACAATATACAATAAGGACCATTCAATAGAACCTCGTGCTGAAGCTGAAGCAACAAATGACCGTTATTTGGTCGGCATACGTCATACAAATAACCATTTCTTTGGCGTAATCGCCTACGATTGTTCGAAGGCTTGGCGTGAACACCGCCTCTTGTTAGAGAAATCGCTTGGTCCGTAGCGGTGTAAAGTAGGAGATTGTAGCGGAGCTTCTTTAAATCATTGGTTGGCAAATGCTTACACAGGCCACCTGATGGAAGGTATAAGTGGTCTCTGAGGCACAAGGCCAAAAGGAATCATAAGATTACGAATGTGTTGCCGTCTCCTGCGAGGACTAACATTGAATACCTCTATGTTAGTCTTTTCATTGGCTTTCTTAGGTACTCCTTTACCGCAGCACACTGATAAATGGGCACGCGGGCGCAGATACGTACCTATTGGGGACTTAACACACACTGTGGTTTCCATCACTGAGAAGCTCAGTGGTCAATTCAAATTGAATTTCGGACATATATTTTTTATACCTAAAGTTGACAAACGAGCGTGCGGGCCACCTGATGTTAAGTAATCACCGCAGCCCATGGACACCAGCAGCTCAAAAAGAGCTACCAGTGCGTTGCCGACCTTGCAATTCACGGTACACTTGCCTCTTAAAGGCACCTAAGTCGTATCTCGCTGGAAAAACCCCAGCAGGAAGTTCATTCCATATTTTGCACGTACGTGGTAAAAAGGACCGCGTAAATCGCACAGTTGAGGACGGCCAGCCATCGAGATGGTGTTGATGGATTCTAGAATTCAGACGGGTTGATCTGTGGTGGAACTTCGCTGCAGGGATAAGATCAAAGAGTTCCTCAGATCACTCTTCATTGTAGATCCTATAAAATACGCACAGGGAGCTAACGTGCCTGCGAAGAGCACATCCTTAAGTAACGTCAGAGGTGCGAGTTTTTATCGAACCCGGAACCTCTGCATGAGTAAGCAAATGTAGAAGCAATAGATCACGTGATGTAAAGCTTTAACCTGTTCTATTCTATATAAATTAACACTGCGCCAATATCAAAGTTAGGGTCACATGCCTGCAGTTGTTCGGTAATAAAGGAAAATGTATGGTATACCTTTAACCTGTCTTATATATAATTATTTTATGTAATATTTTTATTGCAAATAAAGTCATTTTTGTTTAATTCCTTACTGTACCGATATGTGAATTTCCTAACAGCAAAGCGCTCCTACCTTGCGTCCCACGCGTCATTGCTGGAGAAATCGCTAGCACTTACAGAAGCCGTTAGGGCCGATAAGAAAAATAAAAGGAGCCGGTCTCTCATCAAACCATTAGGACCTTATTGTCGAAAGGTGATAGTTAGGGCGTAAATCCTGCACTACGACGTTACAGGTCACAATGGAGACAACTGACCCTTTCATCTGACAGGTGTGATGTCTCAATGCAGGATTCACGCCTGAAATACACCTTTGGAAAAGTGGAATGTCACATCTCTTCACGAATTGCGCGATCCCGCTTTACCTTTATACAACGCTATTAGTCTTGTCTTGAATCATGATCTTAGTCTCATTATTTAGCTCATAATAGTCAGCTCGAAGTTACGGTCTTATGCAAGCTACCTTATGGCATAGAATATTTAATAGTACTACTTACAGAATGGCCACGGCATCACCCGCCTAAATCTAGCCGGCGCGCAACTCGCGCCCAACTCTCCTTACCGTCATTTGTTTCATCCGGAGATGGTAAGAGAATCTTTGGCCCGCGTAGTTGGTACACGCACGCACAAAGACGTCCTCACACGCACATTGACACTTCATTCGAATTGTGTTCTAAATCGTGCTTTTATAGGCCGTGTCCGCCATGTGCGCAATCACTATGGCTCCTGGACTAAAGAGATTCTTAGATTTCCAATACGTTAACCTGAGGACTATGATTGAATGTCTGAATCCTGGTCATTTCACCAGCCCTCTTACTAATAGGGGGGGGGGGGGGGTAATAATAGGGTGCGATCACTGGTGTTTGGCGGCAGGTTAGCGGGTAAGAAGCAAGATAAGAAATTCGGATATTCCTCTCTGGAACTCCCTTACAATCCCGAAGGAACCTACATGCCAAAATTCAGCTTTCTACGACCAGTAGTATCGGCTGTTCTTTCTATGCCAGTTATTTAATCATTCAGACGGTAATGGTAACGGAGTTATACTATCATTTAGACAGTAACGGTTAACGGTAGAGTTATACTGGGGCTCTATTCGAAGGCTTGAATAGGGACAGGGAGATTCCCTATGGCTGCACTATCGCGTCGCGGCGTTGCAACTGAACTTTAAGCAGCTAGATTTAAAGTTCAAATTGAGCGCCGTGACGCGTGAGCGGACAACAAGGAACTTTTCAAGACTGCACATATTAAGTATTGTGGAGACTGGCCGAGTATAATCGGTGAGTTGACACCGTCGGGTGACAAGCAAAAGTCACTAAGTACACTTTTTTAAAAAGCTATTTTTTTGGGTACAATGTAATATTTTTTCGTGTATTTGCTAATGACAAACACATTAATGCCATAAAAACAATTTAAAACTATCTTACGATTTACAAAAAAACATTAAATACTAACGCTATAATAACACTCGGCAGCAAAAACTCACTCACTCACAGAAAAAGGCAGATCTCATCAAGCTAGTTAAAGCTAAGCAGATACCAGAAGAATTCGCTCCGTGGTATAAGAATCTTAAAACGCTGAAATCGCTCCGATATCGCTTGCCGGAGCCAAATTACGACGAATCAGAAAGAAGTGATTCCGAAGCCGAGACTGATATTTAAGTACTTTTAATTGCCAAGATAAACTAGTTTATTTTTATTACCGAGTTGGTGTAAAGTTTTAATAAAGGTTACCGCTGTTCATACAAATGTTTCACTATATACACTGATTTTTCAAAACTGCGGCAGCAAAAACTCATTATGCATAATATAACTATTAAACAACAAATGATATTATTCATATTTCATTATCATATATATTTGCCGCATTTTTTAATACTTAAAAAAATGCATTACACTTGATTTAAGTAATATACGGATTTATTAAGTCGAAAAATATCAAAACATTGATTATCTCCCTTGTGTCAATTTGGTACTTAGTGACTTTTGCTTGTCACCCGACGACATTTTCTTTGAAAAATAGGTAATTTTAAGCGTAGAATTGGATTGATTGATATATTTAGTCTTTTTCTATCCTTTGTAATGAACACATCTCTGAAAATATAATATCAATTCAACTTTAAATCTATTATTTCATAACTATGAAATAATAGATTTTTCCTAACTAGGGAAGTGTTAGGACAGTAATAGGGCCAGCCTTCAAGATTTGGACATATTTTAATTAGCTAAACATCGTCTTCGTGTCTTCGGATTCCACCGCTGATCTCCGTGCCTGCAGCATCTACCTGAGCTAACATCAACCCCCCTCTACAGTATCTAGGAAAGGCCCGTTCATAGACATGAATGAATTACGTGAACAGGCCTTTGTAAACAAGAGATGAAGTCATTGACTAAAAAAAAGGTAAGAAAGTTCGTAAAAAAGAAACGAAATAACTTTTTGCGAATGAATTCCTCGCGTAAATTTGACGACTTTGAAATAAAAACTTCAGTTAATGGAAAAAAGGCAACGCTGTGGTAACACTTTAAGTTTCATTGTTAAATCTTGGATACTGCATACCACAGCCATCATGAGAGGGTTTAGGCTATAGTCCCCACGTGGGCCGAGTGCGGATTGGGGACCTTCACACACATCTTTGAATTACTTCGCAGATGCGTGCAGGTTTTCTCACGATGTTTTCCTTCACCAAAAAGCTCAGTGGTAAATTCAAATTGAATTTCGCACATAAGTAAACTTAGAGGTGCGAGCCGGAATCGAACCCCGACCCTCTGCATGAGAGGCGGTAGGTCGAACCGCTAGGCCACCACGGCTTCATACGGATCCTGCATACGTTGTGTTTTAATTTTGAAATAGACGTACCCAAATAATAATAATTTATTTCGACTATAAACTTCATCATCATTGTCGTAAACCTTCTTTGACCGTTTTAGCTTAGGCTTCCTTCAACCTTTTCCATTTTTTCATGTCACATAATGTTTACAGACCTAATTATTTTCTGTTGAGTTTTTGTATTATTATCTTTATGTAGATACTTTATTCATCATTTAATTAAAACCTGACGGCATATAAGACAGTACAGTGCAGCATAATACTGTTAGGTAAATTAGTCAAAATATTACTCTTAGGAATCAATGTACCTTTACATAATTATAATAAGGATGACGACAACTTTTTTTTCCTTAGTCTATCAGGAAGATTATTGAAAAGTATTGGACACGTATTTTTTTCTTTTTTCACGAAATCAAACTTATACGGAGATATATCGAGTTGAAATGTCGCGTGACGTCACGGTTAGGTACGATTTATACCTAACGGTGACGTAGTTAGCCCCCAGTCTCCAACTTTAAAGCGTTTTAACTTAGTCATTCTTTGTTAATTTGATAAAACAAAAAATACGTGTCTAATATTTTTTTATTACCTGACTGACGGACTAATTATAATTTCGATTTCTTCACCCTGTCGTCATCCCTATTATATATTTTATGTAACTACGCAATAAAAAAACATTCAGTAACAAATCCTTTATTTCAAACTTGAAAACCTTACAAAATTTACTCAACATACGTATATATTTTCTCTTAGTTAGGTATAGTATGTACTTATAGGACCTAAAAGCTATTAAGTGCATTTATCTACATAAAGGTGAAATAGGATAGCAAAAAAGTGCGAATTAAGGTATTTGGTGTTCCTGACTAGATTGAATTACTCGTTTTTAAGAAAATGTTATTTGAATACATATAAATAAATCGCAATACGGAATCGAGAAACACGAACATAAAATTCTTCCACTAGGTGTGAATAATGTTTATTAAGTTACTCCAAGCCTAGATACTTGAAGCAAAGCCTTTTGAAATGACAAAAGAACAGTCAATACTTGTTCGATTCCATGCAGAAGTATCAAATTATTTTTACCATTGGAGTACCGAAAAGCAATTAATAAAGGAAAAGTTTCAGGGAATATAGAAACACACATTGAAATTTGAAAACTAGTCACGTGACGCGTAATTGCGTATTTGGAACGTTGACTAAAAAAAAGTAGACCAACGAATATTTCTAAAGAGACAGACGCGGAATAAAACTAAAGCCCCCGGAATAAGATACACAATTAACTACACTTGGGAGTATCATTTAAAAATAATATGTCTTAGATGAAGATGAAATTGTTGACTGAAGTTTTGTAAATAAATATATTATTATGCATGCTAGCGCGGTGATATAAAATGCAAGTTCTATGATAAAACCCTTAGTTAAGCAATAAGAACAAAACTAAAAAAACAAGCAACTAAACATTGATATGCCAAAAATATAAGTACCTATCCTCGACATACCGCACGAGTTGTAAATAAGTTTCCAATAAATATTTATGAAACAAGTTGGTAGAACAAGGAACCGGGTTCCCTTATGAGATTTCCATGATAAGTAAGTATATCTTATATTGAAAACATCAAAGTAAACATTTAGTTTAAATATTTTATCAATATATGTAAGTATTGTAAAGTCAAGGTTGGAAACGGGGAAAAATAATGTTAATCATCATCAAATAATGTTCAATTTGGTAAAATTTAAATTACAATCAATCCATGAGACACAATATTTTATAGATTGATTTGTAAATTTTTAAAGTACAGGTCCACAATATTAGTGTCATAAATTCATGGTTACATTTTAGTAACTTACTTGCATTTTAGAGTATAGGTACTAAAATTAGAGTACACACATAAATATGTATAACGATATAGTTTTTACGATGTTACTTGGGTGATTTATGTAGGTACGCTTGCATTTCCAATATTCATCAAGAGCTTTATAATTGGCTAAAAAAAATCTGTATTGCATTTTGAAGATAAGGGTTGCAACATAATGTTAGTAAAAGCAATTATGTAAATTATTTCAGTTCTCCGTATAATAAACATAAATAATACAATATAAATATAATATTATACATATAATTCAAGAGGTACATTTTTTATCGTCTGCTTACTCCATCTAGCAGTATTTAAAAGCAATTTAGTGACTTAAGCCATACAAACACACTTTTCAAATAAGAAGTCTGTATTAGATATTTGAAAATCTTTATAATAGATAAACATAACTATACAATACATACGTAAGGATATATATTATAATGAAGATAAATAGATAAGATATATAAAACAGAGGAAGCGAAATGAGTAAAGTAAGAAAACATTTTTAATCTCTTATTATATACAAAGAAATAATATCTGACAAAAAAACAATACAAAGTGATATTACCGTCTGGATACAAAAAGTTACAAAATTATGCTAAAAACAAGTTTCTTACAAATTGGATGCAAGTTTAATTTTAAGATATAATATTAAATCATATTTTAATTTAAAAAAATATCCAAAGTCGCATGTCGTTTATGTTCTTTCCGTACCTTTATGTGTGTTATGTGAAACAATGAAAATACAAATTTAAAAAAGTCAACGCAATTCGTTACGTGCCCAAAAAACAAAATCATTAAATTTGGATGTCGATTTCAAACTCGCCGGGGATGAAATAAAATCTAGGGAGTTACAGATCTGTAAAATTAACCATTGCACAATTTTCTACCAGTT
The DNA here is from genome assembly GCA_963971205.1 of Aethes cnicana. Classification (NCBI taxonomy): domain Eukaryota; kingdom Metazoa; phylum Arthropoda; class Insecta; order Lepidoptera; family Tortricidae; genus Aethes; species Aethes cnicana. The sequence goes on along the minus strand of OZ020279.1, from coordinate 3,143,955 downwards.
ACAATTTTATACTGGCCATCAAGAAAAATATCAAAACTAATCACATGCGATCTGAGAAAAAAGAAATGCGTTCAGTCAAACTTTGATTGCAATGGCGTTTAGAATACTTGCACCCTATGGTTTTCTCTGTCACACACTATGATGTTGCCTCCTGACATGACAGCGATGCCTTCAAGGCCCTTGAACTCCCCGTCGCTGGATCCCCAGGACCCGAAGGCACGGAGGAAGGTTCCATCAGGGTGGAAGATTTGGATTCTATTGTTTCCAGAGTCAGCCACTACGATGTAGCCTTGGTCATCAACTGCCACACCCCTGAAAAAAAAGTGGTGGTTATTATATTTGGAACTATACTCGTACGTCTGTAATAGGGATGACAACAGGGTGAAGAAATAGGAATTGTAATTAGTCCGTCAGTCAGGTAATAAAAAAATATTAGACACGTATTTTTTGTTTTATCAAATTAACTACCTAATAAGAAGTACTTTCATTCGGAACCCTAAAAACAATGTTTATTGAAGTAACATAAGAATAAGCCGCTGCTTTTGATGTGACAATTCAGTATATTTATTTGTAAAATAAGTCATTTGATCTGTTGAATACATCATGTAAGAAATCTTGATAAGACTCCAAAGAAATCAGTTCCAGAGAAGGAAACGTTCGTAATATTCATTTCCCGTCGAAGCAGCGGTTATATTTGTATGGAAAACAGTCATTTTTGAAGTTTTCCGTCTCCCGGTATGATTGGATTGCCAGAGAAAGTCATTGAGATAGGCATAACAGCCTAGTAGCAATAGAAATATAACAGCTTAGTCACTTTAAAAAAAAAAACGGCTAAGTGCGTGTCGGGCCACGCGAAAAGTATAGGGTTCCGAAGTTGACGATGCCCACAGTACCTTTCTAAGACTTATTATCATCTAGCCTGTGGTATGAGAAAAAACATTGGTTTTTTAATCATTTCATAAGTTGGTCGACTATGACTCGTAAGTTTGTACAGCCTACTTAGCTGTAATAGTTTTCCTTTCAACTACGTTATATATACCATAACCGTGATTTTTTTCAGCCATCCAAATACCACCATTTAGCTGGCAGGGGGGGAAGGGACACGTGACTCTAACAAAAAAATAGCACTTTAAAGCTTAATATTTCACAAACGCATCACTTAATCAAAAAATGGTTTTAACAAACCCACAATTTTTTTTTAAGACCTATTCAACGATATACCGCACCATGGGGTACGCAAGAAAAAAAATATATATCCCCACTTTACGAGTAGGGGTACCCTATAAAAAAAAATATTTCAAAATTTTATTGTATTACTTTGTCAGCGTAACTAATATGTATATTCATGCCAAATTACAGCTTTCTAGAACTAACCATCTCCGAGCAATAGTGCGGACAGACGGACGGACGGACGGACGGACGGACGGACATGGCGAAACTATAAGGGTTCCTTGTGGACTTCGGAACACTAAAAAACCTGATTTAAAAATATCCTATAAGTGATAGGATATTTATTTATTTAAACTTCATTGCGCATACAAAATGTAAACAATTGGCAGACTTAATGCCTAAAGGCATTCTCTATCAGTCAACCATAAGGTCAAACAGAAAGGAAAATGAGTAGGTGCATCAATATCAGAAAGAAACTTGAGAATTATTTGGAAGGTAACAAATAATTTCAAAGAGGATAAATTTACATAAACATACATACATAAATATTATATAAAAGATAAACATACATAAACGAATATATATAAAACAAGAAACTGACTGACTGACTGACTGACTGATCGATCAACGCAGAGCCAAAACTACTGGTCGTAGAGAGCTGAAATTTGGCAAGCAGGTTCCTTAGGGAACGTAGGGGAGCACTAAGAGAGGATTTCCCGAAATTCCCACGGGAACGGAAAAAAACGGCGTTTCTCATTTTAATATTTCTGCGCATACGAAGTTGCGGGAAAAAGCAAGTACAGTATAAATAAACCAGCCGCACGATATTTACGATAACTCGGTTGGAAACGTTTATAAATGTAGGTATACCTACTAGAATAATATTTTCTGAATAAAGATACCTAAATATCTTTGTGCAAATCTAGATAATATTTTGTCTGGAACATTAAGCTCGTAAAGTGTTTTTATACTTATTGGCAAGGTATTGGATTCCATTATTGAAAATTTAGTAAAATAACAAAAGATTTTGGTCTGCGTCGGCGTATCATCGTCTCATTATCTATTGAAATTCATCGAAGCTGTTGCGTAACATCTTGTAGTTAATATTATATTCCATTGAACCTATTCAATGGAATGTTGATATTAACTACAAAATATGTATACCATCCGCCGTGGTGGCCTAGTGGTTTGACCTACCGCCTCTCATGCAGAGGGTCGGGGGTTCGATTCCAGCTCATACCTCTAAGTTTACTTATGTGCGAAATTCAATTTGAATTAACCACTGTGCTTTTCGGTGAAGGAAAACATCGTGAGGAAACCTGCACGCAGCTGCGAAGTAATTTAAAGATGTGTGTGAAGTCCCCAATCCGCACTGGGCCCGCGTGGGGACTATAGCCCAACCCTCTCGTGATGAGAGGAGGCCTGTGCTCAGCAGTGGGAAGCAAATAGGCTGTAGTAGTAGTATGTATACCATCCATTATTCTAAACCATATTCAGCTACTAAAGTATCATTCATTCATTCATTCAATCAATCATAAGACTACTTCTTTATTCAATTATTTTTAAAGATCGTTACAGCGTTTATTTTCACGTGATTATTTTCAATAAACTTCAATTGTATTAATACTTGAGCACAGGGCGGACACGGCCTATAAAAGCACGATTTCGAACATAATCCGAATGAAGTGTCAATGTTTGCGTGCGGGACGTCGGCACACTTGTAAATATGTGTATACCAACTACGCGGGCCAGTGATTCGCTCTCCATCTCCGGATGAAACAAATGACGGTAAGGGCGAGTTAGGCGCCAGTTGCGCGCCGGCTAGATTCAGGCGGTTGATTCCGTGGCCATTCTGTATGTAGTACCATTAAATATTCTGTGACTTGAGGCTGAAATAAACATAGACATTCGGGAGGTACAACACAATTCGATTTGTCGAGAGACGAGTGTTTGTGTCCCAGTCGTGTGTACAGGTTTACTTAACTCAGAAGGCGCGTGGATTTAGTAATAATAGACTATGCGTCAACGACTTAAGTGCTTCGACGCGCGCCATCTAAGTTGTGTCGTTCTATACTAGATATTACTTAACGAATGTCAACAAAACCTTTCGATTTGCCTTGAGATTGATTACACGTATTTATGTAAGTAAATGTTCCAAGTGACAATTCATGTTGTACCTACTCGTAACCTTCAAACTACTACCACTACTACTATTACAGCCTATTTGCGTCCCACTGCTGGGCACGAGAGGGCTTGGGCTATTATAGTCCCCACGCGGTCCCAGTGCGGATTGTGGACTTCACACACTTTGCAGATGCGTGCAGGTTTCCTCACGATGTTTTCCTTAGCCAAAAAGCTTAGTAATAAATAAAAATTGAATTTCGCACATATGTTAAGTTAGAGGTGCGAGCCGGAATCGAACCCCCGACCCTCTGCATGAGAGGCGGTAGGTCGAACCACTAGGCCACCACGGCTTCCTTCGAACTATATTTGTACAAAAAAATGGATATTGTAAAACCGTCAGAAGTAGCTTGTCAAACATAGAGCCAATATGGATTTATTTATTTATTTAAAGAACAAACTCCTTTTTTTAGGGTTCCGAAGTCCACAAGGAACCCTTATAGTTTCGCCATGTCCGTCCGTCCGTCCGTCTGTCCGCACTATTGCTCGGAGATACTTAGGTCTAGAGAGCTGTCATTTGGCATGAATATGCATATTAGTTACGCTGACAAAGTGGTATAATAAAATTTTGGTTTTTTTTTTTTATAGGGTACCTCCCCTACTCGTAAAGTGGGGATGTAATTTTTTTTCTTGCGTACTCCATGGTGCGGCATATCGTTGAATAGGTCTTAAAAAAATATTGTGGGTTTGTCAAAACCATTTTTTGATTAATTCATGCGTGTGTGAAATATTAAGCTTTAAAGTGCTATTTTTTGTTAGGGTCACGTGTCCCCCCCCCCTGCCAGCTAAATGGTGGTATTTGGATGGCTGAAAAAAATCACGGTTGTGGCATATATGACGTAGTTGAAAGGAAAACTATCAGAGCTAAGTATGCTGTACAAACTTACGAGTAATAATCGACCAACTTATGATGATTTTTCTCGAGCGGCAGGGGTGTCGGGCGGGCACGTCATACCACAGGCTAGCTAGATGCTAATAAGTCTTAGAAAGGTACTGTGGGCATCGTCAACTTCGGAACCCTATACTTTTCGCGAGGCCCGACACGCACTTGGCCGGTTTTATAATGAGGATTATTTTAACCTACCTCGTATTTATTTATTAGGGTCGTTGTTACAAACCGTTTATAAAATAAACTGCGTTCCTTTAATATTTACACCGTGTACAGAGTGTACGAAAGAGATCAGTTTTATTATAAATCTTCTGTTGGAATAGGGACTAAAGGGAAATCAAGCTAAACAGAGTAAACTATACGCAATATTTAACTAGGTTTGTAATCACGGTATACATTGTATTTTCACAATTGACAATATAATTCTTTGACACCTAATAACAACTATCGTGACATTCGTAACCTAGGTGACTACAGCAATAGACTAGGAGCATAGAGCTGAGACGTGTGGCGTCACCAACCTCTTTCAACACCCCCACTGGAGACCCATACGTCTCAAGCAGAATTCATGCTTTGGTCGCGGAAGACCCTTGGTGAGAGCGTCTGCCGGCATTGAACCAGTTTCCAAATAAGTTACTGAAATTTCTTTGGAATCCACCAGTTCTCTCACGAAGTGGTACCTGATGTTAATATGTTTAGACCTTCTACCTACAACATTGGAATAAATCAACTTTGCAGCACTTTGACTGTCACTAAACAGTTCTACTGACACATTAACACCAGTTAATTCCTCATATAAACCCTTCAAACAAACAATTTCCTTTGAAGCTTCACAAGCAGCAATGTACTCAGCTTCGGCTGAGCTCAATGCGACACATCGTTGCTTACGAGCTTGCCACGCTATCACAGCACCACCTAAAACGACCATAAACCCGGTAAACGAGTGACCGTCATCATTCTTGCCCCAATCTGCGTCACAGAAAGCATGAAGTGATGCTGTTGTTTTCTTATACTTCAAAACAGTATCCATTGTGCCCTTGATATAACGCAAGACACGCTTCAGAGCCGCCATGTGAGTCTCATTCCAATAAATATTATACTGGCTGATATAACTCACAGCAAACGCTATGTCAGGCCTTGTCCCCAAAGCAAGATACATCAAAGACCCAATTATCTCCTGATAGCGAGGATCGTGGTTCACATTTCCTTTCTCCAACTTTAGATTGACTTCTAGAGGGGTCGCAACAGGTTTGCAATCTTTCATCCCATATCTGTCGAGGATCTTTTGGACAAAACACTTTTGATTCAGAGGAATCTCATTGGATTTCGGAAATTGAGTGACTTGTATACCTAAACACTCTTTCGCCTCTCCTAAGTCCTTAATTTTGAAACCCTTTGCAATGTGTCCCTTCAAATATTGGATTTCTTTCTCTGAATTTCCAAAAATATAGAAGTCATCGACGTAAAGTGCGATAGCTAAAATCTTATCTCCATTTTTCCTTATATACACACAAGGGTCATATTTGGACCTCTTGAATCCAAACTTTATAATATGTGCATCCACTTTCACATTCCAGCATCGAGCTGCTTGCTTTAACCCATAAATGGCTTTCTTAAGCTTGCACAACTTTTTCTCATGTCCTTTCTTGATAAAAGACTCTGGCTGTTCCATATAAAGATCCTCTTGGAGATCTCCGTGTAAGAACGCCGTTGTGACGTCTATGTGATGTACCTTTAAATTATTTTCTACTGACAAAGCAAGAAGCATCCTAATTGATGACAGCTTCACAACAGGTGCGAATGTTTCGAAATAATCTTCCCCCCACTGCTGGGAGTAACCTTTGGCGACCAGCCTTGCCTTATATTTTTGAACAGCACCATCTGCTCCAATTTTCAGCTTAAATAGCCATTTGCACTTGACAATATTTGTGTCACGAGGGCGATCAACCAACTCCCAGGTTCCATTTTCTATAAGGGAATTATATTCATCTTCCATAGCTTTGCGCCAAAGTGTCTTGTCTGAACGCTCCATGGCATCCTTGACCGAATCAGGATCTGACCCACTTGACGCTAGGAAGTTATACTCCATGTCATCATACCTAAGTGGAACTCTATTCCGAGTAGGATACCTCCTCTCAGGAGTTTCATTAACTTCTGCTCTCTCTACATCAGCCATTTCTCCCTGAAGAGAACTGCTAGGAAGTTCCGTATCATTGGCTTGTGCTTCAGCGTGACGTTCCTGGCGAGAGCTACATGGGAGCTCTGCCTCTTCTTCAACATCTGATCCCGAAACAAACTCTTCTTCATCGTCAACTTCGATATTAGGATCAGGGGAAATCACTTCCTCTTCACTGAAATCCCAATGATACCTATCTCTAGGCTCAACATCTTTGTTCGAGTTAGGATTTGAACCCTTCCTCATATCCTTCTTAGGCTTGGGTTCTTCCTTCTTTGAAACACTTCCAGATTTCTCAGTTTGGTTTTCCTTGAAAACTGCATCACGAGCGACAATACCCCTCCTTGGGTTCTTCAAATCATCAACGAACCTGTAACCCTTCTGATCTTCACTGTAGCCAACAAATCTTAGCTCACGGGTCTTGGAGTCGAACTTCTTTGTACTCCCGTCCTTGATGAGAACCTGTGCCACAGATCCAAACATCCTCAGGTGGGAAAGATCAACTTCTTGACCTGACCAGACTTCCTCAGGAACCTTGTCCTTAAGAGCCATCGTAGGTGATCGGTTTTTTAAATAAATGGCCGTATGTACAGCTTCGCCCCAATATTTTTTGCTGAGACCACTATCTTGAAGCATGCAACGTGCCTTCTCGGTCACCGTTCTTATGCTCCTCTCCGCAACTCCGTTTTGAGCTGGAGTATGAGGAACGCTCGTTTGATGTTGAATTCCATATTTCTTCAAAAAAGATTGGAATTCCTTGTTGGTGTACTCCGTACCATTGTCGCTTCTAAACTTCTTTATCTTCTTTCCACTTTGATTCTCCGCAAACGCTTTGAATTCCCGGAATTTGTCGAGAACCTCAGTCTTCGACTTCAATATGTAACCGAAAATTTTTCTGCTATAGTCGTCAATAAATAACAGAAAATATCCTGCTCCACCCCAGGACTCTATTTCCACTGGACCTGCCAGGTCGCTATGTACTAGCTCCAATAAGTCGTTAGCCCGCTTACACTTCTTGCGTTGAGGAAACTTCTTCTCACACAACTTGCCTTGGCTACAAGCCACACAGGGATCAGCTTTATCCCTCTTACCAAAACTAAGACCCTTGACGATCTTCTTTAACTTAATCATCTGAGGTTCGGATAGATGTCCTAACCTCCGATGCCACAACTCGTAATCACTCTGACTACTTTCGCCTAAAAGAACCGCCGTCTTGTTATTGGCTGGACCTAAAACATAAAGTCCATTTTTACGTGGTGCTGTGAATAACGGGTTTCCACATATATCGACATTATCAAAAACTTTACAGCATTTTTTATCAAAAACAATGACTTTGCCATCTTCTGTAAACTTACTAACAGAAATTAAATTCGTGAGAAGCTCAGGTATAAGTAATACATTACTCATTTTTATACCTGTTGTATGCCCCTCATGACTTACCTTCAAATCAACGGTACCCTGCGTTTTCGAAAGAATTTTGTCCTTATTCGCACAAATAATAAACTTTGGAGAAAAAATTTCCGGCTTCAAAATTCTTTCGTTTGTGGTCATGTGAGACGTAGCTCCCGAATCTATGACCCAGCTTTCTTCAGACCTAGAACCTCTAGCTACAAACGTTATAAATTCTTCTGAATCAGCAGTTTCATTAGCAACACAAGATTTAGGCTTACCATCATTGTCACTTTTGAACTTTACACTGCCACTTAAAATGACCTTTCTTTTTACAATAATGGCAAACTACGGTCTTCTTACCACTACCACTCGCACTGGAATTGGACACAAGCACAGAGTCATCCTTGGTATCACCACTGGCTTGCTGACTTTGTCGTTGGCCTTCTTTCAACAATGTAGACACTACTGCCTCAGTAGAAATCTTCGTGCCAGAATGCTCCAACGCCATCACCAAAGGATTGTAAGAATCCGTCAAACCAGCTAGCATGATGATGCCGATAAACTCATCATCCAATCCTGCTTTTATTGACTGTAGTGCTTGATGCGTTGCCTGTATCTCAGTTACGTACGCCTCTACAGTAGAAAAAGAGTCTAACTTGAGACTGAATAACTTTCGCAATAAAGTAAGCCGACGCATCAATCCGGAATCCGCATACGCCTTCTTTAACGAGTCCCATGTCTTCGCTGCGGCTACTAGAGGGTAAACATGCTCTGCAATAGCTAGACATATCTTGGCCCGTGCCTTAGCATCTCGTTTCTTACCAGCATCCGTAGTAACAGAAAAATCTTCTTGCTCTATACAATCCCACAGATCGTACTCTATAAGGATCATCTGCATAGCAAAAGACCATGTTCCATAGTTGGATTGGCCTGTTAGCTTTGAAATGCTGTTCAAGTCTTTTGAAGACATCACGACGTATGTTACGCGATTCTATAAAACCTAGCTAATTTCCCTACAAATTTAGCCAAACAAGCAACGGGCTGGGCCCATAACCTGTTGGAATAGGGACTAAAGGGAAATCAAGCTAAACAGAGTAAACTATACGCAATATTTAACTAGGTTTGTAATCACGGTATACATTGTATTTTCACAATTGACAATATAATTCTTTGACACCTAATAACAACTATCGTGACATTCGTAACCTAGGTGACTACAGCAATAGACTAGGAGCATAGAGCTGAGACGTGTGGCGTCACCAACCTCTTTCAACATCTTCTGACCGCGACTTCGCCCGCGTGAATTATGCTCTTTTCCGGGATAAAAAGTAGCCTATTTCCTTTCCCGGGACTACTATCTCCATGCCAAATATTTCATATCAATCGGTCCAGCTGTTTAAGCGTGAAGAGGTGACAGATAGACAGATAGACAGACAGAGTTACTTTCGCATTTGTGATCATACGTCGCATTCAAGCGGGCAGTTTGGTGGCATGTCAGAATGATAGATAAGGTTTACAAATCAATCAAGTCAGAATAAAGTATTTGTACTTGTTATTTGGTACCTAGTATTTGTTATGTGCAATTCCAAATATCTTAGCAACTTAGGCTGTACAGTCAAGGGCATTAATATGTATACACTTTTGCATCCTGTTCCGTTGTGTTAAGGTCCAAAGGTGTATACATATTAATGCCCTTGACTGTACGTTAGTTAGGTTTTTTTTTTTTTATATCCATTCAATTTTAAATAAAAATAAGATTGAATAGTATTGATTTAAGTTTAACCGTTAACCAACACAATGTAATTCATGTAATAAAGCTAAAACCTCTCCAGTGTAATGTTCAAATTAAGGAGATGAGCTCTCTAGACGTCCTCGTGAATATTTTAAATAAAACCGAGGTATAGCAGAACACCACTTAGAAGGCGGGTGGCGAAGCACTTAGGCCGTTGACACAGAGTCTATTATTGCTTAATACACGCGCCTTCTAAGTCGTGTAAACCTGTAACTCGCTATTCTCGCTAAGTTTACTTTCAGAATTATTAATTGCTATATTAAGTACCTTTCGTTGATCTTCGCCCTAAATAAAAAAAATAAAAAAAATGGTTCAGACTTGATACCTGTGCTGAATATAATATGCAAATTTTGTCGTTTCAATTTGTCTTGGAGTTTAAAAAAACATCATCATAATCAATTTTGAAGTCCACTGCTGGACATATAAGTCTCTCACAAAGCGGGGCAACTGCATACAACTACAACTACAACAGCCTATTTACGGCCCACTGCTGGGCACAGGCCTCCTCTCATCACGAGAGGGTTGGGCTATAGTCCCCACGCGGGCCCAGTGCGGATTGGGGACTTCACACACATCCGTGAATTACTTCGCAGTGCGTGCAGGTTTCCTCACGATGTTCTCCTTCACCGAAAAGCTCAGTGGTAAATTCAAATTAAATTTCGCACATACATAATTTCAGAGGATTGGAACCCGCGACCCTCTGCATGGGAGGCGGTAGGTCAAACCACTAGGCCACCACGGCTTCGGCAAGGCAATTGCATGCTTAAGGCTAAAGTACCTGGGCAACCAAGGTTTGCTCGAGTGAAAATGGCTAAAATGAGTTTTCGCTATAATATCATGACAATCAATGTAATATGGAATGAATTTTAATTTATTACCAGAGCACAATTTTCAGTGGAACCAACCTAATAAGAGCATTTAGTTTCACCTACTTTTTAACACCAATGCAGTCATTAAATTTTATTGCCCACGACTTTGTTATCGTAAAAGTATTTCACATACATTGTAAAACATATAAAAGTCCTTTCACACTTTGTTACAATAATTTTCGGGATTTCAGTAAAGTCGGAGAAACGCTAACTCGATAACACCCTCCGAAAGTTGGCAACGTCGCAAATATCTGTCAAATATTTCGCTGTTTTCATTAATTTCTGAATATTACTGAATTAAATCATGAATTATCGCTCTATGGTTGAATAAAACATTAAGAAACGATTGGAACAATAAATTATCATAGGGACACGAAATTTTTAGGATTATGGAACTACTATCTTTTGAAAAGTTTCCATCGCATTTTCCATGCATTTTAATGTAATATTATCATTTGAATGCCTAACCATTAAATATAAAACGAGACGCGTCATTCAACCATAGAATGAGAAGTTTTTCTTTAATTTAGTAATATTGAGAAATTAATTACAGCGAAACATTTGACAGCTATATGCGACGTTGCAAACTTCCGGGATAAACCCTCATAATATGATGCGCGATTAGGTACTTAATAAGACTGTAATAATTTCTTAACGGCATAAATGCTACGCCGAGCACAAGGTATATTCGTTGCCGCAAGCTATACCGTGTCATCTACAATTTTAGTATCTACGTCACACCATGAGTGTATTTAATATCTCCCAAGAGGTAAATGAAAAAAAATGAAATGTCTGTGAAAATAAATGTTATGAGTTATGAGTTATGAAAAAGTGAGCAAATTGTTGGGACCTACGCAAATAAAAATCATCATCTCGATTATTTACCTAAGGGGTTTACTAACCTACGTCCTCATTGAATATGCATTCTATAGTATTTATTTACTGAATATTTTAGTCATAGGGTGACACATTGTGATCTAAGAAGCTTAAAGTTGCTAATTTAATTGAAAAATAAAGATATCCAATGAGCGGTATTCGGACCTGAATGTCATTACTATGCCAATTTAGGCCGGACACGGGTGAGGAGTGAGATCGAGTGAAAAAACCCTAGTAAATCTTTATTTTTTCCATATTCGAATTAAGGTTAAATTTACCAGAACAATTTCTATGCCTTCAGGCCTGTCGTGTTGTAGTATGTCCATATCTAAAGCACATATCATCTTCTTCCAAATCATCACTTGCCATCATAACAAAACGTAACCTACCTCGGGAACTTGAACTGTCCATCTTCGGACCCCTCGTCTCCAAAGGACGAGAGCACACGTCCGTTCACATCGAAGACCTGGATCCTGTGGTTGTTGGAGTCGGAGACCAGAACGCGGTTGGTGCTGGACACGGCGATGTAGTGGGGATGCTCCAGCTGGCCGAGCTTAGAGCCGAAAGATCCGAATTTACCCACGAACGTGCCGTCGGATTGGAACACCTGCATTGAATTTGGGTTAGATTAGATGAAATAAGGAGTGATCGAAGCGGAAGCAGACGTAAAAAAAAAGAAAAAATTGACTTCTATCAAACTTCGAGAGCCTGTGAAGTCGGTGTCGAAGTTCATTATAAGATTTAAAAAAAATTGACATAGCTTTGGGTCGGTTCACTTGACACCGATTTCACACGCTGTCGGAATTTGATTGAAGTCGGTTTTTTTTTCATTATTTTTTTTCGGCTGCATTATCCACACATAGATACGACACGCGACGTAAATATCAATGTAGTCTTTGAAACTGATGCCTAAATCATACACGTGCTAACAAATTTCCATCATCAAAACTGAACTAAATTAAAATGGGACCACCTTTCGAATAAAAAAAGAATCATCGAAATCGGTTAACAATTGACATACATAAAAAAAAAAACAAATATACGCGTCGAATTGAGAACCTCCTCCGTTTTTTTGAAAAGGAGGCGGGAAGACGTGGACGCATTTGACGTCAATTGGCGGAAGTTTTTATACAACACAGGTAAGTGGCGAGAGGAGGCTATTCAATTGGACAGCCTGTGGCACACTATTAGGTATAGGCGGTAATAGATAAACATAACGATAGATATAAAAGGCAAGATAAAAAAATTTCTAATAGATTTTTCAGTAGCCAAAAAATTTGAAACTGTTTTAAACTTAAAGTTACGACGGAGAATTCAAAAAAAAAATCTGATGGGTGTGAATTTTACAGGAATATTATGTATTGTAAATGAGCGAGTGTGGACCTTTTTTCGCTGATAATGATGATGGATCCATGAAAAATATCACTTTTTTTGGGTTTCAGAACACCTAATACATCATAATCCTCAAACAACGCTCGATTTTTGTATACCGATACCGATTGAATACCAATTTCGATGTTATATACCAAAATCTGTAGAGCGGCGTTAATTTATTTTAATTTTTAACAATGCACTACTGTTATTCTTTTGAAAACTCTCTATCTTTGTGCTGTAGAATTCGTTACTACACACTACTTCTGTACCTATATTACAAACAAATATGTACACAAAAGAAATTTCGACCATATAGGTATCAAATATAAATCTAGATTCAAATCGTATTCCCTCACCTGTACTCTATGGTTTTCCTTGTCACACACGTAGATGAATCCGAGGGCGTCTGTGGTGATTCCCCAGGGATAGTTGAACTTCCCGTCTCCCGTGCCCTGGCTGCCGAAGGCTCGCAGGAATCGGCCTTGAGGATCGAACACCTAACAACATCAAGGATTAGTAAGCTCTTGGGAAAGAGTCCTTGAACCTTGTGTAATTGATGGAATGTTTTGGGGCAGTTCGGAAAGTGTTGATAATAATTTGCAGTAATTAAAAGTTAAGGTACGGAATAAGGAATAAACCTACTAGGTACGCTTTAATTTGTTGTCACACATGGGAACTAAATTAAAGCTTAAATTATAATTATTAAGTCCTTAACTACGTAAGTAATTATTATTAGGCAGCACTAATATACCGCGAAATGCCTTAACTTTGCTTGTTGCCCCAACTTTGCTCAGACAATATCTTTGGTAATAGGTTCTTTAGGTGTGTTACAACATGCTTGTTTTTTACCGAAGGCAAAGTTTGGGTGAGTAGCTGTATGGCGAAAAGCCGCAAATTGCATTAGCGGTAAAATTCGTATTTACACGGTCTATGTAAAACGCTTTCAATTGTTGGTTTAGTTCATTATCAACTGCCGCGAATTCGTCATAGGAAGCTCATTATTAACAGTGATAATTTCACCTGTAAGTGTGTTTTCAGTATGTACGTTTTTATAGTAATTTGTTAAACCAATATGATTTCATTATTCAATCCTTACTAATATTATAAATGTGAAAGTGTGTTTGTTTCTTTGTTAGTCCTTCCTTCACGTCCGAAATAATAAAATTACATAGGGTACTTTTCATCCCGATATTTCCACAGGAGCGAGTATTCTACGGATCAAACCAGTTTTTTCAATACTTCTATATCTATAACCACCTAATGTATAGTAACATCGGGTGCGAAAATTGTAAGTCTTAAAATAAACATGAATTATACATGTAAACATTAGGAAAAAAACTGTACATTCTTTGCAAACGTCGTGTGAAATGAGTCGAAAAGTTCATCTGTAAGCCAATTTTCCACCTCGTTGGCTCTCAAAGAAACAAGCGAACTAATAGCGAAGCTAAAACAATATTAAAACTTAAAAAAAAGTTAAGTAATTTCTGTTTTTGTTTAGGTACAATCGGTCTCTATCCGGATCCGGCCAGATTAATGTCAATTGTTTATGAAATTAATGAATAGTAAATGCATTTGGAAACTAATTTCGTAACTAATCCAAAACTGACGGAGTAATGCACGGAAATTAAAAAATAAATAAATACACAACGAAATAGTTAGGTACCTAAACGGGGCAAATCAAATCAGAAATCTTTTATACGGAGTCAGTAACAAAACAAAGTGGGACATTCAAACAGGCTAGAGAAAAAAAATGGAAATATTTACATTTTCCTCAACCCTTTTGAATACGATGTTTTCCATATTTCGCGGAAAACTATTACTACAGCTCCCATGTTATATTCGCACCCTTTTGATACATGTATCTAATATATTTTTATTTTTAGAGTTTAGCAACAGCCAGAAGAAATAAGATAAAGTAAGTAATTTGCTGAGAACGCAACAACACCTCTGGGAAATTCATTGAATCACAACCTTTGTTTCTTTTGGGATTTTTGAATGTTTTCTCTAAATGCGTTTTATTTGAAACGACTTTTGCTATAAGAGTTGTTATTTACGATGTTTAACAGGGGGTCTAAAAAAATCATTTTTTTTATTTAATTTTCGTTCGTGTGGTCACTTTTTCATGACGCTTTTCATCGCCACAGTATAAGGTCATTATTATTGGCATTTCAACGGCTATCGCTCTCCTGGTGGCATGGATTTTGTCCATTTTCCTATAGATTAAAGCTTCCATTTTTTGGTATAGGTAACTGTTGTATCTAGTAGAATGGTATGACACTTTACAATCTACTATTTGGACAACTCAGCCGGAGAGTGATAGCGGTCGAAATACTATTAGGATCACTCATAACAAATACTGACATTGTTTGACTACTATATTATGACAAAAAATAGACACACGGCCCTCCACATAAAGTCACGAATGTTAGCGACATAAAAAAGGAGAACTTATTTCTAAGACAACCTTGACCAACTTTGTATCCCGAACAACCGCTTTAGAAAAGGCTCGGGAATAAAACGTCTATTTCGATATCTGTAAAACTTTTTCAATCTCACCTGTATGCGGTGGTTGTATCTGTCCGCAATGATATACTGCCCAATACGGTTGACAGCCACTCCGGCGAGGCAATCGAATTCTCCCTCGCCGCTACCGTACTGGCCGAACTCTTTCACGAAAATGCCATTAGAATCGAACACCTGAAAAAGAAAAGAAGAAATGGAACATCATTCAAATAATTTAAAACAGAAAAGCAGTCTTTTTTTTTCAGATACAGTAACTGTACTGGCTGATTTTTTCACCGGGACTATTTTTTTAGAAACAAAATAAATAAGAGATATAAAAAAGTATTTATTTGAAGAGCCCATATTAGATATATTTTTAGAGGTATTTTCGGCATTGCGTCAGTCGATTACCAGAAAACAAACAATTTAAAGCGTTTGTACTTTTACTTCGTAAATCTCCAATCACTTTTTACTCCAATAAATATGTTTAGCTTATTGAAATTGAGATAGATTTTTTACATAAATAATCAGTGAACAAACGTTTCGAAAAATTTGTTTCAAAGTTTTACATGACAATGACAACGATTTTTTGTTAAGAACAAATAATTTGACAGTTCGAACCTGCACTCGATGGTTTGACGAATCAGCCACGACCATTGTATTGTCGGGGCCCACAGCGATGCCACGAGGCCAAGTAAAACATCCGGGTTCGCTCCCCCGGCTCCCTACACTGAATTGTAAACGGCGTTTCTGCAGATACTGGCTCCTAGGGGAGGAACCTGCTGCTGCGAAACCTGCACAAACAAACACACGATTAGACACAGAATAAACCAATTATACTCTCTTCAGGAAACCCAGGAGACAAGCGTCACACCTATGTACAGCTCACGCATTATTCTAACCTGCTACCGCTGCTGTAGCCGCCGTAGGGGAGATGGGGGAGCCTGCCGCGTTTTTTGAATCGTCATCAGAACTGGCGAGCTCGTTAGCCGAGCGCAAGGGCAGCCCGAGAGACAGGCGGCGGGCATTGCTCGACGCGCTGCTGCTCGTGTCCCGGTCCTTGCCCCGCGATCCGTACTTATTCTTCAAGTATCTAGCCCAAGAACTCAAGGCTGCACCGTCTTTCTCGCCAGCTTGTGGCCGCTCCGGAGAACTCTCTCTCGACTTCAAGGCGTGGGACGATCGGCTGCGAGACAACTCTGTACCAGCGGTACCAGAGCCGTATCGAGCCGCCAGATACGCCGATGGTGAAGCTGTTGTGGGAGACACGGGCTCGTCCTGATCGTCATCGTCTCCCATACCGAAACCGGTGTGGCTGCTCTTGCTTCTAGCGAGACGATTGCGCCGCTCTTTCAGAGCGAGGTATCTCGAGCGTGCCGTAGGATATTTGGACTCGTCGTCGATCGACGACACCGGTTCTTCTTCTTTAGGCTTGGAAGTGCCGTAACGGTTGCTGTACGAAGAACTACTGGCACCGTACCTAGGCGCTGGCTCCTCTTCCGTTTGAGATGGGTTCCTTGTGCGGTAACGTGATGGGGCGGGTGGGTCTTTGGCCTTGTTGTCCTGGGCGTCGTTGCGAGCGTTATTGCTGCGTGCGAGCAACGGACCTATGTCACTGCGGGCCATCGCCTGGCTCTCGGGCTTCCTCTGCGATACAGGCTCCTCTTCACTCTCCTCTGACGAGTCGGTCTCCTCTTCGGAGCTCGAGTCGGAGTCGGCCTGCGCCGGCTCGGCGGGCGCCGGAGCGGGTGCGGGGCGCTGCGAGCCGACAAAGCGGCTCTGCACCCGCTGTGCGCCACCGGCGGTTCCGTTCGTTGCCACTGGAGCTGTTCTTTCGTTGCCTGCGGAAAAGAAACGGTATCCAGGTTTTGAGGGGCGCTCATTACTATATTTTGCTTTCAATTCTGCGATGGTTAGTATCGCACCTGTGTGTTTAACCGCCGAGCCAGAACTTTCAGTTGATGCGCTAGATTCGGTGCTAGGAGCGCGTGCTCCGGGGCGATGCGGCGTGGCGTCGGTCGCCGACGGCCTGCGGACAGGAGTCACTGCTGGTTTTGGTGCAGGCGCAGCATTTTTACGCTGATTACGTTGACGTGTTCCAAGAGATTCGTCAGATTCGCCGTCGCTGGAAGCCTGAGAAATATATCGAAATTCGGTATTTGTACCAGAACGGTAAGAACATTTTGTATTGTGTTGTGTGCGTGTGATTAACGTGGAGTGTATTTTATGGAATGCCGTTAGTTGTCGCGTTTTTCTTGTTAGTATATCGATGATCTGCCTAAACGTCTACGTCGCGTCGCTTGTTCAGTTTTCTTCTTCATCCCAACTCACCTCCCGGGCAGGTGTGGGTGGTTTACGAGCGACCGAAGTGCGTTCTTCTTCTGCACGCGGTGGTACACGGTCAGGTTCTTGAGATGATGCTGCACCCTTATTCTGCCTCTTGAGTCGGGATATTTCATCATCCTCACTCTGTTGGCGCTGCGTCGGTGCAGCTCGACGCTGTGGCTGAGGTGCTGGCTGAACCGGCTTCGGAGGAGGAGGTGGTTCCTTTTTTTCCTTTTTTTTACCACTGTCCACATCCATTATTCTTTGCATGACACGTGGGCAGTCGCTTAGCCTAAATATTCCACTAAGAGGACCCCTTGTCGCATCTTCAGTGTCAACCACTTTCTCCTTTTCCTTTTCTTTAGGTTCTGCTTTAACCGGGCGTGTTGGTGTCTCCGTGTCAGAGTCGTTATCTTGATGACTTCTGACGAAACGGGAACGGAACCGGCGTGAGGGCCTATGCTCAGATTCGTAGCCACTATAATCATCCGTGGTACCGTAATCCCTTGTGGGTCGCTCCGGAGGTGGCGGGCGACGTTCTCCAAACTTGCGCCCACCGAGGATTGGCTCATCATTTTCAGTGTAACCTTTGGATTCCTCTTGCTGGCGGAACTGCGTCGCAAGACGGTGATCGCTCTTTGATCTAGTCAATCCTTGATTTTGTTGCAGAGCTCCTGAATAAGCATTGGGTTGGGTAATATTAAGCTCACCGTAGCTTGCAACATGCACCACCAGTTGGTTAGGGTCATGAGTCATAACAAATCGAACCCTGCGGTTATAATCACCAGCTTCATAATCGAAGTTTCTCAAGAACTCGACCGTTTTCAAGAAAATTTCTTTTGTATCAACCAACTCCGTATCTTCCCATTCAACGTCATCGTTCATGTACTTGTCCGCGAGATCACAATTACTTTGAATATTACTTAATTCTAGCTCTAGATTATCTTTGAGATGCGTAAGGTTTCTAAGTTCAGTTGCTAGGTAACGGTCGACCTCGGTTCTTAGGAAGTCGGTTCTATCTTTGAGGGCTTTGGCAAGTCTCTTATGGATTTCATCGACCTCTCCAGCCACTGCACCGCAGTTTAATTGGAGGTTTGTTGTGTTTCGCTCTACAACTGCGAGGATGTCTTGGAGCCTGTTGACACCACGTCGAATCTGATTGTTGATCCTAGCAATTTCTCTGCGTAGAACTTCCATGTGCGCTGACTTGCAGTCTTCACAGACTTTCTTTTCACAATGAGCGCATGGTGCACAATATGCTTTCTCTGAGCAAACGTTGCACCTTTCCATGACCTGCCCAGCGGTAGGGTCAGGCAGCTCCCCAGCTATATTAGCGTGAAGTTCTAAAAACCGCTGCAGGGTGACATTGGTTGGGAAACCCTGCACACCCTGGTAAGGAATGCGATGTTCTGCACGGCATTCTGGACATTTGACCTGGAAAGAAACATATACATAATCACAAGCCCTTCTCTATTTGCTCTTTTTATTGATGCTTCATTGTTTTGTTTCTCACCTGTCGCCTTACGTAGTCGACAAGGCCGTCCATGCACGGCTCCATGCAGAAGCTGTGCTGGCATGGCAGCAGCTTCGGATTCCTGTACCGGTCCAGACAGACGCAGCACGTCAGAAGTGACTCGAACTGCTCCATATTTTCTTGGCTGCTTTACGTATCTGTCGGAAAAAAAATACATTCACATTCATGGAAAAAGTTTCGCTAAAACCAAATGAATAGATAGGAGATTTAAAAATCAACGGGATAACATTATTCAAAGACACATCGGAAACTGATATAATTATACATAGCTTCAGTTAATTTTGGTTTTCGTATAAATAATTATAACCAAATTTAAAGCTGGCTTTATAATCATGTCAATGCAATGAATCGAAAATTAATTGAACGAATTATTTAAATCTGATGGCAAAGTAATTTCGTTTCGTTGAAACGTGATATTGAAAGCTCAACATTGACCGCGTTTATTTCGGTAATAAACTGATTGGCAGTCAAACATAAAATATCGGTTTTAGTTATTGTTTACTTAGAGTCGTGTCCGGTGTATTATAAAGTTGTTTTAAGAGTTACGCGGTTGTTAAATTTGGTGATCGCGCTATGGTTTTCCGCAATGATCCGATTTTATAAATAGAAAGGACGTCTGGCGTTTCATGCGAACGGTACCAAACACCAATCTGAAGAGAAAAGCGGGCGTTTGAAAGAAAGCTTAAACGAATTTGGCTTCTATGATGTTAAATTTAAGTGTTGAACTTTCTAGAGTAGCATGCAATGCTAACATTGTTCTACGAGAAAAGAAACACGAATATGCGATATTTAAAGAACTGTGACAGTAAGGAGATGAGGTAACTCTCTGCCTACCGTGTCGATATGCGACATTTTTCATAGTGTCACAGACTTTTGTAACAAAATGAATCATAAATGTGGTTTTTACGCTCAGTTTTCTTGGCAGTGAAAATTACGAGTGACGCCTATAGTTTTTTTAGTTAAGTAAAACAACTGACTCAGTGTAAGTCATATTTATATTACAATTACGATTCTTGGCAAATGTTATGAAATCGTTTGTAAACGCTGCTTTTCTTCCATAATTGTTTTTTAAACTCCATTTTTAATGGTTGTGTCGTATTCCAAAACTTTTATTTTATACATCTGTTCATACTTATTACTGTTTACTTATTCTGGAAGAAGTTTACGTATTTAAAACGCTTTAACGCTTTTTAACGCTTCTTTTGTATCAATTCGCGTCATAGTGACGTCACCTCCTATTTTTACACCCACAGATTTCAGTTTCACTATAAGTCATTCATTAATAATCAGCATGATAGTAAATCTATTTATAAATATCATTTTGGCAGCCACTATGATATGTCATCAAAACTGTTTATTGTTTTTTAATAAGTGTATTTTGAAGCAATGATTTCAATAACTGACAGGTCTTAACTTACTAATATTTATATCTTGTACTCATCCTTAATCATATGTTTATTTTACCGATCGTTCAATCTCTGTCTCTAATTTACTAAAAAATATAATCCGTATTTGTTTAAAATTACCATTATCCACAGCTTTCATAATAAAACTATTCACAGCTTTAGCTACCCACGCAGTCTTTCCACAAATTGATAGTAACGTCACTTCCTCCATACGTCACATGATAAAACGTTTTCAAAAATTTCCGACTTTCTTGTTGAAGTAATATCTAAAAATAAATCCACAATGCTGTTTGTTCTTTCACTTGAGTACCTAAACAAAACAATTCGAGTCTATCTAGAACATCAACACGTTTTCACCTACTTTTGCCTCCAGTTACGAATGTTATGCCGTAAAACAGTGTGGAATTAAAATGCCGAACTAAAAAAACATCTGATACGTAATCGCAATGGATTCGATATCTGAAATTCGTTAGAGTTACCTGAAGGTTTGTAAAATGATGTTGCACTTTTAAGACTTTGCAAGTTTTTTTTTTCATCATCATCATCATTTCCGCTGAAAGACGTCCACTGCTGGACATAGACGCGCGCCACTCAGACCGGTCAGTTTTTATTTATTTCAACAGTATTGTCACCGTCTCTACATGGTGCACCATCAACACGTTTTTTTGTGTCACGAGGCAACCATGCGCTTAAGCTGTGATGTTATTTAATTTTTATCAGAAATGCCTAATTAATTGATTATTATGAAAAATTGCCAAAACTCGCTCTTTTCTAATATTTTTTAGTTTTGGTAACCTTAGGTTATTATATCCGGGTACATTCTTCAGGTAAATTCATTTAAAAGTGACGTGTAAAAGTGCCCAGATGTGGCCTATTTGCTGAATAAATATTTTCATTTTCATTTTCAGGGCTACCTTGACCGAAAAAACAATATTCACACCAGGAACCTTCACATCCGCAGTTTAAAACTGCGTCACCTAATTACACGAGGTCATTGAACAAGGATTTAGTATTTGCTTATTGTTCCTATCACCTACGCTTCTGCGAAGTAGTTCAAGGATGTGTGTGAAGTCCCCAATCCGCACTGGCCCCGCGTGGGGACTATAGCCCAACCCTCTCGTGATGAGATGAAGCCTGTGCCCAGAAGTGGGCCATAAAATAGGCTGTTGTAGTAATAGTATTGTAATTATATTCGTTGTATCGTATTTGTATTACTTTAAATAGTGTATTTATGTACTACATAATTACGTACTTATTAAGGTTTTATTTCATGAAATTACTACTACTACTACAGCCTATTTGCGTCCCACTGCTGGGCACAGGCCTCCCCTCATCAAGAGAGGGTTTGGGCTATAGTCCCCACGCGGGCCCAGTGCGGATTGGGGACTTCGCACACATCTTTGAATTACTTCGCAGATGCGTGCAGGTTTCCTCACGATGTTTTCCTTCACCGAAAAGCTGCATGAAATTGCAATTTACAAATAACTGATGGGTCAATTAGTTAGCACAAGTGTACTTCTATCAAATTTACTCCTCAGACTGTCTGCATCAAGATATGAATGAAAAATAAGTGGTTGGTTTGACGACTATTAAAAAAAAAACACTGTCCGTAAAATGGAGATTGCATCAAATGATTTAAGTATTTCATTTACCGTGAATTTTAACGTGAGTATATGGCCAGATTATTTAAGAATTAATGATTATTGACTCTTTTCATCCTTTACTTATCGCGTTTACAATATCATCCATCCATTTTCATTTTATATATTGTCTGATATTTAGGCATTGTGCCCTGATAATTTGAAAACCAACGACAGAACATTATTAGTTAACCCTTAATTTGATAGCGTCGAATATACTGTACATTCTTTTTTCAAATTGTTATACTTTATGTTATTGTTTTGTAGAATCCAAATTTGCATGGCATTTGCTTACGTCATTGTTAGACACCGGTTTAAGAAGACCTAGCATTTTTAAGAAAAATAAATAGACTTTAGGCAATTTGCAATGAAATATGTATGACTGTATTATTATGGTCACAATTTTGACAAGGTTGAAACCTTGTGATTAAGATTTTCAATTAAATTGAGTTTTCCATGACGACCGTCAGAATGACGACCGGCTGTATGATATCACTGTCCGAAAGTTTTTTGGCACAAGTTTTATTTTTTCTTCCTTGAAACGGATTTGTCGTATTTGGCTTACGGACTAACAAAGAGTTTTTCGTATTACGCACTTAATGCGATTGTAGTGTCGATTTTGTTTGTGACAATAACATTAGTAAGTACATTATCGCAAAGAAAATAACAGCTATTTGTGATTTATTTACTTATGCTTTTACTTAAGTTTTTGTCTTAGGTATGATTATTGTAGAGTAACTGTAATTCTGAAAGACTACAATTTGGTTTACAAAAACTTGTACTTATTGAATATTTTAGCAATGTTCTACACGTAAAAAGAGATAAATGTAAAAAAGACTATCTAGCTAATAAAAAAATGACATTAAATCAGTTCCAATATAGTAAAGATGAAGAAACACGTTAGGTGCATCACGAATAAAAAACAGATTTACATATAAACTTACTTTCAGAAACGCAAGTATATTTATCGCTTTTTGTAAACGGTTAATATAATCATTTTGATTTAATAATGAACATTTTAAAACCATTATTTTGAATGTTAGTAAATCAATCAAACCCAGCGAAATTCAAAATGTAATCTAGACTGAAAAGAAGAATTGGTAAGGAAGGAAAAATACGGAAAGACCATGCAAGACGTGTCACCTTGGTTAATAAAATTTACGAAACCTCCCCAGTCCAGCTTGCAAAGGACTTCTAGACTTTGCAGAATTTACGATTCACGCCAGCGCCTTTGCAGCGCCAACGCAAAGTACTTACAAATATTATTGCCACATCAAAAAAACACGTGGTATCCAACACAAGCGGGTTTCAAACGGTTATAATGTGGACACTGGCCAGTTACTTGTCATGATCGCAGCCGTGGGCACTTTTTTTTCTAAATTCAAAATTCGACTAGATATATCACAGGCGGTGCTCCCAGCTCGCTAGGCGGTACTGAGGAACTCGATACTGCGCACGGGCAGTTTATTTTGGGCGCCGTTCGCGCATGTGCCGTAGATATTTCCACCGTCACAATTTACTTTTGGACGCGAAAAGGTCATTGGACACGTTCGGAGATGATTGAAACTTTTTTGATAACTTTCTTTTTTTCAGTGTCATGATTTCCAGCCAGGACTTCTATAGGTAGGTGGAAGTTTTTTTTTCAATATCAATTCTTCCAGCCAGGACTCCAGAAGATCTGGAAGTTCGAGTTTTTTTCAATTCTTTTATTCGGAATGAGAGAGAAAGCTGGTTTTTGTTCGCTTCATCTTTTGTTTAAGGGAAAGTCAAAACTGTCTGGAATTGTGCGTGTTTAGAACAAAAGGAGATTTATTCTGCGCCCAGAAATATTTTTAATTGTCAGGACACAATAGAGCCTTTACCTAGTAAAAGTTTTTTCATTCTTTGTTTACTTTGGAGAAAAAAAAACCTTTCTATTATTTAAGCGTCGAGTTAATATTTCTTGTAATCTAATAATAAAAATGTAATAGTTTCGTTATGATGAAAAATTGCAGACAAAAGGTCATTTCATATAATAATATTTTTTTCACATAAGAATCGTATTTTTTCTTTGTTCTTTTTTAATAATATTTTAAAGAAACAACCTCGTGTTCAGATATCCGTATAAGGGTTCAGATATCCGTACAAATCAAGCAATTATATGCCATTGTCTGAGCAAACACTTAAGAGAATTTAACAAGACGCAGAATTTTATTTTTATTTTTTGACTTGAATATACACACCAATACACAACAATATTTTACACAACAATGATAATCAAATTTTAACTCTTCAAATTGACCACTGAGTTAAAATCTACATAACTTTTACAATATTTTTTTAACACTTATAATATGCTATAGATTTTCATTAATATTTTAATAAAAAAAAATATAATATAGGTAATTAGTTTACCTGGCTGAGGTATATTAGTTAAACTCAAAAACTTTATATTTGCGTTGCGATTTGCATTGTGAATAGCGCCCGTTGACTATGGGTAAGTCATAAAATATAGTAGTGATTGTAAACGTAATTCAAATACAAGTTGTGACTTTGGCTCTCCCGTGTGTGGAACTGTGGATTGAACCAAAGTTTAGTCACTAAACTTTAGTTCAATCCACAGTTCCACACTAAACTTTAGTAAATTTTAAAAGATAAATCCTC
Source organism: Aethes cnicana (assembly GCA_963971205.1). NCBI lineage: Eukaryota > Metazoa > Arthropoda > Insecta > Lepidoptera > Tortricidae > Aethes > Aethes cnicana. The sequence continues at coordinate 3,119,186 of OZ020279.1, read as the reverse complement.
ACTGAAAATGCTTAAAGACAGAGTTTTAGAAGACTGAGTAACTTTAGGACTTGTTTAGACATTATTACATTACGAAACGATGGAGATCATAAGTATTTCAGTTTTAGTGAAGAAAATGACACGAAGCTAGAAGTTGTGTTTTCTCAGAAAGTGATAACAATAACAACGACTTTACTTCGACTTTGAATATCGCGAACAACGTTTTTGTCGTCCTTGATTCGTCGACCTCTCTTTGTCAAAGTAAGAAGTTACCGAACCGATTTTAGTATATCTTAAAAATGCAGCAGGTCCTTAACTTCGAAATTTCAAGTTACAAATGTATAATCTGAAACAGTTTTCACAAAGAAAAGAAAGCAGAGGTTTGGACTCGCGCAATATTTTTCGTCTTATTTTTTGCTAATGGAATTTATGACATAGAGCTGATAGAAATAAATCCTATTCTCATGATGTTGATGACAATTGATGGTGTCCATCTAATAGTGATTATCTTCCAAAGGACTATGATTTATCACTCGCAACTGACGGCTGATGGAGCCAGAAAGTTTTCGAACCGCCTGCGCGTATACCTACCGTAAGAAGAGTTGTCGGTAGGCTGCTTGGCTAAGATCGCCGACAGTCGGGATACGAGTGGCACAGGATCGGTGGGAGTGGCGAGCCTTTGGGGAGGCTTATGCCCAGCAGTGGTCGTCTGATGACTATGATTCATCAATATCAAACATGGGTTCGAGGACCGGTATGAAAGCAAGCGACATTTTCAAATCGACATACCAGAGTATTATAAATACACAGGTGATCTACAAGCATTATATTGAAGCGCCTTTGAAGTGAGACTCCCGAGGAATGCGGCCACGTGCCTTCTGTCAAAGTAACCGGTAATTGACTTTTAAAACTTTGATAGTATTTTTAAATTAAACCAATGAAGTGTTTGGTGCTAGGCTAGTTGACAGTTTGAGTGTGTTATTAATTACTAAATAGGACATTTTTCAGGGAATGGTTTACGGAAAAAAATAGGGCGTACGATTGAAAAAAAAATCCGTGTAGTAGTTAGTAGTTTATAATCACTATACTTACTGTCTACAAGTTCACACCTGACAAAATTTACAAAAGAAATTAATAGTGTCTCCTTAAAGAGCCCAATTTTCTACCAAATTGGCGCCCTTGGCAACTCGTTAACGGCCACCTTGGCACATCTCACGGCGTCGTTTTGTTGGCAGATTTGTACAAATATAGAATTTAAGTTCTTTGTTCGAGAGGCCTCCAAGGTTAGGTAAACAGGGATGCCATACCGGATGGGCTCCCATTTTTGTCTTTACCAGGCAGCAAATTTGCATTTGTAAGAAAAAGATAAAATGTAGTTTAAAATAATGTTTGTAAGAGCTTTTAACTTTATGAAAAAAGAAAGATTGGTATAATTTCATGTCCGTGATATTTATTTCCAAGACATCCTCTATCACTTCTATAACATTTATTAATAATATTTTACTCGTAAGTAAATGAAATTCACACTTGACAACCAATAATTTATTGTCTGAATGAGTACTTAATATAAAAAGGTGTATTCGACCTTTTAGCTTTGTAGCTTCACAATCAGCCGATGTCCGGCATACAATAGATAGGACTTAATTAGAATATTCATATAAAATAGTTCTAGTTTTAAATTTTATTTCTAATTCAATTATTTTATTTTTAAGTCGCCGAATTTGTAATAAAAGTCATAGATTTACAAAAAAAAAAAAAAAAGTAAACCAACTAGTTGTCCTATTATTTGTATGACTGTATTCTCCATATTTTTCTGGTAAATAAACATTATTCTTATTCTTATGAAAATGAAAATATAAAATACGAGATTGTTCTCATTAGCGAATATGTGATACAAGTAAGAAAAGCTATGTTTTTCTTCAAGATATCATTATGTTAACCTATAGCAGGCAGATTTTATTTTCATGATACTTGCCATATTTGCCAATCCATTGATCCATAGGTAATGATATCGGGATCTACCCACGCTATTAACGTCACACATAAATAAACATGACGTTCTTGTAAATGAAAAAAACCTCCACATTTTACCTGTAACGCGATAATATCCCTTTTCCATCCAGCCAGATGAAAAACCGTCTTGAAGGTAACGTAGTAGTCAAATATTTATAATTCCCTCGGCCTAAACAGTTTTCTACGAGCAAAGAAAAATAAACATGATTTCGAACTGTACCCGTGCAAGGTATAAAGGGAAAGGGATTCCCGATATACTTAGGTTCAAATCTGTAGGTAAACATCATTTCAGATTTAAGTAGAAAGTTGCTGCGTTACAAAGGATCTTTAACGTACGCGTTTGAGAAGAGTCCAGATTGTAACGGGTATCAGGCAAGCACTATTACCTATTTAATGTTTTATTGACTGAATTTGTGCTAAGTACAGACCGCCCTTTACCCTTCTCTAACCTCACGCCGTGGCGGCATTTTTCACCAGATCAAAGGCGTTGACCTACTGTATTTAATTTAATTCTTATACTTTGGTACTAACAATACGAGTATCGGCATCCTCGTCAAACATCTCAAACATTACACCTACATTGTTCACACGATCAATTTAGCGGAGAACTTGTACAGTCTATGTCAAAGAGATATTTACACTTTTGTACCTTAACACAACGGGGTACGGTGAAAAAGTGTAAACATCTCTTTGACGTCGACTGTACAGAGTACAATCCTAAAGACCTGCCAAGACCACACAAAGTTGCGTACTCGGTTTTAAGTAGCAGTTCCTAAAAGCCTTCCCTAACACTCAAGTTATTAATTATAAAATCGTGACACTAAAGTTATGCGGGCATTCTTGTTCGGAAACTTTTCAGTTCAACTTCTCGTGTGAGCGTTTCCCACACAAAGGCTTCAAATATGCTAATTACCAACACGTACCAACTTAATGGTGCCATTCAGTAAGCCTATTCCCTAATCCCATCTCCTTTATTGCCAGGGAATTTAAGTCTATTATTTGTAGATAATGAGTTGGCGCGCGTGTAAACGTAAGTCAGCCTAGTTTGTTAATGTTTGCGTGAGTTAATTGTTTCGTAATGTTGAATCGATATTGGTGATGTGATTTTTAGGTGTTATGATATTTGGAGTACTCTGATAATGGTGACGGTTGCTGGATTTGATTTACAGTTGAATTAATTATTTAATAGGTACATGAATATTATGTTTGTTACAGTAGCTGTATTGCACAGGTCAGCAGCAGTAAGATGAACTACCAAAGTGCACAGAGCTGCATATTTTTCAAGGCATTGATTGGCAAATGTTCACATGGGCCGCCTGATGGTAAGTGGTCACTGTAGCCCTTAATCATAATTAATTAAAATGATTTTGAATGCCTTGCCAACCCGAGGCCTAAGATCGAATGCCAATTACTACAGCCTACTTGCATCCCACTGCTGGGCACAGGCCTCCCCTCATCACGAGAGGGTTTGGGCTATAGTCCCCACGCGGGCCCAGTGCGGATTGGGGACTTCATATACATCTTTGACTTACTTCGCAGATGCGTGCATGTTCGGAACCGAATACTGAGCGCGATTCGGAACGCAGCCCTTGATAGATACTAGCGAAGCTGTGGCTTTTTGAGGTACTATTTTGACAGACGTCATATTGTCTTTGTAAAAACTTTTAAGAATAACTTTTTGAGACGCTGCGTGGTTTATTGAGATATTTGAGATATAAATTGTAATCTACAACGCGTACGAGCGTTTTGAGTGTAGAAAGCTTGAATTGTGATTAGTTACTTGACATTTTGTGTAATCCTTTGGGAGCGCGGTTGTTTGCGTGCGAAAACTTTGGAACGGCCCGGCGGAACGAGCAGGCCGGTGAAGGGAATTCAGACCTACACTTTACACACTACAGATACACACCCTTCACGGCCCTTGGGCGCTTGCCAACAGAGGCCTGTATTGCTGTCACGGCTGTAAGTACTGAATTATCATTGTTACCAAATAAATTTTAGACCCCTTCGCAGACACCAATTCTTGTAGGCGTTGCTGTGTGACTGCAGTTTATCGCCACCTATACCCTCGGCTACAGCAGTCTTAGTAAACGGGCCCAGCTATTGAGACGTCTGTTTTGGAAGCCGTAGGTGTAGGCATCAGTGCAGGTTTCCTCCCGATGTTTTCCTTCACCGAAAAACTCATCGTAAATACAAATTGAATTTCGCACGTAAGTAAACTTAGAGGAATGTGTGAGCCGGAATCGATTCCCGACCCTCGGCATGAGAGGCGGTAGGTCGAACCACTAGGCCACCACGGCTTTTTTTTCGAATGCCTCTATGCTACTCATTTTACCGGCTCTCGTACGCCCTAACCAGAACACATTAGAGCAAGAATTCCTATTTAGCGGTAGGTTGGCGGGTAAGATAGTGGTAGCCATCCTGATGGACCCTGTATCAAGTCCTACCACCAGCATATATATATGATTCTAAATGTTACAAGTAAATAATAGTTCACTTTGAATACTCCGATGGTTATTTTTGCAAATTTTTGCCTATGACCAAAAACTTGCTCTCCTTCGTTAGCTCAATTTAAATATTATTACAGCCTACTAATAATACTACTACAATACTACTACAGCCTATTTACGGCCCACTGCTGGGCACAGGCCTCCTCTTATCACGAGAAGATTGGGCTATAGTCCCCACGCAATTTAAATAAGTTGTATCTAAATAACCTCTAACTTATAAATATGTTTTGACCATTTAGCATCTTCAAGCAACGAATACTATGATCACAATCTATCAATGCTTTCGACGCCAGCCTCGACAATATTCACACAAAATTCACACGTATCACTACCTGCCTCTGAAAACGTAACCTTAGAGATCTTTTCTGAGGCAATCCCACCGTTCGACCCATTTCACGCACCGTATTACAGATATACATACCCGAACCAGTGTTAGGTCTACGCAAAATGCAATCCTCATTTCGTCCTGTCCTTTTCATTCTTCATATGATTTTAGACTAGTGTAAGAAAGACAGCGAGGCGAAATAAGATTCCATACCTTGAAGCCAATTTAGATGAGATACAGCTGTCATAAGTTCCAGTGTTTTTCAAGAGTATGGAATTCTGGCTTACTTTAATCAGTTTGTCAAGTGGTACTTTTAGCGTGAATAAAGCGACCAATGGGTGCAAATTACATTGACACTTTTTTATATAAAGCGAGATAAAATATTTTTAAGCAAAATTACGATAATCTCCTTGATTTATTTAAATTTAGTTAATTTGCTTCAAATGTGTTGTAGAGGTTCTAATGTGCGAAATTCAATTTGAATTTACCACTGAGCTTTTCGGTGAAGGAAAACTTCGTGAAGAAACCTGCACCCATCTGGAAAGTAATTCAAAGATGTGTGTGAAGTCCCCAATCCGCACTGGGCCCGCGTGGGGACTATAGCCCAAACCCTCTCGTGATGAGAGGAGGCCTGTGCCCAGCAGTAGGACGCAAATAGGCTGTAGTAGTAGTAGTGTTCTTAAGGTACCTTTTTGTTGTAGTTAGCTGCTAACTCTTAATTTAGTCGCAAATTGACGGTCCATCTTGTCAATTGAAAGGGTAAACATATCCAAACGGTAAACATGTACAGTGCGACTCGCACGACTTTCGGAGTTCCATTTCTGACATTCCTACCTACTTTTTCGACAGAATTCAAACCAGCCAGATATGTGTTTCCCGCTTCTAAATGGCTCACAGTTTTTTTCATTTTTCTAATTTCCTTTTTCTGGCTTTCTAATCAAAAACCAGCCAGCACTCCCCGCTGATTCCAACATCTCGCGTCATTTGCCGTCAGATGACGTTCACGCGTCGTTAGGCGCGTCACGTCATAAGACCGCCAACGTACCGTGTACCTTTTTAATGGTAACATTATGCGGCCTGCCAGTGCAGCTGATTAGTAAGTCAATTTTTTGTTGATTTAGAGCAAATTTTTCAATCGTCAGTTAAAACTTATTCAGCTCTTAAGGTGGTTGAATGAATATTACATGTGACAAAGTTTAAAAGAAAGTATTTTTTATTCATATAAAAGCATAACATTTTTATCATGCACAGTATCGTACCAAACTGCAAAACAGTTTGTTGGTATACTTGCAAGACAAAGTAAGTAGGTAAAAAACATTTTTGGCCACGAAAAAAGCATTTGACTAACCTGGTATGTGTTACGGAGATAGTTAGATTGCCGGGGAAGTACCTATAATATGCTAGTTTTTATCCCGGAAACACGCATAGTTTTCGTGGGAACGCGATGACCAAGTTTCACGCGTCCAAAGCCGCGGACAGAAGCTAGATAGTATGTGAGTGAACAGTCATTACGTTAAGTATAATTATTATTAAGTATTAAATGTGTACCTACCTGAAATATTAATGAATATGTATGATGTCGTTCATAATTTTAAAGGAGTTACGCTTGTTAAGACGCTACGAGTTTACGAACATACAAATGCTTAATTAAGTGTAAGATCTGAATAAATTACGAATAAAGATAATGCACATGCTTAATATAAATGTGAAAGTAGGTAATATGTCTGTCACAACGGTTTTATGTGAATGATGTAGGTAGATAAAGAGATCGATTGAGACTTCCGAACGCATGTAAGATAGTTGTTATCACGTGAATAATTTCTTAAGGGTGAAATAAGCGATTAAAAGGCAAGTTGAAATGTTCCTAGGAAAACCTAGTCTATACTAATAATAAGTCTGTAGAAGATGTCGCATCTGAGATTTGAAAATTTAAAAGAAACTATCAAGTCGAGGGGACTATATAAACTTTACTGAACACAAAATAACGATTTTTAGAGAAATTGTCTGTATGTATGTATGTTTGTATGTATGTATGTTCAGTTTGAACTCGAAAACTACTGGACGGATTGCAACAAAATTTAGTATGGGGGTAGTTTATAGCACTGGTCAACATATATACTACTTTTTATTCCGAAAAAATGCATAGTTCCCGCGGAATGCTATTAGCAAATTTCACGCAGACGAAGTCGCGGGCAGAAGCTATTTTAATATAAATGCATCGGAAAATTCATCGCCATACTTCCGCTAAGTAAATTAGAAGTTTGAAATATTCAAATGATCTTTAATGAAAGGAAATTCTAATATCGGCGAGAATCCCATTCGCTTGCAGATGCCCCTCTGCATTTTAAATTTTAGAAGAACATTCAAGAAAACCAGTACAAGGACCCATCCAATTCACATTTCATAATTGGTTTCAATAGCAAATTGTAGTGTTGTTTTTAATTCATTACTAAAAACTAGAATATACAAATTATACACCAAAATCCCTTTATCTATTGGTGAAAGTATGTGATGTAGTAAAATTCGAGTATTTAAGCCATTGTGACTTGTAGCTTCGAGTTAGCATCATGTTACGGAGCACGTTCCAAAAAAGCAACGAAATTGCAAAGAAATTTAAAAATACCATTGTTAAATGAATAAAGTTATTATCGATAAAGCCGTTAATCTTGAATATTGAGATAACGGAATTCTCAACTGGTTCCGTGGATTCATTCGAACTCCGTTGAAGCACTTAATTTTTCACGAGGCGACCGTTTTTGCGATTCAGTTTCCGAACGTACAGATTTAGATTTCTTTGAATATTAGTTGATTTTTTTGTTTCAAATCGACGCAGAATTCAACTGCTGTGAATGTTGATGTCGCTTTTGTTTAGTTTGATGTAAGATGCTTAGTTACAAATAGAGATCATTGTTCAGTTTCTAACTGAACTGGTTTCGCACTGGGCCCGCGTGGGGACTATAGCCCAAACCCTCTCGTGGTGAGAGGAGGCCTGTGCCCAGCAATGGGGCGCAAATAAGCTGTATAGTTTCAGTTTCTAAAGGTAAAAATATGAAAGTAATTTTGGTATTTCAATGAGGTTCACTCGGGATGTTTTTACGGAAATCGTAAAAAGGTTTTTTTTGTCATAATATGACAGCTTATCACACTACGCCATAAAAATGTAGTTGTAAATTATTTAAGTAATTACCTATAATGTCCTAAACTTTCCACAATGGAGTGAAATTTAAACCTAACTTCATCCAAATTAGCATTTTTTTAATGTAAATAATAGGAAAACGAGCACACAGACCACCTGATGATAAGTGGTCTCTGCGTCCAATGGACACCGAAATATTATGATTCCTTATTAAGAATTCACTCCATCTTGTTGGAGGCTAGCGACAGCTCGTCTCCCGGTTCACGACCGGCGACCACATAAAGGTCGCGGGAATCCGGTGCAAACAAGTAGCACAAGACCGGTCTGAGTGGCGAGCCTAGGGGAGGCCTATGTCCAGCGGTGGACGTCTTTCGGCTGACATGATGATGATGATGATGATGATGATGATGATGATGATGATGATGATGATTAATAAATCAAAAGATCTCGAATGCCTTGCCTACCCTGAGGCCTAGGATGGAATGCCTCTGTGCCAGAAATTAATTCTGAAACAATGTAAAATAAAGTAATTAATTACGTCCGTATCTGTACTTTCACCCTAATTATCAAGGAGTCTTATCAAAAAGGTGAAAGTAACTTGCCCTCAGGGAATTCCGAACCTACTTTATGACGGTATCTGGAGATGCTATTTTCTAATAATACCTCTTGGGAAACAAAAGTTTGAAAGCCAAATATTAAGGTGATTTATATGAACTTTGCCCGCTTTGATATTATGCGTAGAGACCTTCTACTATCTAAAGTCCCGCGCCTTCACATTTCAAAAGGCTTCAATGTATTTAAAAAGCACCACCAACACTCTCAACACGTGTGTGCGTGCTGAGACAGCCATCAATTATGCGTTGAGAGTGTTGTTGGTGCTTTTTAAATACTACTACTACTACTACTACTACAGCCTATTTGCGTCCCACTGCTGGGCACAGGCCTCCCCTCATCATGAGAGGGTTTGGGCTATAGTCCCCACGCGGGTCCAGTGCGGATTGGGGACTTCACACACATCTTTGAATTACTTTGCAGATGCGTACAGGTTTCCTCACGATGTTTTCCTTCACCGAAAAGTTCATGGTAAATTCAAATTGAAAAATAATAATATAAAAATTGCTTTTTAAATAATAATATAAAAATTGAAGCGTTTTGAAATGTGAAGGCGCGGGACTTTAGAAAGTAGAAGATCTCTATCCATCTATGCTTAATCATGCCTTTGGAACGTTTGTAATTTTCTAATTGAAAATAACATTTTGCTTGGTCCTTATCTAGTACAGTCAGCAGCCAGAGTTTACTTTTTGTTCAGTGTTGTAATGGTGTTATAACGATGCTATAACTTAGCGGTTTTTTCAGCAATATTAGAATTAATTCTCCACTGAGTCCGGGAGGTATAATATTTCAGGCTTACGCTGTCATTTACATATAAAAAGGTTTTTCCGTTGTTTAGGCATTCAGTCGGCAACGGGAGTTGTATAACATATTTTAGAGTACTACAAAGTATAGTTAATAGTACATTACAGACCTAGGGTGGTGAATTCGTAAAGGTTCCAGATCGCAGGTTTCTGTGGCCCGAACCGAAGGTGAGGGCCATAAATATGCGATCTGGGGCTTTACGAATTACCGCCCGTGGTTTCTCAAAAGTTTTACGTCTTGCCTTGGCCAAGAAGTGAGATTTTCTCTCCGCGTAGCGGGCAGAAAATCCCACTTGACGGCCAAGGGTGATGTAAAGATATTTTACATGCCACAGGCATAGTCAAGCGAATGAAGCGGGTCTTACGATTTTTATGTGTTGAAATGAAATACCTATACGTAACTATCCTATTTACATACCTATATTGAAATTATTGATTTACCTACTTGTTATTAGGTATTAGTAGAGAGTTCTTCTTTAATAAATATTGAAAAAAGTAAGTCTTTTAACGACTTGAAAAAACAGGGTTCAAACTTAAAGGTCTGTTTTAACTAATTGATTTTTAACTGTAGCGCTTTTATATTTTTCATCGTCTTATAACACCTTTATCCGATATTATGATCCAATAATACAAAATGGCTTCATATCGATACAAGATTTACAACTTTAGAATGACGAGCGCCGACGCAATCGAGCGATTTACGAGGTCGTAAAACGATCTTATATACCTAAGTGCTATAATAGCAGTTATAAGCCAACTTATGCAGCTAAATTACTGTAACGCGAGAATAATGCGTTGACTAGCTTTGTCATCACTTGCACGCTTTAAAATAGCCTTCTAATGGATACCACTTTAGAGGTAAGATAAGAATAAATTAATCCTTTTTATCGAGAGAAAATAATTAAGTGAATATTTGTAAGTGAACAGTTTACCTATCCATGTTTCTTTATTTTAAACTTTATTCTTGCATCAGTGAATATTAAAAAAAAGGTTTCACACTTGTATTATCTTTATCTTGTATTATCTTGCAGGTGAATTAGTGTTTGCGTAAAAGTGTAGTTTACCTTTTAATAATCCACGTAACACAGAACTTTTCAGATCAAAAAAACATTGATTACCACTAATACCATTTTTTACTAATCCCTAATTTTCATACCGTCACTGTTTCCAAAAAAAAACTAATTTGTTTCTCTTAACTTTTCATCACCGGTCTCTTTATTTTTAGATACGAGTTGTTCTTCAGATGAAAGCTGTAAAATTAATATACTGGAAAAAATACCTTTTCTACGTAATTACTGAACAAAGTGGGCGGTATATTTGTCACGACAAACAATCTTAAATGAGAACGCGTAGGTAAGTTGATTTCGCTTTCTTTTCTTTCGGTTGAAAAGAAAGAATGGAAGGATCGCTTTGTTATTTGTTCAAAAGAGTCGATTTACCTGAATTTGTGATTTCAAACATAAATTTATTTGCCATGCATTGGTCTGGCTTAATCTCGAGAAAATTTGTTTTAATTTATTTGATTCTTGAATTAAATTGAAAAAAAAACGATTAAAAGAAAAAAATATATAAATAAAATTGTACGTATAGGAGTTCACTATTAGTAAACTATTAGGTATCCATCATCATCATCATTTCAGCCAAAAGACGTCCACTGCTGGACATAGGTAGGCCTCCCCCAAGGCGCCCCACTCAGACCGGTCCTGTGCTACTTGCTTCCACCGGTAGGCTTAGGTATCATTATTTATACTAAACTATCTTATTATTTTATTAGGTTTCTACTATCTTGCCCGTTTTATTACGCCAGCGTCTATGTTTGCGGCGAAGGAATTCCTTCCAGAGCATATTATAGTTCATTATCCACATTAAATTTCATCAAGATCGATTAAGGGTTTAAGGATGAAAAGGTAAGCGACAGATGGAGCGTTATTTTTACAATTAAATGTTATAATTGTGTAATTATGTTGGTAAGTACTTATAGATTAGCATTTGTATTGGTTCTGGCTTTTTACCCGACTGCGCCAGAAGAAGGTTATGTTTTTCATGTGTATTTTTTTTCTATAGTTGTAGCCTAACACGACTAACGCCCGGTTCCTATATCCACGTAACGCCTCGTTTTGCCTACGGACGGTTAAAATTTGACAGATTCTCTATGGAACAAATGTCAAAAATCAACCGTCCGTAGGCAAAACGAGGCGTTTCGTGGATATAGGAACCGGGCCTATGGATTTTACCTTGTGAGATTCCTCTTGATTCTGAGAGTGACACTATCAAAAGTTGGTGTGCTTTTTTGTGTGTGTTTTTTTTTAACCGGGTTGACAAATAACAAAATCCTTTTCAATTTAACCTAAATGCCAATACGTAAGGCATTTGCCATAAACCTCCACGTGTAGAGAAAACTTTATAGGTTATAAAAGTCCGGCGTTTCGCAAAGCGCCGACTCATCCCTATCAAATAGAGAATGGGTTGGAAAATTGTTTTTTTTGTCGACCATACAAAATGATATTACTAATATACTTAAATATGTGTTGTTTAGAAAAAAATCCCCCCTTTTAACCTACTTCCTAACTTCCTAAGATTAAGGGTGATTTGATTCAAACCGTCCGTTAAAGTCAATGTTAACGTTAAATATTTTACTATGGGTTAAAATGCCGTTTCTGTATGGAATGACAGCTCGGCGGCCATATTTAACTATCAGGAGTCCGTCAACTTTGCATGAATCAACTCACCCTAAGAAAGTAATTTTAATAAAAGTAGAACTAAATCAAAAATGGAAAACATGAATTAAAGAATTAAGAAAGGATCAATAACACTCATTTTAATGGATAAAGGTGGATTGATTCAAACCGTCCGTTAACTAAGCAGCTCTCGTTAAATATTTTAATCTAAATATATAAAACTCAAAGGTGACTGACTGACATAGTGATCTATCAACGCACAGCCCAAACCACTGGACGGATCGGGCTGAAATTTGGCATGCAGGTAGATGTTATGACGTAGGCATACGCTAAGAAAGGATTTTGCGAAATTCCCATGGGAACGGGAAAAAAACGGGATTTTACATTTAATATTTCTGCGCATACGAAGTTGCGGGGAAAAGCTAGTATGAGATAAAATGACGTTTCTGTACCTATGAAATGACAGCTCGGCGGTCATATTTAACGACCAGAGTCCGTCAGCTGTGCTTGAATCAACGGGCCTTAAGAATACTATTAAAAATACGTGATCGTTATTTTTCCACAAAAGTAAATGATGGGCCACATTTCTCGCCAGCCAGTGATTTCAGTCACAATGGCCACAGATAACATGCGTCTGTCAATCTGCAGCGATGAGGGTCGGGACCCGAAGGCATTGACCGGAAGAACCTTTGGCCCGTCTGCCGGTAATTACGCCCGATGTTTGACTTTAAAAGCGTTTTGTTGTTAGTAACTAGGGAAGTTATCGGTTGTATAGCCCAAGCTATATGTTAAGAGGGTTTACTCCGAAAGTAGGCAATGTCGCAAATAGCTGTCAAATATTTTGCTGTATTCATTAATTTCTGAATATTACTGAATGAAAACATGAATTATCGTTCTATGGTTGAATAAAACATTAAGTATGGATTGAAATAGTTATCATTGGAACACGAAGCGTTAAGTATTGTTGAAGTAATATCTTTTGAAAACTTTCCATCGCACTTTCCATGCATTTTAATGTAATCTTATCATTTGAATGCCTAACCAACAAATATAAAACGAGACGCGTCATTCATCCATAGAATGACAAATTCCTTTTTAATTCAGAAATATTGAGAAATTAATAAAACCAGTGAAACATTTGACAACTATTATATGCGACGTAGCCAACTTTCGGGATAAACCCTCTTAAATGACTTTCCCCATCCACTTTATAAGTCGGTGCTCGCTTTGCCACCTAAATAAATGTGCTATAATAATAATCTATACTAATAATAAGTCTGTAGAAGAGCGTCTGAGACTTGAAAATTAAGAGAAACTATCAAATATATTTAGATAGGTATATATACATATATATAATTATATATGTATACAAATATTGCTCGTTTAATAGTATATAGGATAGGTAAGTTGCAAAAAATACGTGGTAGCTAAGTGGTTTGATCTACTTGTAGTACTACAGTAGATAGAACCATGTAGAAGACCATGCGTGTAAATCTCGGTCCAATGCTCCGATTACAGGTAGGTACTTAGGTGTGTAAAAGTTTTTTTTTTTTTTACTTAGCCTGTTGGAGTGTCCCACTGCTGGGGAAAGGCCTCCCCTTTTTTCCGCCAGCCGTCCCTCCTCAGTGCCTGTGTTTTCCACTCTTTATCAAAGACGTCTAGTTTGTCCCGCCATCTCATTTTTGGTCTGCCTCTGCGCCGGAAGCCGTCACGTGGAGTCCAGTCAGAAGCCAATTTGGCCCAACGGTCCGGATGCATGCGACAGACATGTCCAGCCCACTCCCATTTCAGCTTGGCAGACTTGGCACCCACATCTGCAACTTGAGTACTGGAGCGCAGTTCGGTATTTCTGATGTGATCAGTTCTGCGAACACCCATTATGCTGCGCTCCATTGCCCTTTGGCAAACCTTGAGCTTGGACTTCTGAGCTTCAGTCAACGACCAAGTTTGGGCGCCGTAGGTTTGGATGGGAAGGATACACATGTCAACGAGTTCGCGCTTCAGAGACAGGGGAAGGTTTCCCTTCATTAGCGACTTCATGGACCAGAAGCTCTTCCAGGCATTCTCGATACGTCTATCGATTTCTTTGCTTTGCCTGTTTTCGAAGGAAGCTATTTGGCCCAGATAGATATACTCGTTGACATAGGGCCGGTTCCTATATCCACGTAACGCCTCGTTTTGCCTACGGACGGTTAAAATTTGACAGATTCTCTATGGAACAAATGTCAAAAATCAACCGTCCGTAGGCAAAACGAGGCGTTTCGTGGATATAGGAACCGGGCCATAATGTATTTCTTGTGCATCGACCGTTACCCTATGTTTCATGTATGAGTAAATAGTATTTTTCGCAATCGTGACATAATAGAGAGCTTTTCAGTCGAGTACCGTGTTTAGGCCACGAAGCTTGCTGAGTGGCCTAAGTAAGGTACGAGATTGAAAAGCTTGATTATGGCACTATTGTGAACAATACTTTTTGTACGAGTCCATTAAAATTAATAATTTAACTCATTAGTACGAGTATATAAGAAAAATAAATGTCGTTTGAATTTTGCTCTTCGTGGTAGGGCCTGTAATCTAGTTGGTCACGACGTGCATCTAGATGGCCATGCCGAAACGTGAAAAAGTATTTCGATCGTCTAGAGCGAATCGAAATAACTTATTTCGGTTGTTTCGGAAGTATGACTATTTAACGATGAAAAGAGTGACATTGCAGTATTCTCTATGAAATCTTAATACACATATTTCAATTGACGAGTACAAAAATATATTTTTTATCACTGAGCCTTTCGGTGAAGTAAGGCATCACGAAGAAACGACCACGCATTTTGCGAAGAAATTTAAAGAGGTCTGTTCCCAATCCAAAATTTGGAAACTATTATTGCTCAAACTTAAGCGTAAGATGAGAGGCAACCTATGCCCAGCAATGGAACCTCCAAAGTCTGTTGTGGTGATCATGATAATGATAATTAAACTGAATACCTCTTTATTGCGCTGACATAATGTGCGAAAATGGCGCGGTAATAAAAATAGGTACTTTAAAGTATGATTGTTTTCTTCTTACCAGAAAACGTATGTTTTTAACCGACTTCAAAAAAAGGAGGAGGTTCTCAATTCGTCGGAATCTTTTTTTTTTTTTTTATGTACCTATGTTCACCAAAAATAAATAGTAAACGTGAACCGATTTCGATGATTCTTTTTTTGTTCGAAAGGTGGTACTTCCAAATTGGTCCCATATTAATTTGGTTCAGTTTTGATGATGGGATCCATGAGAAAATGAGGGAACTCCTCCAAATTTGCTAGCACGTAGATGATTTTGGTGTCAATTTCGAGGACTTCAGAGTTACTTATGTACTTCTATAGTAATGTATGGAAACTGTAGCCGAAAAAAAATTTTTAAATAAAAAAATAAAAACCGCCTTCAAACTCCGACAGACTGCGAAGTCGGTGTCAAGTGAACCGACCCAAAGAAATGATAATCATATAGTGAACTTGACATTGACATCGCAGTCTGTCGGAGTTTGAAGGCGGTTTTTATTTTTTTATTTAAAAATTTTTAAAGAGAAGAGGTTGTAGATCTTTTTAGATCGTTGTGAATATTAAACTCAATTTCACTATTTCTTGAGGTATGTCACTATCGTCCAGACCATGAAATAGCTTAGGTATATGGTGCAAAATATATAGTATTTTCGAGAGAGTTTCAAGTATATGCATAACCTACCTACTTTACTAACTACTTTCATACGAGCATTTTATTTGTAATTTGTAGCAAAAACCACCGTTTTCAGAGCAATTTCCTCGAGATACCAACACGGTGCAATAACAATTAGTTTTCACGCGGCCGCTTTTAGCTGGTTATGGGCTGGTGGAAATTCGGCCGAGTTTAAAAAAAGAAAATGTTGTACGAGAAATTCTTTAGTTTGCTAGTATTCTAACATTTTGACGTCCGTGTCTTATTAATAAAAATGAGAGATCTCTATGAAGGTATGGGAGAGGCCTATGTGAGTAAGTCTAAAGTTTTATGAACAATCTTGACAAAATAAACGAAAGATACCAATCTACTTCAATCTCATACTCCAGCCATGTTCACTTTGTCATTAAGATACTTAGGCTCAGAAAGTGTTTTCACATCGTGAATGAAGTTATTAGTTATTACCAAAAACATATGGTAGCCCCGTTAACTCCCATTCGTTTGATACCTAAAAGCGAATTACCGAAGGACTGACGCATCACCGAGTTCGAAAATAAATTTTACGAGGAGACACGGGTAATTTGGGTCGAATTTTCATCTCCATTAAAGCACTTATACCTTAGTTTTGGAAGTAATTGCATGTACCTACCTTGGGTTGGTCATTGGTTAAAACTAGATTTTATTAACAAAAACAAACAAATATCAAGACGCGTTATGATAACTCTCTGTTGGAACACAGCTACTGCAGTTGTGGGCCTCTGGGGACATAAATTATAATACACACAATTATTGTGTGTATTATAATTTATCAGGGTGAAGAAATCGAAATTCTAATTAGTCCGTCAGTCAGGTAATAAAAAAATATTAGACACGTATTTTTTGTTTTATCAAATTAACAAAGAATGACTAAGTTAAAACGCATTAAAGTTGGAGAGTGTGGGCTAACTACGTCACCGTTAGGTATAAATCGTACCTAACCGTGACGTCATGCGACATTTCAACTCAATATATTTCCGTATAAGTTTGATTACGTGAAAAAAGAAAAAATACGTGTCCAATACTTTTCAATAATCTTCCTGATAGACTAAGGAAAAAAAGTTGTCGTCATCCCTATGCTCTATATTGCATTCTATTACCTGTCTCGTATACACGTAGAGCCTATATTTCTAGTATATCTATGCAATCTTAACTACTATACTTAACTGCCGCCTCCACCGCTTAACCCGTGCGAGTTTGTTTTTTCTTTTCCCGTAGAAATTTAGGAAAATCCTCTCTTTGCAAAGTTCAGCTTTCTATGACTAGTAGTTTCGGCTGTGCTTTCTCCGTCAGTCATTGCACTTGTTTGCTAACGAAGAGTTTTATGTATGTAGTTAAGCACATGAATTGTTCCAAAAATGTTTAAAGTTTAATGAGAAAACACCTACAAACTGGATTTTCCCGCGATCCGGTTATTTTGCAAATAGGATGGCGGAAAATGTAAGTTCCCTTCGAGTTCGGGAATGCGTCACCCGGGAGCGCTGGTAGGCGCCTGCGCTATGCAGGCTGCCCTAGAAGTTAATCTTTTCTTAATAAAACCAATCATAAAGAAAAAAAAAACGCTTTCGAACTCCGATAAACTGTAAAGTCGGTGTCAAGTCAACCGACCCAAAGATATGACAAGCATATAGTGAACTTGGTACCGACTTTGCAGGTTGTCGGAGTTTGAAGGCGGTTTTTAATCTTACTTAAGTACTTTTTTTTCGGCTTCAGGTTCCAAACATGGGGTGGGTACCTATAAAACGGGGAGTAATTATCACTGGTAGATTTTGAAAATCATACCAAAATTATACACGTGCTAACGAATTTTGAGGAGTTCTGTCATTTTATTATGGAACCCATCAGTAGAACGAAACCAAATTAAAATGGGATTGATCCCGGAGGTTTAATGTTTTAGTTGCCGCGACAACCTCGTGAAGGTTGCAGGAGTCATAGGACAGTTCTGAAAGACGCCGCTTGAGCGAGTCCTTAGTCCAGCAGTGGATGGTTTTGGTCGAAATGGTGATGATGACGATGAGAATTTGCGTTTATTTTGGTAGGTACGTGTCATAAAATAATCACAAAAATAAATAAAATATGCAGGTTTTACGTCAGATGTAACATTTCTTCGTTCCTTTTGTACGGGCAATGGTTTCTAAAATTGCCAGAAAGACACAGCGTTGATCTTTCGCGCTTACGGCGCCCTGTAGGGATGTGATATTATATTTTTAAAGTTAGATTGTGCAAGCCCGATTATAAAGATTTTGAATATGGCTTACTTTTAAAAGCAGAGATTGAGCGGCCTTATTCTATTTTAGAGACTTGATAATTGAGCCCTTGGATTTTTATTTTACTTAAGTGGGTTTATCCCGAAAGTTGGCAACGTCGCATATAGTTGTCAAATGATTCGTTGTTTTTATAAATGTCCCAATATTACTGAATTAAAAAAAGTTATTCTATGGTTGAATGACGCGTCTCGTTTTATATTTGTTGGTTAGGCATTCAAATGATAAGATTAGCCTACATTAAAATGCATGGAAAATGCGATAGAAAAGTTTTCAAAATATATTACTTCCATAATATTGACAATTTCGTGTTCCCATTATAAGTACTTGTTGCAATCCACACTTTGTGTTTTATTCATTCGTAGAGCGATAATTCATGTTTGCAGTCAGTAATATTCGGAAATTAATGCGAAATATTTGACAGCTATTTGCGACGTTGCCAACTTTCAGAGTAAACCCTCTTAAGTATTTTGGCGGGGAAGTTAATTTCTTGACGTAGGAAGGAACACCTGTACAAATGTTTAGAAAATCCAGGGAAATTTTAATTTTAAACTAATTCTTAATTCCAGGACAAGTTATAAAAATATTGAAATAAAAAATCGGTATAGGTATTTCTTATATGTAGAGATCTAAAAAAGCCAAAATGTAGCATTCAATGAATAAAGTATAACCTCAGATTCAATAATCACAGTATTAAAAAAAAACGTTTGACTATAGGTAATTTAGTTTTTAGTTTTTGGTCATTACGTGTCATCGTGAAATTCAATTTGAATTTACCACTGTGAAGGAAACATCGTGAGGAAACCTGCACGCATCTGCGAAGTAATTCAAAGTTGTGTGTGAAGTCCCCAATCCGCACTGGGCCCGCGTGGGGACTATAGCTCAACCCTCTCGTGATGAGAGGAGGCCTGTGCCCAGCAGTGGGACGCAAATAGGCTGTAGTTGTAATAGTAGTAGTAGTGTCATCGTATGGCTATTATAAAAATTGACAAATTGCATCATTTTAATACAAGCGAAATGGTATTATTAGAGTTCTATATACTCTCGAGGAAACTTAAAATCATCTCTAAAATTAAATTACATCTCAACGAACGGTCGGTTATGTCAAATATTCCTACAGAATTATCCATAACAGCTGCTATCACAAGAAAATTGGTGTTTAAGACTGAGAACCGAGCATCGTAACCAGCCGTTAAGCAAGCAAACGCATAATCTCCCTCTTCGCAATCGGTCTAGAGGGGTTTCACTCCCGAGTTAAGAGAATTACGTAGAATTATGCTCTCGTCTAATTTGAGAATTTGTCAAAATTTTACTTTGAATTTGAAATTGTGTTTTAATGTTATTTTGTTGACAAAGATTAGAATAAAATTCAAAAAAAAAAATCAAAATTCAATCATAAGACTGTTAAAATACGATTTGAATTATCATAGTTAAAGAATTGTGTTAAATACCTACATGGTCTACGACGAAATGGATAAAAAATACAAAATAAATATTTTAAATACAACCAAGCCAATTGTATGTACGGACCGAAGCAAAAAACAAAATAATTATTGTATAAAGTTACCACTTTATACAATAATTATTTTGTTTTTTGCTTCGGTCCGTACATACAATTGGCTTGGTTGTAATAGCACATACACAATTAATTATAAATTCATATCTCTATTTGAATTTACCACTGAGCTTTTCGGTGAAGGAAAACATCGTGAGGAAACCTGCACGCATCTGCGAAGTGATTCGTCGCTTCCGTGGAAGACTGAACAGCGATTCCAGATTCCAGAGTGCGACGAAGAAGTAATCGTTTTAGTACTACTTAGAATCGATAGCCGATACTGTGGGTTAATTATTTGCCATATTTTCTGACCCACCATGTATATTAAAATGAATCTAAGTATATTGTATAGGTAGGTCTTTTTTTGAGTTGGTAAAAAAAAATTGTATAGGATTCAGGCGTCGCTCACACAATCAATCCCATATACAATTTATTTTTTTACCAACTCGAAAAAATTTAAAGACCTATACAATATACTTAGTAGAATCGATAGCCGATACTGTGGGTTAATTATTTGCCATATTTATGACCCACCGTGTATATGTTAGTCTTTAAGGTATATGTAATATGGGCCTAGATGCTTGAAATAAAATTTATTATTATTATTATAAATTCAAAGATGTGTGTGAAGTCCCTAATCCGCACTGGGCCTGCGTGGGGACTATAGCCCATACCCTTTCATAATAAGAGGCCTGTGCCCAGCAGTGGGACGAAAATAGGCTGTAGTAGTAGTAGTAGTAGTAGAAATAGATAAATTCAAATGACACCGCACACCCTTATTCCTGGAAACAAATAAAAAGATACACGGAAGTGTGTCAGCCAAGCTCGCGAAGTAAAAGGGAACATACCGAGCGTGAACTACGTAACATGAACCGTTTTGGGCCATTTGCGGACCGCTGTAACTTAAAGTGTGTTCGAGTTATCTTCATGATGTAGCACAACCTTCATAAGTATTCACAATTACATAGTTAAAGTAACTAAAAGGGCAGAAGCTGTATATTTCACAGGGACTGCATCTAATGTCGCCTTTAGTGTCCATTAATTTCAATGCCACATTACAGACTTAATGATAATCATGGAAGTTTCAGTTAACACCCATTTGGAGGGCCCTTGGACATTCAAAATGTTTTCTACATCGAGCGTATAGCACTAACACTTCTTGTTTATAAGATGGGCCGTTTTATATGTGAAAGGCCGTTAAGATAGTCGTTGAACAAAGCCGTTAGGCGTAATTGTTTGCCTAAATTTTAAAAAAGGAAGCTGGTAAGTCCGTAACGAACTTGTTTTTAAATTATCTGCACTGCGGAGCTTCGTTTTGAAAATGGAATTAAGGAAGGTAACGGCTTTGGAAGTTACGAAGGCTCATAACAAATGTCAGAGATGGAAAATAACATTGTTTTTCCGCTTTTTTTTAATTATTATTTCAACTTACGCAGCTACTGCGATCAAGATAAACAGAAATGAAGTAGGTATAGTAATTGTAAATCACTTTTACGTCACACCAGGCCGAAAAGCGGGATTTACCGCCCTTGGGCGCTACGAAAAATCCCTCTTCACGCCCAGGTGGTGACGTAAAATCGTATACTAACCACGGGCGGTCGTAAAGAAATCCTCAGACGGCCAGATTATAGCCCTCGCCTCCGGCTCGGGCCACAATTACCCGCGATCTGAGACTTTCTTTACTTGACCGCCCTAGGTGTGTAATGTACTTACTATTCACTGGCAATGATATCCAACGCTCTTGGATTTCAATATCTATAATCTTTGTATTGGTTTTTGAACATTAAAAAGTTTCAAAATTGTCTCTCAAACTAGTTTTTCACAGTCTGAATCTACTACAAGTATGGAAATGAGAAACTTTATAAGTACCAACACGCAAAGAGCAAGTCTGTGAGTCCAATATTCATTAGAAGGAAGACTTGTTGACAAAGTAAATGTAGCAACAAAATTACTTGGCTACTTTCTTACCTTCCCATCAGACGTATTATCGTCATTAAAAATGAACTTAAACTCGTCATTACTAAGATCGATTTTTACTTGTTTTGATTTGAAAAGGTACGCTGTTAGAAAAGAAACGAGAGAAAATTCTCAGACGTTGATATGTGAAACGCGAACTAAGAACAAGTCTGGGTGATTCTGATAAGAAATTGCATTTTTCTCAAGCAATAAGACGCATTCAATCTTCTTGTTTATTTTACACCGTTGCAAATATAAAATGACGGGTCATGGAGAAAGGTTTGGTTTTATAATTTTATGTTGCGCACAGACTATGTTTTGTTTCGTTACTGCAATTTATATTTTCAAATCACCTGTTTTAAGGTGATTTTCAGCACCAAGCTGAAAAACTTCAACTGAATGTCCACTAATGAAAATATTGTATCAGTATTTTTTTTTAGAGAAAGATCGATAGGCAAGGACTTAGTGTCACGTCATCATCATTTCAGCCGATAAGACATCCCACTGCTGGACATAGGCCTC
Organism: Aethes cnicana; assembly: GCA_963971205.1. NCBI lineage: Eukaryota > Metazoa > Arthropoda > Insecta > Lepidoptera > Tortricidae > Aethes > Aethes cnicana. The sequence goes on along the minus strand of OZ020279.1, from coordinate 3,097,112 downwards.
CCCTAAGGCGCGCCACTCAGACCGGTCCTGTGCCACTCGCATCCACCGCATTACCGCGACGCGTAGGTCGTCACTCCATCTTGTTGGAGGCCTACCGACAGCTCGTCTACCGGTTCGCGGACGCCACTCCAGGACTTTTGGCCCCATCGGCCATCAGTCCTGCAAGCAATGAGGTGCCAAGCTAAGTGTACCTACAATAAATGAAAAAAAAGTAATTTAAAATTTCAAGTAAACAATCAACCGAATAAAGTGTTACCAAAACAAACTGGAAATATCCGCTATTGAGGGACACGGTACAATACAAACTCGAACAATTCCCATCAATCGACGAACTTGGCGCTATTAATTAAAACAGCTTGACAGCGCCAAAAATAACTCTCGCCGGGAATAACTTGGAGGTGCGTTATCTATAGGTAGCGACTTCATAAATTTAATAATTGAACTAGTGCCTTCGAGAGATGTAAAACTTTCTAACTATACATACATACATAATATCACGCCTTTTTCCCATAGGGGCAGGCAGAGACCACTTCCTTCCATTTGCTACGACTCTTACATACTTCTCTCGCTTCTTCAACTTTCATCCCGTTCCGCATACAAGCTCGTCGGTTTAGAGTACTTTTGACCTGGCCTTTAATCAGATTGTCCTGAATTTGATCCAAGAACATTTATTTATTTATTTAAACTTTATTGCACATTAGTAAAACTAATACAAAAGGTGAACTTAATGCCATAAGGCATTCTCTACCAGTAACATTCGCCTCGGTCTTCCTCTTCCAACACCTCCATTCACACTAGCCATATAAATTCCCGTAAAAATCCCGGAAACTCATTTGAGGGACCCCGGAAAGGGGCTTAAAATAGAAATCCCGGAAATCCCAGAAATTCAGAGCAATGCCTGGAAAAGGTCTAGAAAAAAGGGCTTTGGAAATATAGTGTTAAGTTCCCTGCAGACGAAGTCGCAGGTAAAAGCTCGTAGTATATAAAAACCATTAACAATAGACCGTGAGTGTACCTATATCATTTAAGATGACAGTGCCCAAACAGTGGCGGGGCGGCCCAATTCATCATACTCACATTATGCATTAATCGAATTTCAACCAAATCCATCATAATGTATTCCACTTTCGAGGGATCGCTCATTTTTAATGAGCTACCCTTCGAATCCTTTAGGGTCTGTCATAAAAACGGGCAAAAAAACTGGAGTCCTGCACTGAGGAGATAAAAAAAAACGAAAATGCATCGAGTACACCAGACTGTGTTCGCCCACGAACAGTGATTGTCCACTAAAAAAAAAGATGAATACCTATATCAGTTCATTGTGTGTTTTTGTGATAAGATAAAGAACGACTTACGACAATGTGCGATGACAATAAAAAAGAAAAAAAAACAACCAAATAATAACCATTGTTTTTTACTGTGGAAACCCACCGGTCTTGGCCAATAACAAGTGTTGACCTTTCTTCTTTTTTTTAATAATGGCATCTGTCTATTTCAAATAGAAATATTTTTCCAATGTCATGACTACAGGCATTGTACGCCTGTGCGGTGTAATCAAAATCAATGTTTGGGATCAAAATAAATGAAAAATGGTCGCGGTGATACGAGGATCTATATAACCCTGCAAAGATACAGATATAGACAGACATTGACTTATAATAAGTAATAACATATGGACGAACGGTGCCTAACAGTGAGATTATGTCAAAATATATGGAGCAAACTGACATAGAAAATACGTTCCAATATGCTAATAACGCCTCTTTATAATGAAGGCCAAACGGGTGCTCGAGCTGTGAACCCGTTTTGACGGGGCTATTTTTCTCCGGCTGATTGTGAATCCTTATTTATAATAGATCAATGGGTATAGATAGGTATTGCTATTTTGATTAAGTAGGTAGTAAAATATTTATGACATGTGATTGATGCCACATGTTCTTAAGGATTAAATTTCATAGAAATCTTAAAATCCAGTTGGAACAAACCAAGTGAAGACAAAAGATTTTAAAACAATGCATATTTTTCAACGAGTCAGCTGAAAAAACATGTTTTCCACGGTGCGTTTTATTATTACTGACTATATTAAATTGAAAGTTGTTTGTTTCCCTCAACTGCTCCAAACTTAAAGTTATTCTTAATGAACTTTGATAAAAAATAGTATTATTATCGTTGGATTAAGTTTTTGATCCTATAATTTGCGAGTTCTAAATATAAATTTTAACCCACCTAGAAGTTGGATAATATTTATATTTATAAGTATGCGTTCTTCCGAGTTCAAAGTAGAGCCTATGTCTGTTGCCGGGACTTCAACTATCTCCATACCAAATTTCATCCAAATCGGTCCAGCGGTTGAAGCGTGAAGAGGTAACAGACAGACAGACAGAGTTACTTTCGCATTTAAAATATTAGAATGGATATTGTAGCTATAATTTAGACGTACAATAAGGTAATGGCATCTGTCATGGACATTAGAAAAGGCTGTACAGTCATGGGACACTCATTTGTTGATATTTAATCACAGAAGGCTTTTCCTAAGTCCAGTTTATGTGTTTGTCATACTGCAGTATTTACCCTTGTCTAGTTTAATATGGTTTTGTTGATTTTAGTTTTAAATTAAATGTACCTACCTTAATTAAAATTGAAACTAGAAATAAGTTGAGATGAAGTCCTCCATTCTTTAATTTATATTATACTAGCTTCTGCCCGCGACTTCGCCCGCGTGGAATTCGGTTATCGCGCTCCCGCGGGAACTATGCGCTTTTCCGGGATAAAAAGTACCCTATGTCCTTTCCCGGGACTCCATTTATAATATTAATATGGATAATATGGATTTCTTCCGAACATTCAAACGCCTGCAGAAATTGGAATAGCAAACATTATAATACACGTAATTGCTACTACTGCTTAAGTGCATAACTTATCGTGGTATCCCGGATTTCATCCCGTTAAGGGTAGAAATCCAGGATAAAAACTATCCTATGTCCTTCCTCGGGCCTCTAACTATATCTATACCAAAATTCAAGTCAATCGGTCAAGCCGTTTTAGTGTGAAGAGGTAACAGACAGACAGACAGACAGAGTTACTTTCGCATTTATAATATTAGTATGGATAGCGTGTTGTTGTTTTGTTGCAACATTTTTTTATTCATTCGTTTTTAAGAAACGTGCATTTTATTACGTTTATAAACATTGTTTTATTTTTTTACTAATCTAAGGACAGGATTTACCGAACAAAACGTACAAACAAGACATAAAATACTTCTGTCTCATTCACCCGAAACGGTTTTCAATTTACTGGATTAGCTGAGTTGAACATTCTGTTATAAGGTATGAATCCAACAATGTATATTTTAATACAGCTGCTCAAAAAGTAAATATTGTGATACTTACCCTGTTTAGAATGCGAAAAGTTCGTCATTTCTGACCGAGCGCTTTTTTTTGACGCCAAGAGAGCGTGCGTAAAAGTTTTTTGCGCACTAGTGCTTTTTTTGAGCTTCATCCTGTTTATTTTTTAATTTAGTTTTCACAAATGTATTCACGTTTATATTTTGTTTCACTCGTCGCTCGCTTTCGTTAGCGCCAACATAACTTACTCGTGATAAAATGAACTGTTCGCACTTTCAACAGAATGTACTGTTTTTATGCATTTCTTGTATTTAAGTCTGTAACTGTATATTACTCTATCCCTCTTATTATACATATGTGCAGTTATCTAATATCCTGCAAGAGCATGAGGAGAGGACTAACACGACACGGCGGTCACGGCCTATAAAAACACGATTTCGAATACGATTCGAATGAATGTGTCAATGTTTGCGTGCGAGGACGTCTGTACACTTGTAAATGTGTGTGTACTAGTACACGGGCCAACGTGCAACGATTCAATCACCATCTCCGTATGAAACAAATGATGGTCAGGCGAGTTGGGCGCGACTAGCGCGCGGGCTAGATTAAGGCGGGTGATTCCGTAACCATTCTGTACGTAGTATACTATTAAATATTCTGTGCCAGAATATCTAACTCTCCTTCTGAGGATGGTGCTCAGTATCGGGGCGTAAATACAGGCTGTTAAGAGGCCCCAGGAGGCTGTTTTCTCCGACGTAAACGTAGTTACGTTTTATTTTGCAATCTACTCATCAGATTGGCGCCTTATTTTACAAGTAATTGTGGAGCAGAGATATTAGTGTCCAAAATATACTTTGATTGTAATAAATTGAATAAAAAATAAAATAGGACCATTTAGTTTCCTCGATACAAACTTTCAAAATTCAGTTTTTTGGCTGTAATTTAAATGTGTTTTATTTTACGACGACTTTGACTGATTTCTGACACTTGCAATAATGATTTTATTAGGTGTACCAAGTTTTGAGTCAATCTGTTTACTAATTTTGGAATAAAAGCGAAACTATGTTTGTACGAAAACTTGAGAAACGCCGTGCGTACAGGGGACTCTTAATATTATACTTCGCACTAAAACAAGTTGCAGGAATGAATTGTTCCCAGTTCTACAGATTTCTTTTACAGAATACCATGTCTACAGATTTCTATTTCTACACATTCCCAAGTGTACAGATTCCCAATTCTACATAATTTAAATTTTACAGAATATTGATTCTGCATATTCACAATTCCACAGATTCCCAATTCTACATAATTGGTATTCTACAAAATAATACAAGGAATGTAACTGGGTCGACGGGTCCCCGCTACGCGGGGCCCCTATTTCTAGGTAGTTTGCCCTTCGGGCGTATATAGATAACTAACGAACCTAACCTACATTCACACCTAACGGACTGAGTGGACCCTTACCGGTAAAATAGTAGTCAGATAAGAAACTGTGGAATAAAGAATATGTAGAATTGGGAACCTGTGTAATTGGTTATCTGTTAAATTGGGAACCTGTGTAATTGGTTATCTGTTAAATTGGGAATCCGTAGATTAGAGAATCTGTAGGATTGGGAATCTGTAGTCATGAGCCCCAGTCGCAGGAATCGCTCTATCCTCTGATTAACGTTGAATGGTATCAAACCGTCAATTAACGAAGCTGCGTTCGTTAAAATTCAGACTTTGAAAAGTCTTTAAAATGCAGTCAACGACTCAAACCCAGACTTTTCAGTAAATTTTGCAAATCCAAGAGAAATTGTCTGCTGAAAATTAGTGCCGACGCTTTTTACTGCCACGACATAGTGCTCAGTGGCACCTTGATTTGAATTTAATTTAGAATATTTTTTAAACCATTCTAAAACTGTCATGTTTGACAGAACGATTTTAGGACATTTTATGCAGTTATTATTATTTTTGACTGTACTCTCCGAACTGCCGCGCTACTCATATCGCTATCCTTTTTTTACATCAAAGAGTAAAAAGTGGTTAGCGCAGCAGTAAGCTCTACAAGGTCACCGTGGTCGAGGGCTCTAAAAGAAACCAAACCTATAAAAATAAAAACCGGCCAAGTGCGTGTCGGGCCACGCGCAAAGTACCTATAGGGTTCCGAAGTTGACGATGCCCACAGTACCTTTCTAAGACTTATTTAGCCATATTATGACTCGTAAATTTGTATTGCCTACTTGGCTGTGATAGTTTTCCTTTCAACAACGTTATATATGCCACAACTGTGATTTTTTTCAGCCATCCAAATACCACCATTTAATTGGCAGGGGGGGAAGGGACACGTGACTCTAACAAAAAATAGCACTTTAAAGCTTAATGTTTCAGAAACGCATCACTTAATCGAAAATGGTTTTAAGAAACCTACAATATTTTTTCAAGACCTATTCAACGATATGCCACGTCATGGGGTACGCAAGAAAAAAAAATACATCCCCACTTTACGAGTAGGGGAGGTACCCTATAAAAAAAAAAGTACCACTTTGTCAGCGTATTTAATATGTATATTCATACCAAATTACAGCTTTCTAGAACTAAGCATCTCCGAGCAATAGTGCGGACAGACGGACGGACGGACGGACGGACATGGCGAAACTATAAGGGTTCCTTGTGGACTTCGGAACCCTAGAAAATAAAACAGAATACAGTCAGCGTCAAACAGTTAAAAAAGTAATTCTAAATCCAATCAATTCATAACCTTTAATTACTTCCTGAACTTCACGCGGACCTCGGAACTCAAACAAACCAATAACAATATAACCGTTTTGAAAAGCGGTCAATGAACAAACACAAATCGGGCCGTTAAACAATTCAAGATGAAATGAAAATAAACAAAACGGAATCTATAGGAAATCTCCTTTGTTCTCGGAAACTCTTTTCAATTTTATTCAAGTGAGATTTCAAAAAGGAAATACTTTTACGGCTTACCAGGATTTATTGAATTGAACAGAACGGCGACAACTAGAATGAGCCCTCTGTTTTTTAAGGAAGAAAATGTTGCCAGTTTATTAGTTATTTTTTCATGGCTGTATGGTTATTTTGATGGCGGTAAACGATTTTAGTGCGGGCAGGTTACAATACAATACAATACAATATACTTTATTGAACACCACACAATCAAGGAACAGTAAACATTATGTAATTACACAAAAAGGTGACAAGGTAAAGGTTCAGGTTATTGCTTGAGTCAGGTTTTTATTATCATAAGTGGCATTTGAAATTCTAAATGCATGTGAATTTTGTTACTGCAATATAAATGAAATGTTGTCTGTGGTACCTAGGTGGTTTCCTCATTATTTTTAGTTAGGTACCTATGTAAGAGATGGGAGGATGACCTAAAGATGACTTTGGGTCCTCTCTGGACAAGAGTGGCGGCAGATAGGGGACACTGGAAGGAGCTGGAGGAGGCCTTCGCCAGAAGGCACACCGAACAACTAGACATATTATAAAGAAACAAAGCAATCGAAGAAATGGAGTTCGGTCTAAAGGCTGTATTATTATTATTATACCTATGTAATACGTTTGTTTTCAACTTACGTGGGTAGTTTAGCGGCGGGCCCAGCCTTCGGGCGGGCCCGCGCGGTTGCCCCGGAGGAGACCCCTAGAGAGTATAGCTGGCAACACCTGGAATTGAAAAGGATTATATTTTACCATATTATTTAATATTAAATGTCATCAACATCATCATCATCATCATTCAATTCAATTCAATTCAATCATTTATTCAGCAAATTGGCCAGATAGGGGCACTTTTACACGTCAGAAAAAGAATTTACCTTTTCATCCGAAAGACGTCCACTGCTGGACATAGGCCTCCCCCAAGGCTCGCCACTCAGACCGGTCCTGTGCTACTTGCTTCCATCGGATTCCCGCAACTTTCACGAGGTCGTCGCTCCATCTTGTTGGAGGCCTACCGACAGCTCGTCTCCCGGTTCGCGGGCGCCACTCGAGAACTTTCCGGCCCCATCGACCATCAGTCCTGCGAGCAATGTGCCCCGCCCACTGCCACTTAAGGCTCACAATATTAAATGTATTACTTCAGAATAGAACTATATAAGAGAATTTGTATGTACCTATTAATAATATGTCGGTTACTTTCCGATTTTTGTGTTTAGTTACTGTCGTTATTATAACTTAGGAGTCAAAGTAGAATAGTTAAGTTAAATGCTTTATTTTTCGCTTATTCATTCGAAAATACAACGAAAGCATACATAAGCATATTTCAGTCAAATAAATATAAACATAAGAGAGAAAGTTTGGTGTAAAAAAAATACAAACAGTCAAACATTATTTGACAAATTCCTAATCACTATAATCAATAATCATAATCTGCATATTTTTCTTCATTAAAGCAACAAACACATGAAACCTAAAGGACAATGTTACTGGCCGCAAAACTAGGACGACATAAAAACTAAAATTCCTCTTGTATAACCGGCCTTATTCTTCCGTATCTGTGCTTCCGTGGCCGGCCAGAGCTTGGCTGCAAGCCAGTTAGACTGTGTGCCTTAAGTAACGGTGGAATAAAAAAAAAAGAAATACCAATCGTGATGGTAGAGCTGGATTTATTGACGTTAGCTATATTAAAATTAATTTGCGAAAAACAACATTATCTGTATGAATAATACTGAGGTTTGATCTTTTAACCAATTTAACAAAATTTAATAATGTTTTTTTTACACCGAAATTAAACCGAATGATAAAAATATTGCATAGGTACTCGTTACAAGGTATAAGTTTCTATACCTAAGGACTTTTTTCCATTTGGATATTAGATTTTGTTTGATAATAGGAATAGAAAACGGATAAAAACAAATAAACCCATAATTAGCAAAAAAAAATTTCCTTATGGCCGGATGTATGCTCTCATCTCCATGTAGCATTTCTTAACCGATTCTCGTGAAATATGTAACTGGAATTCAAAATTACATGCATTTTTTGTCAGATAAGTTTTTGGAATCTTTTCAAATTGGCGTAGTGGCGTGGTGACGTGGCGGAGCCAATCAAAATATAGAAAAACTGTTTTAAGCTATGCGAAAACAAACTAGTGAGGTCGCAGCTCTCATAGCCTAGTAGGTGAGAAATGAGAAATATTTATAATAATTGATCTACTTATTTATTTAAACGTATGGCTAAGGAGATTATAAATTAAGAGATCTCAGCCAGTTTGATGGCTTCGTCACCAAGGGTGCTAAGATCTTCAGCGGGGCCGGAGTATCGTGGGACACTCTGATTATAATATGCTCGGTGTTTTGGATTTCGGCTCCACACTCACGCTCAGGGGAGTCTGTTCAGCCACAATGGTATCTATACTGGGCACAGCGACCATGACCTGTGCGTTATCTGTTCAATTAATAAAATATACTGCTGGTAGTGTACAGACTATTTGGTAGGTAGATTCTCACAAATGGCTATCTACCTAAAAATAGGAAGAAAAAATCTCACACATGGTTAACATTTTTGCAGATGACAGCTACATAACACAGAGAGATAGCGCATGTGTTGAGTTCCGGTAACAGCTCGTAGAAGCGCTACGAAAATAAGTGATTTTTTTCGTAGAGGGCCTACGATAATAATTAATGTGCTACGACGGAAAGCTGAGTAATATTTTTTTAGAACGATTTTGTAAAAATGCTATGAAAAAAATTGGTTCTGTTGTTTCTGTCATAACTTTAATTACTTTTTTTTTTTTCTTTATAATGTGCAATGTTTTTAAGTGTTATAAATAGAAGTTAGTCTATTTTTAGCCGTGGTGGCCTAGTGGTTCGACCTACCGCCTCTCATGCAGATGGTCGGAGGTGCGCTTCCGGCTCGCACCTCTAAGTTTACTTATGTGCGAAATTTAATTTGAATTGACCACTGCGCTTTTCGGTGAAGGAAAACATCGGAAGGAAACCTGCACGCATCTGCTAAGTAATTCAAAGATATGTGTAAAGTCCCCAATCCACACTGGGCCTGCGTGGGGATTATAGCCCAAACCCTCTCGTGATGATAGGAGGCCTGTGCCCAGCAGTGGGACGCAAAATAGGCTATAGTAGTAGTAGTCTATTTTTAGGACAAATTCGGCGTAAATAGATTATGCGTAATAGAATGCGATTAAAAATCGTTATGAGAGATTAGTTTCGGCGTAAACACTATTATGCCGATACTGATTATACAAAATCGAATTCTGCCAAAAAAAAATGCATAAACAAGGGGAACCATAAAATATACATATAGGTACGTACTAAAATTACATTGAAGGGATGTATAGTCCCTAACTTAAACTTAAATCTACGATCTATAGAGTAGTTAGAGATTTGTTTAGTCTCCAAGGGTCCAGAAAAAAAACATGGAGATGGCCTCCATTGTCAAATAAATATAAATTCGATAGAGGTCGACAGTCTCAAAATGTCAATAAATAATGAAATACATCATGTATAAAGGAGTTCATGAAAATGACTTGGAAGGCGCATTGCGAAGCACTTACGCCCTTGACGCAAGGTTTATATTTGCTTAATAACGGCGATTATCGTTTAAGATGGGCCTGTATGCCCGTCTTTAGCATTATTGATAAACATCATCTTCTTTTGTCTTTTAATCACTTTTTGAGGGGTTTACACGTCAACAATGTCCCCGGATTTTTTAAGAGAATCCATACTAGTATTATAAATGTGAAAATAACTCTGTCTGTCTGACTGTTACCTCTTCACGCTTCAACTGCCGGACCGATTGAGATGAAATTTGGCATGGCGATAGTTGGAGTCCCGGGAAAGGACATTGGCTACTTTTCATTCCGGAGAAACGCATAGGTAGTTCCTGTGGGAGCGCGATAACCGAATTCCACACGGGCGAAGTCGCGGGCAGAAGCTAGTATAGGTACATATATATTACTCATTCTCATATTTACTCATATTTATTTACTGTCTCATGGTTTAGCAAAATACAAGGTATTGTACACATTTTGGCTCATTCGTTAAAAAATAGTACATTATTGCAGAGGCCGCCAAGTAGCGCATTGCCGGACGAGTCAGTTAGAAGGCTGAGCGAAGCGAAGCCTTCTATTAGTACGAGTCCGGCAATCGCAATTGCGGCCGAGGTATATATAATGCTTTTCTTAAACAGCGAGGAAATACGTAAGATCAGTCGGGGCAAGTGCGCCAAGATGGGGTAAGTGCGCCTAACATAAATATATCGAAACCTATAAATATTACTCAACTAGTAGTTGGCTGTTTACAAGGCATAGGGGCGAAATAAATTTAGGCGCACTTACCCCACATCAGTATTTACTACTTCCACGATCGTGGATGATTTGGCCATGGAAGTTGTACTTATTACCTCCATGGATTTGTCAGTTTCGGGGAAAGTGCGCCAGGATGGGGTAAGTGCGCCTGACATAAATATATCGAAACCTATAAATATTACTCAACTAGTAGTTGGCTGTTTACAAGGCATAGATAGGGGCGAAATAAATTTAGGCGCACTTACCCCACATCAGTATTTACTACTTCCATGATCGTGGATGATTTGGCCATGGAAATTGTACTTATTACCTCCATGGATTTGTCAGTTTCTCTAAAAAAAACACACACACACGACAATAATGTTTTTGCTGGCCAAGGCCGGCAATGGACAGCCTCGCGTCTTCTTTTTTTGAAAGTAACACTAACATTTCCGAGCATGTTTGAGAAAAACATATTTTACATGTCCTATTAGTTTGTTAGCACAGGACCGGTCTGAGTGGTAAGCTTTGGAGGAGGCCTATGTCCAGCAGTGGACATTTTTCAGGCTGAATTAATAGGGATGACGACAGGGTGAAGAAATCGTGATTCTAATTAGTCCGGCAGTCAGGTAATAAAAAAATAATAGACACATATTTTTTGTTTTATCAAATTAACAAAGAATGACTAAGTTAAAACGCATTAAATTGGAGAGTGGGGGCTAACTACGTCACCGTTAGGTATAAGTCGTACCTAACCTTGACGTCACGCGACATTTCAACTCAATATATCTCCGTATAAGTTTGATTACGTGAAAAAAGAAAAAATACGTGTCCAATACTTTTCAATAATCTTTCTGATAGACTAAGGAAAAAAAAATTTCGTCATCCCTATTATGGGTAGTTTTTTAGTTAGTATTTCACGTCAAAACGACTGGACCATAGTGTCGGGAGTTGAACTGGGATTAGCACTCGGCAGTGAAACCGCAGAAGTATGTTTAATACTTTTAATCTAAAATCGGGCTGGCTCCTTCCCGGGTGACAATTAGTGACCAACGGCAAATCAAAATAATAAAGTAAAGCTAGCGCGTCGCGACTCGCGCGCTGCCCACGCCAGAATGGCGGCCGCCGCGAGCGCAACGAGTGAGTACGCGACATCGCACCTCTCGCTCGCTCGCTCGGTACGAACCGTACTCTCTACAATAGTGATGAAAATTTAAAATAACACCATAGTTCCAATCCTTTCTTTCATAAACAGTTAATTTCTTTAAAGGTGAAAGCTTAGGAAAGTTTGATATGAAATTTTTGGGCGAAAGTAACTCTGTATGCAGTCTGTTACCTCTTCACGCTTCAACCGCCGGACCGATTGAGATTAAATTTGGCATGGAGATAGTTGGGATCCCGGGAGAGGACATAAGCTAGTTTTCATTTCGGAAAAACGTATAGTTCCCGCGGGAACGCGATAACCGAATTCCACGCGGGCGAAGCCGCGGGCGGAAGCTTGCTTTTTATAAAATCTTTGATAACATTATCAACAGAAAACATCTTCATTTATTAACAAACAAAACCATGCAGCGTATCGTAAATCTCGTATTGTTTTCACACCTCAAGGTTTTCACATCCCGACCCGTATTTCTTCCACATTGGCCTTTTCAAGTCGGGGCGGGATGATGAAATCAAAAGGTCGGCCGCCCTCGGGGGCCACTTCTTGTGATTTTTATTTGCATGGAGTGCGGACCTCAGTAGAGATCTACTACGAGTATCTAAAGTCCCGCGCCTTCACATTTCAAAACGCTTCATTTTTTATTATTGTTTAAAAAACACCACCAACACTCTCAACGGTTAGTTGATGGCTGTCTCAGCACGCACACATGTGTTGAGAGTGTTGGTGGTGCTTTTTAAATACATTGAAGCGTTTTGAAATGTGCAGGCGCGGGACTTTAAATAGTAGAAGATCTCTAGTTTATATAGAACTCGACCGAATAAACGCCTTGTGAGATTAACAATATGGGTTCGAAAGTAAACTTTTTTAGTTTTATTATTCTTTAAAATCGTTAGAAGGCGCACGGCGAAGCACTTAAGCCGTAAGCGCAGAGTCTATTTTTGCTTGATCCATGCGCCGTCTACTTTGTGTGTACCTGTAAATACCTATTCTGTGAAAAATTTGAAGTACCTAAATAAATAAAATGAAAAAATAAGTAACGTTACCTTTGTCTATTTAATGCAGCAAAATTTTAAAACAATTATCTTATTCTAGGCTAACATAATGCACCCGTTCGCTTGCCAAATAAATCCAAAATTTAGCGAACACTAAACCGGTTATCTTGTTTATGAAGTAGCGACAGAGTTGAAGTCTCGTAGTTTAAGAGCCGAATTGAAAATATTAGGGTTTTTTAGATTCGTGAAGATATGAAATATTAAGTATTTTAAATTAAATGGTTGATTATTTACTAGCTGCTCAGAGAGCTGCAGATCTCGCGATGCCATTTTTGCATAGTTTAAATCAGTTTTTTTTTATTTATATTGAACCTCATCACCATTATTTGCCATTATTGAACGTGTAACGAAAATAAATGAATTTTAAACATAGACCCTATTTTTGGGGGCTCAATTTGAAAAAATGTTAATGAAGTTTTTCAAACTATATTGCGTGGCATACCAAATGAAAGTACTTCTTATGCGGATTTCAAATATATTTTTTTCTTTTTTTTTGTCAATACTTTTCGAGTTATTTAAGAAAAGAGGCGAAAAATTACCATCCCCCCCCCTTATCTCCGAAACCACTAACCCTAAAATTTTGGAAAAAATACGGAGAATAGTTATTGACCTATAGATTACAGGAAAATTATTAAAAAGTCCATGGTATTTGAAATTTATCATATCAAAGAGCTTATCCTGTGAAACGGTTTGAAAATGACGTCTTCACTGCATAGTATAAAACAAAGTCGCTTTCTCTGTCCCTATATTTCTATGTATGCTTAAATCTTTAAAACTACGCAACGGATTTTGATGCGGTTTTTTTAATAGATAGAGTGTTTCAAGAGGAAGGTTTTCGTATATAATTTCTTATAGTTTAACGCTCAATTCCCGTGGAAACGCTATTACCGAAATCCACGCGGACGAAGTCGCGGGCAGAAGCTAGTTGAAAATAATCAAGGGTCGGAACCCTCTCCACGCGAGTTTAACTCGCTTCTTGGCCGGTTTTTTTAATACATGGAGTGATCCAAGAGGAAGGTTTTGGTATATAATTTATTATAGACTTATTATAAGTATAATAATAGATAAAAAAAGTTAGCACCTTTAAAAATAGTCACAAAACTAGGCAGTAGGCTCCTTATCTACGAAGCGTTGGCGACTCGCCGAGTCAACTTCGTCTTTGCTTATTGCGTAATACAGTTATTAAATAAGGACTGCCCATAGTGAAGTTTAATATCTCTCCTAAATTATCATCGGGTTGTCAATGGACAAGAATACGCAAAGCTCGACTTAGATGGCGCTGCAAACGCTTGACCCAAACCAAAACCCAAACACTGCAGCTGTCAAATGTTTACGGTTTTTTTTTGTTGAAAATTTTAAGTAGATTTGTTTTGTTAAATATTGACCGCAATTTTAATTTTGGTTCAGTTATTTGTGATGAAAATGAAGACATTCCAATGCAATTATACCGGCTCCAGATACATACAAAGTCTTTCGAAAATACGTGTCATCCGTTCTCATTGCATCCTGGAACTGCACAGCGCGGCAGTTTTTAATTATTTAAGTAAAACCAATAACAACAAATATTTCTCTATGTAATTGACAGATGGTTTGGGTCAAGCGATTGCAGCGCCCCTAGGGGCCAAATTATGCAGATTTCTTCAGACTTTGAAACCCCTTTTGACCTAAAATCTTAGTAAAAAGATATTATAAAGTGCTCTGTTCGGCAAAATTTTGCCTGAATGGCTTTAATGGTTTGGACGAAAGTTGCAATATAGGGGTGCTGGGTCTCAAACCTGGGAAAAACATATTTTCAGCAATTTTCACACGGGTACTGATAATTCAGTAGTTATTCTCAGCCCACAGAAGGTACGCCATATCTTATAGTTGAATCGAGAAAAGCTTTTTTGTTTAATATTTCACTTATAAAAAACTATCTTAGAAACGACTAACAATCGAGGGTGATAATTTTATCGATGTAAGTAACTACTACTACTACAGCCTATTTGCGTCCCACTGCTGGGCACAGGCCTCCTCTCATCACGAGAGGGTATAGTCCCACGCGGGCCCAGTGCGAATTGTAAGTAACTACTTCGTGAAAACTCGTTGTCGTTATTTAATATAGATTCCAAATTTCCTATATCTACTACAACAGCCTATTTACGGCCCACTGCTGGGCACAGACCTCCTCTCATCACGAGAGGGTTGGGCTATAGTCCCCACGCGGGCCCAGTGCGGATTGGGGACTTCACACACATCCTTGAATTTACTTCGCAGATGCGTGCAGGTTTCCTCACGATGTTTTCCTTCACCGAAAAGCTCAGTGGTACCTAAATTCAATTTGAATTTCGCACATAATAATTTCAGAGGTGCGAGCCGGATTTGAACCTGCGACCCTCTGCATGAGAGGCGGTAGGTCAAACCACTAGGCCACCACGGCTTTCCTATATCTGCACATAAGTTTGTATGTATTTCTTCAGGCCCTTAAGAAAAACACTAGGGACTGTTTCCCAAACAAATTAATTCCGATCCGGGAAAGCATCGGCTTACCTTTCTAACGGCTTGGTCACGACTTCGCGGCAGCACCGAACAAACCGAAGCACAAAAAATACATTTTGAAATACTTTGTTCCCAAAATGTACTTTACAAACTTCCTTGAGATCGATACTTGAAAAGTATCCAGCTCCAAGAGTTACACCCTCCTCAGAACTCGAGAAAAGGTTTATTTACATATACTTCGATTCGAATAAGGTCCTGAATGAATTTGGTACTAGCAATACGTCTTTGATACCTATACTTTATTTATTTATTACCGCATTAAAATTCGTATTAAACTGCCTACAGTCGTCAAAAAAAATGATCTCTTAATTAAATTCAACTCTCGACCGATTGTAGTGATATTTTATGACCAGGTTCAGATTATAAAGATTGTTTATCGAGTGGCGTGGCGTAGAGGTATGGGGTTCCAAATATATATATAAAATAAACCGGCCAAGCGCGTGTCGCGCCACGCACAAAATATAGGGTTCCGAAGTTGACGATGCCCACAGTACCCTTCTAAGACTTATTAGCATCTAGCTAGCCTGTGGTATGACGTGCCCGCCCGATGCCCCTGCCGCTCGAGAAAAATCATTGGTTTTTTAATCATTTCATAAGTTGGTCGACTATGACTCGTAAGTTTGTACAGCCTACTTAGCTGTGATAGTTTTCCTTTCAACTACGTTATATATGCCATAACCGTGATTTTTTTCAGCCATCCAAATACCACCATTTAGCTGGCATGGGGGGGGGGACACGTGACTCTAACAAAAAATAGCACTTTAAAGCTTAATTATTCACAAACGCATCACTAAATCAAAAAATGGTTTTAACAAACCCACAATATTTATTTTAACACCTATCCAACGATATGCCGCACCATGGGGTACGCAGGAAAAAAAATTACATCCCCACTTTACGAGTAGGGGAGGTAAAAAAATATATTACAAAATTTTATTGTACCACTTTGTCAGCGTAACTAATATG
Source organism: Aethes cnicana (assembly GCA_963971205.1). Lineage (NCBI taxonomy): Eukaryota > Metazoa > Arthropoda > Insecta > Lepidoptera > Tortricidae > Aethes > Aethes cnicana. The sequence goes on along the minus strand of OZ020279.1, from coordinate 3,080,807 downwards.
TATATTCGTGCCAAATTACAGCTTTCTAGAACTAAGCATCTCCGAGCAATAGTGCGGACGGACGGACGGACGGACATGGCGAAACTATAAGGGTTCCTTGTGGACTTCGGAACCCTAAAAACTGTTAAAGTTAAAATTAGCGAAGGAAGGCTCTCAGATCTACTAGTATATTTCATACAGATACCCATATCTGCATAGAATATAATAAATTGAATTTAAGAAATGTTATTCGTCCTTAATTAAACTTAAGTCTTAATTCTTTAATCTGTAAATTTGTCTCCTGTGACTGCCTTTGTAGGTTTCCTTTTCACGAGAAAACCGATAGCTTCATCAACATCATTTATTCGACAGCAGCTGTTTACTAAAGCCAATACTGCAGCTGTTTAGTATTCCGAAGCATACTATTTGACAAACATACGCTAGTTGAATAGTTCTCCTTGCAGACATCTAATGAAACTGTGAGTATGCTCAGTACTATACGAACTGAAGAAACTATGTATTTCTTGCAAATGATTCAGTAGTTATTTAATAATGACTTTATAGTTTATTCCATGTACTGTGGAAACTGGCCGAGTATAGTCGGTGAGTTGACACATTTTCCGTCGAATTTAGGTATTTTTAACCGACTTCAAAAAAAGGAGGAGGTTCTCAATTCGTCGGAATCTTTTTTTTATTTTTTTTTTATGTATGTTCACCAAAAAATAATAGTAAACGTGAACCGATTTCGATGATTCTTTTTTTGTTCGAAAGGTGGTACTTCCAAGTTGGTCCCATATTAATTTGGTTCAGTTTTGATGATGGGATCCATGAGAAAATGAGGGAACTCCTCGAAATTTGCTAGCACGTAGATGATTTTGGTGTGAATTTCGAGGACTTCAGAGTTACTTATGTCCTTCTATAGTAATGTTTGGAAACTGTAGCCGAAAAAAATTTTTTAAATTAAAAATAAAAACCGCCTTCAAACTCCGACAGACTGCGATGTCAATGTGAACCGACCCAAAGAAATGATAATCACATAGTGAACTTGACATTGACATCGCAGTCTGTCGGAGTTTGAAGGCGGTTTTTATTTTTTATTTAAAAAAAATTAAGCGTCGAATTGTGTTGCTTATTTTAGTTAGTCTTTTGATAGCTCTTGTAAAGCAATGATCTCTGAATACAATAACATACATTTAATCAAAGTTTTATTATTTAGGGAAGTGATAGGGCAGTCCTAGGGCCAGACAGCGAGTTTTAGCTCTCTTTATTAGCTAGTCATCATCCTGATGCCCAGCGAGTCTCCGTGCCACCGGGTCTCCGTGTCTTCAACTTCCACTGCTGATCTCCGTGTCTACAGCATCTACGCGAGCTACCAGCAACCCCCTGCTACAGTACCTAATACTAGCTTCTGCCCGCCCGCCCATGTTAGAATTCGGTTATCGCGTTTCTGCGGGGACTATGCTTTTCTCTAGTGTAAAAAATAGCCTTTTTCCTTCCCCGGGATTCCAATTATCTCCATACCAAAATTTCATATAAATCAAACCAGTGGTTTAAGCGTGAAGAAGTTACAGACAGATAGACAGAGTTGCTTTTGAATTTATAATATTAGTTACAGAAAGTTCGAGTCCCATGATAGGACATAGGCTATGTTTCATTCCGTATAAAAAACATACCTACTTGTCACGTTATTACACGCGTGCGAAGTCGCGGGCAAACCTAGTAGTTTATTAACAACATAAATGTTTTGATCCGTGAAGTATCTTTTAACAAAATAAGCCCTTAAACATTTACAGTTTTTTTAATGAACGCGGACCCTTGTTATCACAAAGGGTCTTGAACGTTTCACCTGTCTCTTGCAAAAATCTTTCGTGAAATTTACCGGTAACTTTAAAGAGCTCGTAATTGGATCTTTCCTTTTTATAGTAATAAATACCTTATTTCGTTGTCATTAAGTTGATTTTACAAAGGACATATTTAACTTCGTGAGAGTTTTTGTGGCCAACTGGAATATTTGTTCAGAAGAATTTCCAGTAAATTTTCTAAAGATATAATAAAAGTTTATACGCTCGCTAACTAGGGTTAAGTAGCGCTTGATGATGATTAAGAAAACCGTTTTTTAATTATTTATATTTTATGATATAGCTTTTTATAAGATGTTATAAAGGTTTATAATTGATACTGATTAAAGCATGGTCACGGCACCAAATTGTAGATGTTGAAAAAACGAATACAATCGAAACTGATTAATTCTGAATAATGGCATTTAATGTGGCTTGAATGACTATTCAGCAGTTCAAGTTGACCCTATTTTAAAAGGTCAATGACAATAGTAATCATCGTAGGAGACAATTTAAACCGAAATATGACAGCTGGAAAGATCTTCATACCAAATTTCACGAAAATCGGTCTAGCCGTATTGATCCTAAAGAAGGACAAACACACTTTCATTAATATTTAGTATGGAAGTATATGTAGATAATACAGGTCGATAGCTGTCGGGAAATCTTATGGTAGAAAGTCTACAAAGGTAAGTCGAAAGCCTTCTTTTACACAAATGGTATAGGTAAACGAGCGCACAGCCCACCTGATGGTAAGTAGTCACTGCGGCCCATGGACCCCGAAATCCTATGATCCTCATAAGAAACCATAAGATCTCGAATGCGTTGCCACCCTGAGGCATAAGATGGAATGCCTCTGTGCCAGAAATTTCACCGGCTGCCTTAACCCCCTACCGGAACACAACAGTGCGAGCACTGCTTTTGGCGGCAGGTTAGTGGGGAAAGATCTCATATAGAGGGTCGGGGGCTCGATTCCGGCTCGCACCTCTTAGTTTACTTATGTGCGAAATTCAATTTGAATTTACCGCTGAGCTTTTCGGTGAAGGAAAACATCGTGAGGAAACCCGCACGCATCTGCGAAGCAATTCAAAGATGTGTGTGAAATCCTCTATCCGCACTGGGCCCGCGTGGGGACTATAGCCTAAACCCTCTCGTGCTGAGAGGAGGCCGTGTCCAGCAGTAGTACTAGTAGTGGGGAAAGACGGTGGTACCACCCCGGCCAGACCTACCACCAGGCTCTACCTCTAACAAGACTAACGTTTAGTTCATTGTTCCATTCATTCACCATTTCTTTGTCTAGGGGCCCGTTGAAGGCAGTGCGGTCGAATCTGTGGAAGTTAGTTACCCGCCGCGGTTACTGCTAAGCCGAGCGTACGTGCCCAGAATCGAACGCAGCGGGTAAACGGAAGCCGGTGAAAGCGGTAAGACATAATTATTTATTAGCTAGCTGAACCGGGGAACTTCGTACCGGCTAACAGTCAAGGAATCACTTGAGCGGAAGTGAATTTATTTAAACCTTATTTTCTGTATTGTATTTTTGCGTGTTTTTTTTGATATTTTAATGATTATTGTCCTATTCGGTGCGAACACAAATCCAAAAAAAATAAAGATCATCGAAATTTGTTCAGCCGTTCTTGTGAGTTATAGGTGATGTACCTAACCCGACTTTGTTTTATATGTACCTACACAGATAAATGGTTTGTAAGTATATATTATTATAAGTCAGTACCTACTTATTTCAGCGTACGCAATTACATGCAATTAAAAACCATAATTATGTATATCCTATAGTCATAAAAAACTTTTGAAACCTTAAACTGCTAGTAACACCATCTAGGGATCGCCACGGTTAACTAGCGTAGATCCATTTTCCTTGTCTTTTACACGACTCTTGAAAAAAATAAAGTCACTCACTACTTCAGACTTGCAAACTCACACCTTACCTTAACTTAATGTGGGCAATTTATTTCAATTTGCGTCCAGCTGTGAGTAAAACAGGTTTCCGTAGTAGGTAAATAAACCTTAGTTAACTAGTTCGTAAAACTGTCAGCAAACAACATTAACTGTAAACAGATATTGCAGAAAATCTTTCACATTTGATTCGATAAGCAAAACGAAAAAGGAGAGTCGCTAAATTCGATAAAGTACCTAACGGAAATTTTCGACATTAGCGATTATCGCATCGCTCCCGGCAACCCCGGGCAATAGGAACGACAGTAATTAGTGTAGGCCTTTAAGCTCACATTAAAAGGTTTCACCTACCGTAGATGAAAGTGACGAGCTTTTAACCAACTACACTTTTTTTTTAATGGAAATTAACAGGACTTTACATAGCCTTTTAATGAAGGCTAATTGCCTTTAGAAATTGTCCTTTAAAGACTGTAAAATGGCAAAGGGCCGATTTTTGTTGTACTTACCCAATTTACCCATCGTATGAACCAGTTTCCGTAGGTAAAACATTTAAGTAACTCTCTTTGAATACTCGAGCAGCTGTCATAGGCTGTCGTTTTTACGGCGGATGAATGTCTGTTCGTTCCCGCATGGGAAATATCCTTTTTTTCTACAGTTGATATTTATCATTGTAACCGGACTTTTTCAGATAGAAGGCTTTTTATCCAATTTAATATAAAATATTTGGAACATACTAGGGACATCAGCTGCAAATTAAATAAGGCTTAGTTAACCTTTTTCTTTGACAGTTGATGGTTTTACAAATTGAACCCCACATAGATCATTAAAAAAAAACTAATCGATTAAAAAAAAATCTATAATAAATTTGGTACCTTCTCACACAATTTCACGAGAATCTGTTGAGAAATGCGACCTGCAGAGCCGGACATAAGAATGCATTTTTGGGAAAACTGGAACGGACACTTAAAAAACAAGGCAAAATGAGCGGCAGCAAAGTAATGCACGTAGTCAAGTAAACACCAAATAGAAAACTAAAAAACCGTATGTTAATGTAATTTCATAATTCGTAATTTTTAGACGTAATCATAGTTTAAGAATTGCAATACCCTATCTGGGTGAAATGTACATGTCTCACTAATAAAGTTAACTAAGACTATTTGTAACACCTACTTGTACATTTGTCGCAATAAATCGAATTGAAGAATGCAAAATTTCAAAAAAATAAACACCAATTGCTCCAGTGGATTCATCAACCTACCGACCTCTTGAGAAAGATTATAGTAACCCTTATTTTTAAATACAGTACCTACAAACAATAAAATAGTCATAAAAATCCACGTCTTTCTCAGATCGCTGCCGTCCCAAAGCGAAATACAAAGTAGCCATTTAATTCCAACTATAGACGAACAATTGAGCGGATAATTTCCTACGGGAGCGCAGCGCGAATCCAAATGCCTACTTAAGGGCCTACGGGGGTGCATTTGACGATTAATTTGGCAAACGATTACATTGGAATTACAGAGTTTTTCCCACTGGAGAATGTGGGAAATGATAATGGTTTTCCTTTGGATTTAAATGGTACTTACGAGGCTGGTAAGTACGCTACTTATAGACATCCACCACAAAAGCCTATTTACGTCTCACCACAGGGCACAGGCCTCCTCTCATCACGAAAGGGTCCCTACGCAGGCCCAGTGCAGATTAGAGACTTCACAGACATCCTTGAATTACTACGTAGATGCATACAGATTTCTTCATGATATTTTCATTCACCGAAAAGCTCTGTGGTAAATTCAAATTGAATTTTGCACATAAGTAAACTCAGAGGGTGCGAGCCGGATTCGAGACCCCGATCCTCTGCATGCGAGGCGGAGGTTGAACCATTAGGCCACCACGGCTTCGAGTTAGTTCGAATAGACATCAGGACGAACTAAATGAATGTATTGTGGAATGTTCTGTGAGACGCACTATCGGTATAGAAAAGCGGGGATCGTAATTACGAAGCCGTGGTGACCGTGGTGATAGTGGTTTGACCTACCGCCTTTCATGCAGAGGGTAGATTCAGATCAACTCTCGTTGGGTAATGTTAGACGGTTTAATGATATTACAATAGTACATTACTACAGAGGCCGGGAAGGAGGATGTTGCAGGCCGAGTATTATAATACGGCCGAACGAAGTGAGGCCGGATAGCTACGAGGCCGACAACTTCCGTTCCCCGCCGATGTATGTATAGTGCTTTTCTCAAACATGCAATGAAATAAATAAATGAAAATATGTAAATCAAAAAAATTATTACTTGAGAAATTATAGGTAAATAAAAAAAAAACGAACATTGTGTAACCATGTTTCTGAACGAATCCTTAGCATAGACATGTGGCACGACACTTGTCATTCATTATTGACAATCAAAATTATATACTTAACCTCTTTTCAATCAAACAAAATTTTTATGACAATGAATACCATCTGTTTATGATCGGTAGTTAGATTAGATGGGTGGATATACGAAACATATTCAAGAAAACAATTTAGCTTTATACTTAAATATGTCATAGCGAACCATAGAGTAAATATTGCTTGTAGCTTTCTTTAAATGGCGGAATGCCAAGATGCTGTGTCACAAATATATCAAATGGAAATTAAAAAAAAGTGAGTTGCCGGCCTAGGCCTGCAACGTTCGTATGAAATTTCATTATAGACCAATTGTCTAGCCGCGCCTGAAACGTGATACTTCCCATGTTAATAAGAAGAACACAATATTAATATTTCATTGCATGTTTGAGAAAACTCAATATCGTGTTTGTACAAAATCATGTTAGGAATTGTATCTAGTGATAAGTCGCTGGACTGATTTACATGAAATTTGGCGGCCGTTCCTATACCCAGCTCAGCCGTCACTGTCACTCTTGCGACGAGTGAAAGAGAAAGCGCTACGCACACAACGCCCGATTTAGTTAGTATTTAACGCGTTTTAATTACTATAAAAATACCGTCTAAAAACATGGCCTTTATAAAGCTGTCGATTTGCTGAATAAATGATTGAATTTTGAATTTTATTGATGTATGCATATAATATGGATATTTTTTCTGTTATACCTATTTAGTTTTACACTGTTTGATATAATAAACTGGAGTAAAGTTGTTAGAGGTTACTTTAAAATTAAATTGTATCGAGTGAAGTTTCGTGAAACGTGTAACGAAACCTGTCAATGTAAGGATGATATATAATTGAATATAACATGTGTTTTTTTTTCATATTTTTAAGTTTTAAAATTTCCTGGAAAAGTATGATCTTACATGAGCAATTTGACGATGCTGGGTCAGGGAACGGCCTTAAAATCAAACTTTAACCGAGGAACTGAGCATAGAAGCATTAGATATTGGTCTTCAGGGCTGGGAACGTCACATTCTTAATTATTATCTACTAACAGCCTGCCGACTCATATATTATTATTTCTTAAAAAAGATTTCATGAAATCGATTCAATGAAAAAAAAAACGTGAAGTTACATCTTCTAATCATATTTAAACGGTTCTATAAGTTTTTTTTTAACGCAGATTTCTATAATTAAATACTATTCCGACATACTGATACCAAAAAATATGATTTGAACAACAACAACGTGGGTTCTTTTTTAATCTTCAATTTTCTGATTTTCTACGTATGTCGCCCACATGCCGCGGTCGTGCTTCTCGCTCCCTCCAATGCAAACAGACATTGTCAGATGAGATATTTGCCTGCCTCGATTGCTCAAGGTCATTAGCTCTTATCAGCGTCTTTTAATTTATTTTATTGAAATAGACACACCAACATATAAAACATTGATAAAATTAACATTTGTAGGAACATCGTTTTTATATGTGAGCCTATAGCGTGTCGTACAACACTCATATTTTATGTTAACAGATTACAATTTAAATTATTATTAAAAAAAAAAAAATTTTTAGTAAATGTGAACAGAAGGTCAATTTAACGTCAAAAAAATGAAATTTCGATGTCTTAACATATAATATGGGTCTATGTGCTGGTAAGCAATAAAAAACCTATTTCAACACTCTATGGTATTTACCATACGCTTTGCAACCTAACGTCGCTCGCATATCTGTCAAAACCTCCTCGCGTTGCGACGCGTCATTTCTCAGGCCTGACCCACTCGACGAGACTATTAATCTTATTCCCGTATTTCCTCGGGGAAAAGGAATCCTCCTTTTGTTTTTTCTTTCTAGATTTTTTGCTGAAGGCAGGTAATAATTGGGGTTTAGTCCGATTACGCGGAGTTATGTCTCTCGCGGCTCGCGTAATTAGTTTTTGTAATTGTGCGCCACCTTTTTTACGAGACGTAAGAAGGAATAAATCTAAGAAGTATTGATATGATGATGATGATGAACCAAGACTTTAAAGTATCTGAAGTTGTTTTTGTTATACACGTAAATAAAGGAATTTTTTTTTAGAAGAAAGAGGCTTTTAGGAGTATTAGTGTCTGACATAAGTGTGTCGATTGTTTTGAACTATAATTGTAAAGTTTCGTTCCTTTTTAAATACCTAACGTCTCTTAACTTAACACGACACTAAAATTTCAAATTCAGCGAACATAAATTGATAGGTTTCAGTTAGTTTCTGGACATTTTTCATGACTCATTTAAATGTTTAATTTGATCAGAGTTTAAGTTTTTCCGTCATCAAAAAAAGCAAAAACGTTTTAATTTTAGTTTTAGCCCTAAAAAAATAACTTCCTTGGATAATATTTTGCCTGAAAAGCTGGCAAAAGTGTACGAAAGCGTGCAAATGAACCAAAGGGGGATAATGCACGCTCCTTACAGATGCGGAGCAATATTGTTCACCCCTCCCGGAAAATTAGGGGTTGCAATCTGAGTAAACCGGCTATGTGCGAGTTTCAAGTAATTTATAAGGTTCTGTAAATATTCTCTATAATATTCGCTGAGATACGCGTCACGCTCGTGAACGGGTGCAGTCTGTGGCGTCCGGTCTATTCATGCTTGCAAGGACGTTTAAAAATAATCATTAGCTTTAAATATATTACTAAGTCAAATATTTTAAGCGAGAGACCTCATCATGTTCTTATTGACATGTATTAATGAACTCTTTTATACATGATGTATTTCATTATTGACATTTTGAGACTGTCGACATCTATGGAATTTATATTTATTTGACACTGGAGGCCATCTCCATGTTTTTTTTTCCTGGACCCTTGGAGACTATACATCTCTAAGTTTAAGTTAGGGACTATACATCCCTTCAATGTAAAAAAAAATTTGTTCGTACCTATATGTATATTTTATACATGTAATGTAAATGTAAATTTTGTAACTATGTGGAAATTTTGAAAAAAGGCCTTCTGCTTGAGTTTGTTGCGGCGCTTCTTCTCAAGTAATGGGTCTAGGAAGCGCTGGTGAATTCTTTTTCTGACGTGTAAAAGTGCCAATTTGCTGAACAAATGATTGAATTTGAATTCTCTGTAGATAAACTCTCTTAAAAATAAATACTTGAATAAAAAGTTGTGCTTTGATTTTTACTGCGACTGCGCCAGAAGGAGGGTTACGTTTTTGTATGTAGTCCTAATAAGTGTGACCGGGAGTAAATTTGGTTCTCGATTATAGTCTGAAAACTTAAATGTTTTCGGTTTCTTTTTATGATTATGAAAATGTTAGTGAGTAAATTCGATTATTCATAACCGCATCGATATTGATCTGGCAATTTACAAATCAAACATATGTGTACAAAAGTGATAAGAAGTGCTCAGGTCATCATTGATTTTTATCCTTAATAATTATGAAATTTGCTGTAAGGCACTCTGAAATCATATGTAACTGTATTTATTACATATTTCTGAACCTCATGAAATTTTTAGGAAATGTATAAACTGAAATATTTTACAGCTATAATATTTGTCTCATGAAATGTGAATAAAACGACATTATTTATTTTTATTCCTACCTCCACGCAAATAAAGTTACACGTGGCACAGTTTACGTAACCCACCGTTTTGTCATCCACCCACGGACCCCTACGACCAAGTGATATATATGGCGGAAACCGGTTTATCACCGCTGTAGATGCCTATCGGCTCGGAAAATTGTATGTGACCGACTCTTTTGTTTGTATGGCGGCACTGGGGTTCCGCAGTAAACACGTCGTCCTTTAAATTGATTTACCTGTTGCAATAACCGGTTCGAACTACTAAAGGGTTATGAAATTCATCCCAGACAATAACGCGAGAAACAACTAGCATTAGGATTACTCGATTTTTTTAAAATAAACAAAAGCCGACTGCAAAACATCTTTTGATATAGGTAAAACTGAGGTGAGAGTGAAACTGAGAAGCAGTTTCACTCTCACCACAGCTCTCTACTCCATCAAGCCATTTAGGCTACAGAGCGTGCCAACTGTGTTGGCACTATCTATACCCGAAAACATAACCCTCCTTCCGGCGCAGTCGGTTAATAAACTAAAGACATTGACCGCTCCAACCATCAAATTAAATACAAGAAAGCACTTTACACAGGCATTGAAGAAATTGATTGCCGAAAATTTATGGTTTTTCAATGCATATTGGATGAAATCGGGTATCGCTCCCACCATGAATCCCATAGTGGGTCATTTTTTTATTATTATTTTTTATTCCACACGCCGGACGATTCATGGGCCACTGTATCAACTAATTGGTCCCCCTAAAATAGAGTTCGGCGTTGCGGTAGAGATGGCGGGACGAACTAGACGCCTTCCGCAATGATTGGCCGGACGTCGCAAGAGACAAAAAAGCGTAGAAAAATGAGAGGGAGGCCTTTGCCCGATAATGGGACACTACAGGCTAATATAATAATATAATATAATATAATAATATTTATTTATTTAAGAATACAAAAAACTTAAACTAGAACAGTGTCTCACAAAACAGTTTGCACGGTTTGACTGTGGGGACAATCTTCTCTTGGGAACAGTCACTCTCTTTACATACAGTTTACATCCATGTCCAGCAGTGGACGTCTTTCAGTTTAAATGATGGAGATGACGAGATATATTTAGGGTTCAGTAGTTACCCAAAGGGGAAAGAAACGGAACGCTATTAATATACGTCCTTCTATCTCCCTCTGTTTGTTTTAGTACATTACACACCTAGGGCGGTCAAGTAAAGAAAGTCTCAGATCGCGGGTACTTGAGGCCCGAGCCGGAGGCGAGGGCTATAATCTAGCGGTCTGAGGATTTCTTTACGACCGCCCGTGGTTAGTATACGATTTTACGTCACCACCTGGCCGTGAAGAGGGATTTTTCGTAGCGCCCAAGGGCGGTAAATCCCGCTTCTCGGCTTGGTGTGACGTAAATTTAATTTAGTAGTGAGCTGCAAACTACCTCTTCAAATGAAAGAATCCACAATAAACGCATTGGAATAAATCTCGAGAAACGTGTTGATATTTTTAATGTTCATTTTACGATATATTAACAAGTCTGACACTGCTTTAGAGAATGTATGACACTGTCGTTTAAACGTTAGTCGCATACATCGTGGATCATAGGAGATCCTATGTTCCACAGTACCTACATACATTCCTTGTCAAGAACTGAAAATCGAGTCAATTTTTCGAGTTATTCTCCATAATGATATTAAACATCTATTTATTAGCTTAACAAATCACACAGGCACTCTGTAGTTTAACAGATAACAGGCATTTATTATGGAAAAAGGGTATGGGCACAGCTAATGCTGATTTTAAGGCCATCCAACGTCAATATTGATGGCAATTATGTTTCAGTTTTACAACAAACAATCATGAAGTAATGTTTATATAGCACATAATACTATTAAAATTACATTTTCTTATACAAAGCAATTTTATATAATAATGGATTAGAACTTAACTGATTATTTAATAAATATATATTTCGCACATTAACTATGTATATTTATAATGACAAGTCTCAAGAAATAAGGCTGGAAGCAGTATAAACATGGGCATAATACTGCAGCTGAAATTTACTCTTGTTGGGTAGATAAACATTTTCAAATTGTCACTGTAAATGTAAGAACAACTTCTTCTTTATCTAAAAATACGTTGTAAAATAAAACCCTGTTGTAAAACTAAGATGGGCAGATTGATAAGGAATCGATACAGCTTAAAAGGCGTAGTTATAGCAGTGAAACAGGGTGGGCGGACAGTAAAAAGTAATAACTATGTGGCATTAAAACCAGAAAGTTTTCCTAACCGTACTTAAGACGGGCCCGTGGACAATGGCGACCACACAAATGTTTAAATAACTCGATGTTTGCAACAATATAAAACTCGACCGCAAAAAAACTTTTGATTTCACATATATATATATATATTTGTGATTCATTCATTCAACCCTTCATTTTGTTACCCCACTCGATAGGCTTTGACAAAAAAAAACATTTTTTTTTAAATGCCTCCAACTGTAAGTCATTTTGTTTTTTGCAATTTCGATATGCCCAGTGTCATTCTCACGATTAAGACGAACCTAACGACACCTCGCATGCTAAAATCCATCAAGCCATTTAGGCTACACAGCGTGCCAAAGAAATCATACATACATACATACATACACTCGAAAAACATAACCTTCCTTCTGGCGCAGTCAGTTAAAAAGAGAATGGTCAAAATCCGTTCAAAAGTGATGGAGAAATAAGTAGATAAACATACAAACCTCTACAGCTTTAATCGTTTGTACTTTTGCTTGGAAGCTCTATCATTATGTATGTGACAATTATATTATATTTTGTATGTTAGTAGGTTAAAAACAATTTTAATTAGTGAATCGTATTATAGTATAAGTGAATTTTTTGACATTAATAATTAATAAAGAAAGAAATTTTGACATTCATATTACTTAATTAAGAAGACTGATTATTGAAGAAGACTATTTCAGATTTGTTAGATGTAAGAATAATAGGGATGACGACAACTTTCTTTTTCTTAGTCTATCAGGAAGATTATTGAAAAGTATTAGACACGTATTTTTTCTCTTTTCACGTAATCAAACTTATACGGAGATATATTGAGTTGAAATGTCGCGTGACGTCACGTTTAGGTACGATTTATACCTAACGGTGACGTAGTTAGCCCTCACTCCCCAACTTTAATGCGTTTTAACTTAATCATTCTTTGTTAATTTGATAAAACAAAAAATACGTGTCTAATATTTTTTTATTACCTGACTGACGGACTAATTAGAATTTCGATTTCTTCACCCTGTCGTCATCCCTATTATGTCATGTTATAAAGTACGTAATTAATATTGTAATTTTATTATTATTTTGTATCTACTTTTATACTAACTAGCTTTTCCCCGCAACTTCGTATGCGCAGAAATATTAAAATGAAAAATCCCGTTTTTTTCCCGTTCCCGTGGGAATTTCGCAAAATCCTTTCTTAGCGTATGCCTACGTCATAACATCTACCTGCATACCAAATTTCAGCCCGATCCGTCCAGTGGTTTGGGCTGTGCGTTGATAGATCACTATGTCAGTCAGTCAGTCAGTCAGTCACCTTTGAGTTTTATATATTTAGATGTATTTTTGACTTGTGCTTATGCAATAAATGATTTTGAATTGAATTGAATTGAATATGCAATTCCAATAAGTAAAATGGAGTGACGACCTTGTAAAGGTCGCGGGAACGCGGTGGATGCGAGTGGCACAGGACCGGTCTGAGTGGCGCGCCTTGGGGGAGGCCTATGTCCAGCAGTGGACGTCTATCGGCTGAAATGATGATGATGATGATGATGATGATGATGATGATGATGATGATGATGAATAAGTAAAATAACATACCTACCGTATTGAATTGATAAAATCCCTTCTAAGCCGGTTGAAAATATGCCAGTTAATGAATGCTTTATTGAAGTCACATAAACAACTTTAAAAACTTAAACATTAATGTAAATGGTATATAATAATATAATGAAGTATCTATTACCCGACCAACCAAAAAAAAGCTATTTGCGACCCACTGCTGGGCATAGGCCTCCTCTTATCACGAGAGGCGTTTGGCCTAAATTATCTAAAAATAATCTTCAATTAATTCCCCGTATCTGGGAACATCAAGAATTTCAAAGCGAAAGTGAGATTTGAGTTCTGAAACGAAAGCCTTGATTATTTTGCAGGCAGCTTTTTCAAAGGTGAATTTGAACTTTTCTTTCAAGGAAAAGATCAAACAAACCAAATAAAATAACCAAAGTAAGAAATTGACTCTTATTACGCGTCTGATTTAAATCGTTGAACGAGTAATCAGTATTAAGTTATTTTTAAATCAGTTGTCAAGAAATGCGACGGACTGCTGTGCAAAGTCAAAGAAAATCTTCCACACTCCCTGTTCCTCATCATAAAATCATACTTGACTGATAGATAGAAAGGTACAGGAAGTTATATGCAGAGCGCCTGGCCCTCCATCCAAATACTCTAGCAAACGAACTTCTGAAGCCGTCCCTGACTATCAAAAGACTGAAAAGGACTAAGTACATCTGTAGTATGAACGGCCACTGGAGGCATTGGCCTCTTCGCCTATGTGTCATTTGTCATTCAAAATATCAGCTTATACTCTTGCGACTGATCGCCGATTCGAAAGGAAAAAAATAAATAAAAAAAGTACTCAAGAAATTCATGGACTATTTCTGTCACAATTCTCAAAGAAAGAATCGTACTTACATTGTGTGAACCATCTGCGTTAAAAGCCAGTTCTTAAGAGGGTTTACTCCGAAAGTTGGCAACGTCGCAAATAGCTGTCAAATATTTTGCTGTTTTCATTAATTTCTGAACATTGTAACGTGGCTGCTCTCGCGACACGTTAACATTAACCTGCGACCCTGGGACTGGGTGGATCCTGAGGGTCTGGAGGTTTACCTAATCAGCTAGCTCAGAGGTTTCGGGTGCGGGAGAGGAATGAAACCAGAATCATACACACAATAAATCGGAGGGCTTTTATGCCTTTTTATTTAACCTTTTACTTATAACTAATATATAGCCACACTGCCTAGCCTAATGAGAGCGAGAGGGGGGCGACGAGACTGACGGCGGGGACGGGTACGCGGGTGAGAGAGTCGAGATTGCACGAGAGTTCGACGGTGAGCTCCAGGCCCGTGGTTTGTGCTACGATCGGTGGGTCGGTAGAGAGTCAGTCGAGCCCCAGGTACGGTCTGCCGTTGGGCTGATCGCACCGGCGACTTGGGCGTCAGTCCCCCTGTCGGGGTAGGTAGTGGCAGAGGGCGAGTTAGTTCCTTAAATCTAGTCCAGGCCCCAGGCACGTCCTACTGAAGAGCTGGCCGCGCCGGTGACCTGGGGATTAGTACGGCAGGGCTTACGAACTAGAGAAAAGCGGGTTAATTACTTAGACTATTCCGGACCCCTGGGCACGTCCTGCTGCTGAGCTGGCCGCACCGGCGATCCGGGAGTTAGTGTGGCAGGGCTTACGAACTAAAGCAAAGCTGGTTAAACACTTACGACTAGACTAGACCCCTGGGCACGTTTTGCAGCCGAGCTGACCGCGCCGGCGATCCAGTTGATTAGTTAGCTTACAAGCGGGATTACTTAGGTGCCTAGCACTAGCACAAACAAGGGGGGCTGGTTTCCTTACACTGAAATAGCACACGGTCGGTCGGTCGGTAAAGTCACGGGACGGGACGGGAGTCGATACGGGACGACGCGGGGCGTCAAATAATTATACGAAACTGACAAAACGGAGAGAGACGATTCGCGGGTTATCTTGGGCAGAGGTTTCCTAACATGGCAAAATAAGCGGGGCGGGGGAAGGGAACATTACTCGGAGAAACCCTGGCGATTAAATATCTGTATAGTGAGCGACTCGAGTAATCAAGCCGCTCCAGATACCTATTTACCTCGAGAGTGCGCCGAGCAATGCCCAGAAGCGGAGGTGCGCGGGCGCT
>OZ020279.1:2886839-3064961 GCA_963971205.1 Aethes cnicana | reverse complement strand
CGGCGATCGAGTCTTCGTAAGGGACTATACCAAGAGCAGGGATAAATGGGTCGAGGGGGTAATTAAGGAACAGGTCGGACCTTCGTCGTTTAATGTGGACTTACCGTCGGGCACCACTCGGCGCCATTTAGATCAAATCCTTACACCTAAGGGAATATGTAAAAAAAGATATTCTACGGCTAGTTTGTCGGCAGATAAATCACTAGATAAGAGTTACGGTAACAAAGGCGACCCGCGGATGATGCCAAACAATGATAACTCTAAAGATCATTCAGTAGAAGAGGTAGTTGACCGCGGCCCGGGCCCTGCCGGGGATGAAGATGACTTTGAGTTGGCATCATCAGCGTCGCCGCCGGCACCGATACTGAATAGGTTTAATCTACGCCCTCGTCGCGATAGAAACACAAACACTCAACATTAGATTTTTAACTGTAATAAAATAAGTTATGTTGTTTTTCTTCTATTATCTATAACTACATGGATTGTAACAATGTTGTACATATAGACTTGTCATGTAGCACGTCATGTTATACAACATAAGATACTGTTTACATTTCGGTTATACCTACCTACTTAATATAAAAAAAAAAGTTGCATTAAGTTGTTGCTGTTCGATTCAGATTAATCAATAAGTAGTTATATAATTAAGCCGTTATTAGTTAAGGAGGTGTTGGGTACTTTAAGAAAAGTTATTTGTTTGTTGCCTACCCGCTGATTTATAATAAACAGTTCTTACTCAGCCGCTCGTGTTTTAATACGTTACTATCTCGATTGATTGACAGCTATTTGGTTCGCGTTAGTCGAACTTTATCGGCAAAATTTGGACGAAGGGAACTTCGGTTTGATGCCTCCTATTAACTGTACAGTAAATTGGGCGTTTGAATCCTACTTTAGGTACACAGCTTTTATTCAGAAATGGGAGAGCTAGTTTCCATGTTCAATGCGAATTATTAACGGCTGAAAAAAGCCGTAGGTTTAAAACTACGCGTAAACGGGCGAGCTTGAATGCTAACTGAAACGAACACTCGTCTGAGCATATAAATCTCAGGGGAAAGCTCTCACTTTTGAAAAAATAAAAAAAATGAGAAACAGCCTAAAATCCGAAAGAAATTGCAGTGAAAAACGGTTGAAACGTCCATTTTAAATGAAGTTCGGGCCCGCTGAATTGTCAAAGGGTTTACACGGATATTATTTTTAACGTATATTGAAAAAAAAGTATAAAAGTAAGCATGGACTGTGATTTTCAGCCCTACTCAGCTACTTTAGACCAGTATTCACTTTATTACGTTTGTTAGTTCATAATGGCGGTTCTGTGGTTAACTACACTAATTAGTATACGGGATCAAGGAAAACGTTCGTGACAATATTTTACCTACATAATAATCTATCGATTCTAAGTATGTTTTTCAATGTTTATATCTTTCGAGTTGGTTAAAAAAAAAATGATTCTGGTATCGCTCTCACCATCAATCCTATAGATACTGGGCCATAAAATTTTGTTTTTAAAAGTCGAAAAAAAACATGCTTAGAGTCGATAGCTGAATCTGTGGGTAAAATATCGTCACAACGTTTTGCTTGACCATATAAGTACCTATAATGCAACTGAAAAAAGAATTGTTTTTTTGCCATTCTAACAGGTCGAAAACATGAACCAGCCTCATCCACTACATCACTTCATTCGATCGGCATGGTGAAATTGGCGAATGATCTGCCTAATGACAAATCCACCCACAATGCTCAAGCATGTCGAGAGAACTGATAATTCATTGTAAAGCGTGCGTCAATTTTAATGGTTGCCACATTATTTTTCCACTATGTCATGTGACTAAGAAGAAAAAGAAGCCATTGAGCTTCAGAGCGATGGAAAAAATAGTAAAAACAAGCGCCTCTGGTCAGTACCTTTTTTTCAGGCCGTTCCTATACCCAGCTCAGTTGTCACTGTCACTCGTGCAACGAGTGAAAGAGAAAGCGCTACGCACAGAACGCCCGATTTAGTATTTAACGCTTTTTAATTTCTATAAAAATACCGTCTAAAAACATGGCATTTATAAAACTGTCAATGTATGCATATAATATGGATATTATTTCTGATATATTTAGTTTTACACTCTTTGATATAATAAACTGGAGTAAAGTTAGATTAAAGGTCCGACTTAGGGGTTACTTTGGAATTAAATTTGAATCGAGCGAAGTTTCGTGAGACGTGTAACGAAAGCTGTCAATGTAAGGATGATATAATCAAATGTAGCATATGTTTTTTTTTTTTCATATTTTTAACTTTTAACATTTCTTAGAAAAGTATGAACTTACATGAGCAATTTAACGGTGCTGGGTCAGGGAACGGCCTTAAGGAATTTGTATCTTACATCTAATAGTTTGCGTCAAAAGACTTCACACACACACGTAACACGCTCTCTAATAGCCAATGGAGGTTCATGTTCGGATTCTGCGTAAGTTTTTTTCCATTTTAAGTAAGTAAGTAACACTTTATTGTACAGAATAAAACACACAAATACAATTATCAATACAGAGAAGAGACACATGTACAAAGGCGAGCTTATCCCTACAATGAATTTCTTCCAGCTAACCTTTGAGTGACTTTGAGCCTTCTTATGAGACCCATCGTGAGCGCCCACGTCTCGGAACCATAAGTCATCACTGGCAACACACACTGGTCGAAGACTTTCGACTTGAGACACTGCGGTAATTTGGACGAAAAGACACTGCGAAGCTTCCCGAACGCTGCCCAACCGAGTCGGATTCGACGATTGACCTCTCGGTCAATTGAGCTGTCGGTTAGTCCTCCAACAAGATGGAGCGACGACCTCGTGAAAGTCGCGGGAAACCGGTGAAAGCAGGTGGCACAGGACCGGTTGGAGTGGCGAGCCTTGGGGGAGGCCTATGTCCAGCAGTGGACGTCTTTCGGCCTTTGAGTAGTGGAGAGGAAACATGTTCACGAGTTATGTTCATGTTTTTATTCCTTTTAAAGAAGTTTAAAAGAAGCATTTGAAAGAAGGGCAGCAGATGTTAACGCAAAACTACGCCAAGCATTACAATTACAACCTGAATGAACGGCTACGGGATAGTATTTAAAATGAATGCAAGAGTTCCCAACTTCCAATTTCCTTTAGGAAATACTTTGAAGCGCCACGCTACAAATTCAATGCAGAATTAGTTCCAGGCTTCCAGTTTAGAATTTCATTTAGCTCCCGTTCACTTGAGAGGTTAGTTTCTTGTTAGTAAAGTAGTTTCTAAGGTTTTTTTTTCATTAACAAGGAATGATTATGATGTAAGTGCGTAATGTTTGTCATTATATCACGAGTCCCTAGTTATGTTGGCGCGAGCGAAAGCGAGCGTTAACATTAGGGACGTGTGAAAATGACAATTTCGCACGAGCTTTTTTAATTTATTTGCAAAAATAAACGAATAAAGTAAAAAACGAACAGGATGAAGTTCAAAAAACTTTAGGTACGCACTAGAGCGCAAAAAACTTTACGCATGCTCACTTGGTGTCAAAAATCAAAAAGCGCTCGTTCGATAATTACAAACTTTTCGCACGCTCAACAGGTACTTATCGAAATGTTTTGTTTGTTCTTTTTGAGCAACTGTATTAAAAATTGGTTTTTGTGTCTAATCTAATCATAATGGATGAAATAATGATCCGAAAAAAATTTGAATTAATTAAAGTAAGCGATGGCGAAGGTGACCTGATGAAGGTAGCGGAAACACGGTGGATGAGAGTGGGACAAGACCTGTCGGCGTGGCGCGCCTTACTACTACAGCCTATTTGCGTCCCACTGCTGGGCACAGGCCTCCTCTCATCATGAGAGGGATCGGGCTATAGTCCCCACGCGGGCACAGTGCGGATTGGGGACTTCACACACATCTTGGAATTACTTCGCAGATGCGTACAAGTTTCCCCACGATGTTTTTCTTCGCCGAAAAGCTCAGTGGTAAATTCAAACTGAATTTTGCACATTAAACTTAGAGGTGCGAGCTGGAATCGAACTCTCGACCCTCTGCATGAGAGGGTAGGTCGAACCACGAGGCCACCACGGCTTAGAGTAAAAAAATACTGGCTATGGCGCGCCTCAGACAAGGCCTATATGTCCAGCAATGGACTTGTTTTGACTGAAATGATGATCTTGATCTATGGAGGGTTTATTTTACTTCAAGGAGCTCAATCTTTATAGTTCCAGAGGTGGACACCAAATTGGGTAGTCTTCTACTATACAGTCCCGCGCCTTCACATTTCAAAACGCTTCAATGTATTTAAAAAACACCACCAACACTCTCAACACATGTGCGTGCTGAGACAGCCATCAACTATGCGTTGAGAGTGTTGGTGCTGCTTTTTTTTCTTATTCTGTTTTGTTCAAAATAACCGAATAAAGATATTTCATTTCATTTCAGTTCATTTTTAAATAATAATAAAAAATGAAGCGTTTTGAAATTTGAAGGCGCGGGACTTTAGATAGTAGAGATCTAGGTTGGGGGCGCTGCGGTCGTCACTCCAGTCAAGCTACCTAGGCGGATAGTCTGCAGTAGCGCCTTCAGATGGCGCTGCTGTGGCGAAAACGCAGCGAAAACGGTTGTGAGGAGAGTGTGTTTTGTTTTGTTGCTTATCAAAACCGCTGGACACGTTTTCAACTGTTTCGCCATATAAGATTGCGCTCCTTACCATGACACATTCCACACTCCATACCTTGATCCTTTGTCCCTCGTTATTGTGCCTGCCTGCTAGTCAGTATACGTCAAAGCAAAGGGCCCGATAGCGAGCATTAGACGTGGGAGTCAAGCGATCCGCTCATCCGACGCCTCTGATTGCGCTACTTTGACACGAAGTGTTCGTCAACGCAGCCGACCACTTGTCGAAAAAAAAAATTGAGTAAAAAAAAAAAAACGTAACTACGAGAAGGAGGCCTACGGCGTAGAGGCGACTTCCATAAATACCACATAGTATATATAAAGGAAAAACTAATAATCTTCTAATAACTAAATCATAATAAATAATATTAAAATATAAAGTGACATATTATACAAACTGTTAGCGATATTTCTTAACAAGAACCTTTGTTATTGTATAATCATAGATATAACTTTAAGAACATCCCTAGTTTAACCGTAAAATCGCAGCCCTAGTTTATGTATGGCGCCTTTAGGACTGTCATAGAGCGCTCGGGCGCGTCAGAGAGAATCTTGGCTTGTCAATGGCGATCGATTGTATATTTGATTCTAGATTTGATATAAATATTGTAAATCCCGGTCATCAGTGTTTTTCGTGTAATAATACATACTAATAATTCATGACAAGAATACTTGAATACACATAGGTAATACAAAATTGTGACTAATTAAATAATCAACTAATAATTATAGAGATATTGTATATAATTTGGAAGAATGTAATGACAAAATTATGGTAGAATAAAGGCTTTTTTATTTTTATTTTATTTTATTTATTAACTACGTTAAAGAAAGGAGGACATATTCCCTCCAAAAAAGGAGAAGATTATTTATGCCGTTAAAAGTCGTCCGGGAACACGGCCTTGACTTTATTAGAACGCAGCCAGGAGTCCCTTACTGAATTTAAGACGCTGATGCTGAAAATCCTTGTATCGTAGGTATAATAAAATATGTCAAAGCTCGAAGTCAATGTGCAAGTCAAGTCATCCGCTCATACGAAGCCTGTGATTGCACCATCTCAGTCAAGACTGAGATACGCAGTTGGGCAAAAACTTAAAATTTAATCAAGAAGGAAAGAAAACATATACAACTTCTTTAAAAAAGAAAGTTTTTTATTTCATCTTATTTGTAATTTAGTCACAATTAGTGCCAGAGTTGGATAGGTGAGTTCTATTTGACAGATTGAGAACGCTGTATTTGTAGGTATATATACATGTTATATTAAAATAGTGCTTTCATCTTCCAATCGCACATAAGTTAATAAGTTTATTATTATCAGTTTAAATAACAAAAAGGCCTCAACCATAGCTCAACCATATTTTTAAAGGCCGACAAAAAAAAATCATTATGGGTAATTCTTTCGAAATAACTTGGGTGTGAAATATGTGACTTCCCAGCTTGACTCACACAGCCGGAACTAGAGACACTAACGAGGAAGGTGCTCTCCGCGCGAACTCAAAAAGTCCCGCTTTGAGCGTTACCTACAAAAGGACAGTTTTTACGGGACACAAGTTTTCCACAAAGCTGTGAAAGTGATCGTTTTAGATTTTTCAAAGTTCACTATCACGCGGGCGAGGTGAAATACACTCAAACGCAATGAAATCTGGTCACTATGTGTGTAATTTTGCATTCAAACTAACTCGATTTCATTGCGATTGTGTGTAGTATTGCACATAATTTAACAGCTGTAATTTTAATCTGGAAGCAAAATAGGGAGGGGTGTTATAGGTACATTTGACGTGTGTGTGTCTGACGTGTTTGGCCTCGTAGCTCTGTAACGGATGGACCGATTTTTATATAGTTTTATTCTTCACATACCTGAATTAATGAAGAGTGTTTTTATTAAATTTTGAGGTAATTCGGTGCAGTGGTTAAATAATTATCGGCGCCTCTCTGACGTGATTAAACAATTTCTTCTTCCACTTTGTTTGATCGGGTGGTCAAAGATGTGATTGAATTTTAAAGTGTCAAACAAAACGATGCAGTAAATATCTGCCTGTCTATTTTTTACCTCTTCACGCATCAACCGCTGGACCTATGTAGATTTAATTTGGCATAGGGATAGTCGGAGTCCCGGGATAGGACATAGACTACTTTTGTCCAGAAAAAAACTCATCAGGGCTGCCAGTAGAAATTTTGAAATTATTCAGAAGTGTTTCTGAAAATTATACAAAATTGCATGTGAGGATACAAACACTGCATAAAAATCCTTCACATACACACTATTGATTATTAATGACGTGAATGTACCAACGTTGATTCATTTAGGGTTTATGCATCCAATTGTACATGACTGTCCAGGATACGATCAGTCACCTAATTATACAGTTTTTGTGTCCAATTATACAATCTGGCAGCCCTGAAACTCATATATTTCCCACGGGAACGCGATATCCGAATTGCACGCGAACAAAATTGCGGGCAGAATCTAGTTTTATGATATTTTGACTATTTTATTATGATCAATGATTAATGAAGAAATCTCGGTTGATACTTTTAAAAGGTCTTTAAGATACTAATCTTTTAACGCAGAGCCATAACCGAGTTTATAATAGTAGTTACTTTTAACGAGTCTCCAAAGCCGAGAGAGTTTCCATTTAGATAAGAAATTGCTTTTCACTAGTAAAATTGTTTACTATTATTTTATCTTATACTTAACTAGCTTATGCCCGCGTATTCGTCCGCGTGACAGTGGGTCATGGCTTTCCCGCGATACTGTACTATTTCCCGGGATAAACAGTAGCCTACGTAGGGACGTAGAGGGACCCCGTAGGAGGGAGGGCCCCGTCCTCCCGGATCTTGTTACAAAATTTCATCTGAATCGGTTCAGCTGTTTAAGTTTTAAGAAATAACATACAGACAGAGTTTCTTTCGCATTTATAATATTACTAGCCGATGCCCGCGAACTTCTTCCCGCGTAGATTTTGAATTTGCATACCCAATGATACTATACATATACACAGTTATAGTTATAAAAGTATTGAAAAATTGGTTTGACCCTTGGAAAACCAGTGGAAGGATAAAATGTGTCCTTTCCCGGGACTCCCAACTATCTCCATACCAAATTTCATCCATCTCCATACGAAATCGGTCAAGCGGTTGAAGCGTGAAGAGGTAACAGACAGAAAGACAGACAGACAGACCGACAGACAGAGTTTCTTTCGCATTTATAATATTATAATAATAGTAAATAGTATAGTATGGATTAGAGGTAGTACCAATGTTTACGCCCCATAAGCGTGAAGATGGTTCCCCCTTAGACAGATATAAGTGACTTTCGCATTTATAATAATAGTATAGATTATACATATTAGTATGGATACCCATCTATTAGTCACAAGCATAGAACTCGCTTAAGTGCATTGAACTTTTGCTGGTCTTTCAACATATATATTTCCTACTAGGTTTATCGCCGTGAACTCTACACGTACTAAGGCTGTCATGTTATATTCATACGACCTTTTACAGCGAGACTTCCCGGTTTATTTGCGCTAAAGTTCGCTACAGTATTTGTTTTCGAATGCAACTAGGAACTGTGGGTACAGTGAATTCCTTTGATGTTAATTTTGAATTATAAACAAGATCTGGGAACATCACACGTAAGTATCTTCAAATTTCAGGAAGTTTTAAATACGGACCGTTTACACAAACTGGATCACGCTATAGTAACAAAATTACGTTGATGCATCCATAATATGAGTAGGTACTAACTTGTGCTCACGAAAATGACACGAATTGGTCGCAAAAAGGTTTAGGGCCGGTTCCTATATCCACGTAACGCCTCGTTTTGCCTACGGACGGTTAAAATTTGACAGATTCTCTATGGAACAAATGTCAAAAATCAACCGTCCGTAGGCAAAACGAGGCGTTTCGTGGATATAGGAACCGGGCCAGTCATTTTAACCGAAAAACGGTGCAACATCGGTTTTCCTCAAGGTTAAACATTCAAACCGGTCTACGTATATAAATCCTGCTACCTTCACCAGATACCTACATTATTGCAAAATTCAAGAAACATAATAATACTAGAGAGACTCAGAGCTTTTATAGACCTCATTACCATTAGTCTACTTTTGGATAGCTTTGAACATTTTAAAAGGTCCCGAACCAGTGAGGTTCGTGATCTTTTAAAATGATACTAGCGACCCGCCCCGGCTTCGCACGAGTGCAATGCTGACAGTAATTTATATTACTGTACCGTTCATTTATTAGCTGCGCCCATATGCTTGGTGCACTGCACTGAAATTGCGCGTGTGTTTGACTAACTAATGTACGTTTTGCCATTGTCTCGGCAGCTGCTCCCGTTGCTATTCAAAACGGTTAATTGCTTATCTAATATTCATTATATGATTCAAATTAGTTTCACCAATTTTGTTAGAAATATTCGCATCCGTGGAACAGTTAATAATTGAAAGGCAAGTTTGTATAATTATTTGGTTCACACAAAGCTCACGTGGAGACTACAGTTTAGAGTCTGAACACAGCTAGTAATTTTGAAATTTTATGAACTAAATGTTAGCACTGTGTAATAATTAATAGAGTAGGTTGACAGCCTTGAACTCCTGAAAAATGCCGCCACATTGAAGTTTTAGCAATCCGGATGGATCCTTCATCAGGTATTTCAAGGGTGACCTACTCTACTAATTCTTATACAGTGCTAACAGTTAGTTCATAACATCACAAAATTACTATCTGTGTTCAGACTCTAAACAGAACTGTGGTCTCCACGTGAGCTCGATGTGAACTAATTAATTAGTTAAGCAAGGTAGGAACCAGCAAAAAAATTTCACTTCAAGGTACTTCATAGCTTCAGTTTCCTTTATCGTGTCACACGCTCTAAAATAGTGGTTTTATCCAATCAAGCCATTCCAATTTAGCTCAGTTCCTGATGAAGTTGTGACTCCTGTCCCAGTTTCCAAACGAACTCCGGAATTCCACGCACGGTCCAGCGACTTGGCAGAGGCGTTTCAAACTTCACATCTAACGCGGTTAAAAAATAAACGATGGAGTTCTGTTGCCAGCTTCTAAATAGTTGGACTGATGAAATTGAGTAAAGCGCCGCTCTTTTAGGCTTTTGCGAAAATGGCACAAAGTGCATACCTTGGCTAATAGGGATTAACAAAATGATCAATTTAGAAAGTTTTTGGTACCGATCGATGTGTGCCTGTAAAGGTATGTTTTTCAATTAAATGATCATGAAATCTCTGTAGAGAAAAGTCCATAATTTAATCATACAATTGTTCATATTTTTTTTCATAATCTAGGTACTCTTACCTGCAAAGCAGGCACAATAATTACGTTAGTAGCCTTCAGTTCAAATTAAGGCAAGCCTACTACATGCCAAAATAACATTCAAATTCAAGGGAAAGCCTGATTGATTGAGTAATAACGATATTATTATAATTGATGGTCCATTATTGCCCGTATAAACCCGGAAGCTTTAACTAATGTTTCTATATTGAAATTGACAATTTACAGGTGTTGATGGGGCTCGGTGGAATCGAAGTTCTGCTATTGATGGCTCTTGGCGCGATTGTGGCAAGTTATATGACAGTTACATAACTTGTCCTTGAGCACCAATAAATTTTAAATAGATGTAGATCAATTGACCGTAAACGTGCCTGCAATTCATTTCTGCTAAAATTTTTATTAAAAAAAAAGTCACATTATATGAAAGACGTCTACTACGTCCAGACATTGGCATCCCGCAAGGCTCAGACCGGATGGCGCTCAGTCGGTAGGCCTCCAACAAGATGAAGTGACGACCTGGGGCTCTAATTGAAACGTTACATAGGGAAAGAGAACTTCCCTATCCATCAAAGCGTCACGGCGTTGAAACTGAACTTAAAGCAGCCAAATTTAAAGTTTGAGTGACGTGACGCTTTGATGGTATGGATAGAAAAGTTCTCTTTCCCTATGCAACGTTTCGAATAGAGCCCCAGGTCGTCACTCCATCTTGTTGGAGGCCTAACACTGCGCGCCTTCCGGTAAGCGGACGCCATTTGAGAACTTTCTAGCCCCTTCGGCCATCGGTTATGCGCTCCCCGCCCCGCTCACAGCCATTTAAGTTTGGTGATTTTTCTTGTAGGTAAGGTAAAAGTACCATAATCAGAATGGCCTCCCTCTAAGCCGGCAAGTAGGATAATCGTGAATTTACGATTGATCCGAGAGAGCTCCTTGAGAAATCGCGAAGACGGCAAAGTGCGAGAGATTCACACTTTAGAGTTCCGTCAAACAGTTATAATAAAAGTTAAGTTTCGGTTGAGTACATTTTAATTTAAATTTCAGGTTAGTAAAATAAAATATTTACAGTTTCTGTTTTCATTCATAAATCTTAGGTAATATCTGCCGTGCAAACGCAGTAGGTACGGCGAAAAAGTGTGTTTCGAGATTAAACACAAAAACACCTTTAAACTTAATTATTTATGATTTTATGATAGGTATATGATTGATATTTATTGCTATGGAAAGTACTCAGTAAATAGAATACGATGACATTAAAAAAAAATACTTCAACCCTTCCTGTAACAAATTATGTGGATTTTGCAGTGAAAAGCTGACTGTCCGTGTTTTGCATTCGGTTAGAAAGAAAAGGCTCAAACAAACCCTCTCGTGACGAGAAGAGGCTTGTGCCCAGCAGTGGGACGTAAATAGGCCCGCTGTTAAGTGGTAGAAACTTAAAGATCGCCTACGTAATGTTAATAATGGAAATGTATTATAAAATACCCGAAACATGGTTGGTTTGCCACTTCGTCCCGAGGACTTCTAAATCAGGCAGGTACGCGCAAGTCACATGTTTTATTCAGCGGGTGCTGATCTGATCAGCCAGCGCATCGAGTAAAATGCTTGTTGTATATTTGACATGGAACATGCTGTTTGGCCTGGAGATGGTCAAATATTTTTTATGCATAAAAAGCTTGGTTTTCGGTTAGTCTTTGGCGTTGGCCACGAAAACTTGGGTTTGCAAAAACCGTTTGAGAAAGCGGACCGAGAAGTATTTTTTGGTTACTATCCATTTGAGATCTTATTCTTATCTTTTTATATTATATAAAAAGATAAGAATATTATATAAGAATATTATTTTTATATTATATAAAAAGATATGATATTTAAAAGGTTGGTAACATTTTTTAGGCTGTTTTTATTGATAAAATCATCCGTGAAGGTGATATAAGAGGGAGTGGAATTAAAACCTATTTAATATAATTACCTTTATATAAAAAATATTTTTCGCATGCCTTAATAATTGAAAAACAAAACTCAAATATTTCTTCCCTCTAAAAATGATCAAAAATTTTTCCCGTTCATTGCTCTGATAAAATGAATCTAGAGTTGATTTGATATTGTACAGTTCAATGGTTCCTCCAAAATTTCATTATGGAAAAACGTTTCCGTCCCCGCGTCAACTACTTTTATTATTTGTTCCTCATGCCTTCTCTTTCTAGTTATCTATAATATATATATACATGTATCGCAGGAGGATAACGGATCAAAACGTATTTTCAATAAAACGTGATGATGATGATTAATCGCACTGAAAAATATACAGTACCTACTCTATGATTATGACAAAAACGAATAAGAAGGTTTTTACGTAAAACGAGTTTTAACTGTGTTAAACGGCACATCTAATACAAAAGCCCAAAATCCCATAAACTCTAAACGTTTACCTAGTTCCTCGAAACTATCGCCACGGGTTAAAATTAAACACGAATTCCTAACTAATAATTGCAGCGATAAAGTTGTTGAGTAAAACCGAGTATTTTGACGCTCGGCCAAAACGATTTCACCGACGTTGTCACTTAGTAAAAATATTCGGATACTCTTTGGCGGCGTATCGGGTATAGTAAATACTTGTCATATCTGGCGGTGACCAATATGAATGACCGGGCGAATGGGTAATAATTTATTTTATAAATTGTTGGCCATGTCGTCAACATTGCAACATTATAAAAGGTTTTTTTTATGTAGGTGCTCAAAAAGTAAACATTTCGATACTTCAGTTCAGTTCAGTTCAGTTATTTATTTCATAAACAATATTACATTGTGTTTGAATTTTTTTTTAATTTAGCATACCTACTTATCAATTAAAATTTATAAGATACCTGTTTAACGTGCCAAAAGTTTGTCATTTTCGAACGAGCGTTTTTTTTGACAGTTAGTGAACGTGCCTAATGTAGTTTTTTTGTGAACTAGTGCGTAAAGTTTTTTGAGCTTCATCCTGTTCGTTAATTTCTTTTTTTTCGCAAATTTATCAAAAAATGTCGTTTGATACACGTGCGAAATTGTCATTTTCACTCGTCCCTAGTGTTAACGCTCGCTTTCGCTGGCGCCAACATAACTAGGGACTCGTGATAAAATGATAAACTTTTCGCACTTAGGGTATTTAAAAAAAGTTCAAGATTTGTAAGGAAGCCATACAGTACCTACACATTCAGACACACAGTTATTGAAGGCAAAGGTTTGCACTCTGCTAAAGCGTCAAAATATGTGTACTTAAAACTAGATTATTGCTATATCATTATAGAGTTGCTGTACTTAATACATCATTTTGTCGCTTAGGTCAGACACATATCTTAGGCATTTACTGTATGTCGGTATACACATGTGGGCGGGGCACATTGCTCGCAGGTCGCTGGGGCCGGAAAGTTCTCGAGTAGCGTCCGCGAACCGGGAGACGAGCTGTCGGTAGGCCTCCAACAAGATGGAGCGACGACCTCGTGAGGGTGGCGGGAAACCGGTGGAAGCAAGTAGCACAGGACCGGTCTGAGTGGCGTGTCTTGGGGGAGGCCTATGTCCAACAGTGGACGTCCTTCGGCTAAAATGATGATGATGAATGATGGGTACACACATCAGGTCTCAACATTGATCCTTATACATGATTGTGTTAATTTTGGATCCTCATCATTTCAATTCAAAGAATCCTGTCACACACATTAATAGCGCAGTATGGTGGGAATAACTACTGTAGATCGCTTTCAATTTCATAAAATGCGAGCTACTAGTAGTAGTAGTTCCTTAGTCTGCTATTTTCTTAACTGTCTTTATTCTTTTCTTTTAGATTTTACCTACCCCTTACAGGAACACAACAGTGAAAACACTGGTATTTAAGAGTTTCTCAATACATCGATGTAGGTATACAGTATCTAATACGTGGCGGGCTGAGCTTTATTCGGGTTAAAATACCTAAAAATGAGTTTTACCACGTATGAGTGAGACCTAGTCGATCTTTTTTTCACACCCGTATATTGCAAATTTTGTCTATATCGTTAGAGCCGTTTCTAATATCGTTCGTATAAATAAATATAAAGTAAAAGACGACACCAATCCAACTCAAATGCTTGTTCCTGTCAGTATTTATATATGTATTTTTCTATATAAGTATTTATATCGTTGTCTAGCACCCATAGTACAAGCTTTGCTTAGTTTGGGGCTAGGTCAATATGTGTGAAATGTCCCAAGATATTTATTATTTATTTATAAGACTTAAGTGTCAAAATTACTGAGCGCCAAACGGGTGCCCGAGTTGTCGAGTTGTTGTTGTATTGTCGATCTATATACCATCGTATAATAAAAAGATATGATAAAATAATTATTTTTTATCATCGGATATCTAATTTAGGACTCACAAACACCTATCGATGACGGTTCCCGAACTGTGAATGTTGAGTCAACTTTGGCACCTGTTGCTTCCGCGTGACACCTGCTTTCTATTTATTGCTCGTTCTGCGCGTACGCAAGTTTTAGTGCATCGCTTTTAAATTGATTGTAATGGTATATCTTCAACTGCAAACATGTTTCATGTGATATAATTTTGACACATTGTTTTAACATTCACTTAGGCCAATATTGATTTCAATTACATTGATGGCGCAGTTCTTACGTAACAATTTCAGGAGTGGCGGTTTATTTGGTGCTTTAATTGATAAGTTTTACGTGGTTGATGAGGATATCCGCAGTAGAACTGGGGTCACCGACATAGCCCGAAGAATTGCGAACCTTAAGTGGCAGTGGGCGGGGCACATTGCTCGCAGGACTGATGGCCGATGGGGCTAGAAAGTCCTGGAGTGGCGTCCGCGAACCGGTAGACGAGCTGTTGGTAGGCCTCCAACAAGATGGAGTGACAACCTTGTAAAGGTCGCGGGAACGCGGTGGATGCGAGTGGCACAGGACCGGTCTGAGTGGCGCGCCTTGGGGGAGGCCTAATGTCCAGCAGTGAACGTCTATCGGCTGAAACGATGATGATGACGTGGTTGATTAAAATTTTAATAATTACGTTGAACAATCAGAACAATGAGAACTTTGCTGTGCTCGGTGTATTACTACGGATGATAATATACGCTTGCCGTATCAGATGAGAATTTTAAATTGGAATGGTCTGGCCTCGGGGTACCTATTCCATGTTCCTGTCATGACTAAATAGATACCTACCTATAATAGTAATTACAAAAAAGCTAATTGTAAACGATTTCAAGAACAATTTCCCGTGTGACCTAACACCCAGGAACTCATTAGGAAAAATTGTTGTGTGAATATCATAATAAACTCTCCATTAGTTTTGGAGGCACCAATTACACTGCCAAATTGCTATAGGCCACGAATTACAAGATAAAAGCCAAAGAACTTTGCATCTAGCGCCGTTGTGAGAGATTCCAAAATCGGTGTGAGCAAAATTTTACAGTAAGTCAGGAATAGTGTTTCAGCGTCGGACACTAAATTAGATTCTCCGTTCCCAGGTGCGAATGTCCCGTGGACTTTACGTCGTTTGAGTGAGATTGAAATTCGCGTGGCCAATATTATCGGCCAATGGGACGCCTATTTCTGGAATGTGTGTCTAAAGTGATTGCGTAACGTGTATTTTGTGCATTAGTGTGCGTTCACCCACGTGTTTCAGCCGAAATAGTATGAAATGGTGAAGGTCCCCTGAAAGCAGGTAGGTGTCAAGAATTACGTCTGTTTCTCACCTAAATTTGGTTACAGAATATTACGCACCTTACGGAACGGAATCGTATTTTATCTTGCTTTTATGATAATGGTGCTTTTCGCTATTTTCTCAAATTAGGTATTCCGAGAATACGTGAACCTCTACTTTTGTTGTTTTGTCTGCTTTAAATTCGTAGAACTGATCCACCACGGTGGAGCGACGACCTCGTGAGGGTCGCGGGAATCCGGTGGAAGCAAGTAGCACAGGGACCGGTCGGAGTGGCGAGCCTGAGTGGAGGCCTATGTCCAGCAGTGGACGTCTTTCGGCTGAAATGATGATGATGTAGAACTGATCGCATCAGAAACACCGAGCTGCGCCCCAAAACGGGAATTGCTGATGTGGGTGTTAAAACTGCCAAGCCCAAATGGGACTGGGCTGGCCACGTCTGGCGGATGCATCCGGAACGGTGGGCCAAAAAAGCCACAGAGTGGGTTCCACGAGATGGCTGCCGGAGAAGAGACAGACCCAAAAGGAGATGGCGGGACAACTTGGACGCATTTGACCCAGAATGGCGGGAGCTTGCACAAAATAGAGGAGAGTGGCGAAAAAGAGGGGAGGCCTTTGCCCAGCAGTGGGACACTTTATAAGCTATAATAATAATAAAATACTTAAATAAACAGTGGATAATATAAAAGAGTTAAAAGTTCCAATTGAGGATGAAGACATTTTGAATCGGTAAAAGATCAGATTAGTTAGAAGTTAAATACATAGAATATTTTTATGTCTCAGTATCGATGGTTTTATTGTTGTTTAAAAAGACAAGTTATTCAAAAATATAGCCACTTAAAATACTTACTTACTAAAATTTCAATAGTCTAATCTAATATGTTTCTTTACCGTTTTACATTTCTAATCTAAATGTTGTTCTTATTATAATGATGGTTGGTTGTATGTTTTTAAAACTTCTATTTATAACGTTCTCCAATGAAAAGTGGTTTCTTTTGACATTTAAAAATAACCTCTTCTATTATACTCTCTAAACTGAGAAAATTATCCTCTCTAATAAATGCGATATCTAAGCGGTACGATAATTACAATAAGAACTTTTAATTGAAGGTCCTTGATAATAGGTATAAAATAAAAATACAGCAGTCAAATAATAAACTTCGTGTCAGTTTTTAAAATGTAGATGTACCTTAATTGTCGGTTATCGTATTTGTAACAAATCGACAAAAAAAGAAAAGCTGTTATTTGTGATTTTACAATTAATAACTAGTGATATATAAAAAACGATTAGGGTGCTCTTGAATAAAAATATAACCTAAGGAAAAAAAGATTTAACAGTTCAAAATCTACAAATTCAACATATCAAACAAAAAAATAACTAAGTTCCTAAGTACTCATTTTAATATCGGTTTATTGGGTTAGGATCATCGATGCCGCTGCCGGACATACTCATGTCATATTTTATTGCTGTACCAGGTGTAACAAGGTGTTACAAAATATATTCAGCAATAACACGAACCTTGTGAGGGTGTAGCTAAAGTAATAAATCACTAAAATATTACGTATTCGTTACATACATCCAGACAGGACAGAAATAAATCTTGGAGGTTTGAAGTATTCATGTATGTGTATAGGTCTCTTTGTGCTTGAGCATGTGTTTGTATGTTTGAGTACCTATATGGTTCATTTTGTATGAAACAGTGACACTCGGAAAATTCAAAGTTTTTTTTTCCGTTGGGACAGTTTGCTCCAACGGAAGACACCCACGAATGTGGGTTAGTTTAGTTCTGAATTTGTGCAAATGATTGATTTATAGTTGATAGCTTTCTCTAATTAGGACAAGTTTATGAAGTTTCTATCCCCGAACTCACCAGTGAATATCACTATCCATTCATTTAAAGTTTATGAAAAGGATCAATTTTCCAATAGTTCGTCAGGTTCACCCTTGAGAATAATCCTTTTGATATCAAATTCAGCTAATAGGTTTAATTAAATGAATGATATAATATAAAACTCGTTCGTTAATCGCAGAAAGCGCAATTTTTAGGGTTCCGAACCTCAAGAGGTAAAAACGGAACTTTTATAGGATCACTCGTGTGTCTGTCCGTCCGTCTGTCATAGTCAATTTTCCCCGAAACTACTGGACCGATTAAGTTGAAATTTGGTACCTACGTAAATGTAAGTTTGTGACCCAAAGACGGACGCGTAACGAAATTAAATGAATTTTAAACATAAACCCTACTTTTGGGAGCTAGAAAAAAGATTAAAGCAGTTTTTCAAACTATATCGTGTGACATATCAAATGAAAGTGCTTCTTATGAGGGTCTCAAATAAATATTTTTTTATTTCTTTTTTGGTCAATACTTTTCGAGTTATTTAAGAAAATAGGCGGAAAATTACCTTCCTTAACTCCGAAACTACTGGACCTAAAATTTTGAAAAAAATACAGAGGATAGTATTGACCTATAGATTACAGGAAAATTATTAAGAAGTCCATGGTATTTGAAATCTATCATATAATAGACCTTATCCTGTGACACGGTTTGAAAATGACGTCATTAAAAATAATCAAGGACTGGAACCCTCTCCACGCGAATATAACTCGCTTCTTGGCCGGTTTTTTCTACTATGGCACGGATTATTTAATTTTATTAGGCTAAGGTAAAAAACTTAGGTAAGCTCTTGGTTTGGTATGTAGTAAATTAGTAAAGACAGAATGTACTAAAGTATGTTCGAAAACACTGAACACCATATCAGAAACCAACTTACGCTGGTTTTGTGGTACAGGCGCTTACGCAGCGAAATACTATACCTAGTTTACTTGAAATCTTACCTTCTAAGTAAAACAGGGCGGCATTTCGCTGCTTCTTTCGGATCACACCTATTTTTCCACTCCGGCGCCGCACCTGGCAAAAAAATAAATGAATTAAGTATCATTGACCTAAGTAATAACAAATGGACGAACAGTGCCTAACAGAATATGTCAAAATATATGGAGCAAACTGACATTAGAAATACGTTCCAATATGCTAATAACGCCTCTTTATAATACGTGTCAAGATAAATGTTTACTACAAAAGTAAACCTAACACTATAAGACTTAAGTGTCAAATTTACTGAGCGCCAAACGGGTGCCTGAGTTGTTTGGGCACCCGTTTTCACGGGCCATTTATCTCCGGCTGATTCTGAATCCTTACTTATAATAGATCCATGTGAATTATGAGAAAATTTACTATCAAATATTAGATTTTTTTAATATATTTCACTCTGTTTCTCGACTTATACATGGCGGGTCAGATCCTAAGTATATTGTAGAGGTCTTTCAGAATCGATAGCCGATACTGTGGGTTAATTATTTGCTATAGGATCTGACCCACCATGTATATATTTATCACATCACCATAATAGCCTATTTACAACCCACTGCTGGGCAAAGGCCTCTTCTCATCACAAGAGGGTTTTGGGGGGGGGGGGGGGGGGGGGTATAGGTAGGTAGCTGACGCGTCTTTGCATGACAGGTAGAGATCTTCTACTGTCTAAAGTCCCGCGCCTTCACATTTCAAAACGCTTCAATGTATTTAAAAAGCACCACCAACACTCTCAACACATGTGTGCGTGCTGAGACAGCCATCAACTATGCGTTGAGATGTTGGTGGTGCTTTTTAAATAATAATGAAAAAATTGAAGCGTTTTGAAATGTTAAGGCGCGGGACTTTAGATAGTAGAAGATCTCTACATATAATGAAGAATACTTGGTCCGAATTTTAATAGGTGTATTATTTTTGCCTTTTTGTTGCAACCGTTTAGGCCCGAGTGGGGACTAATTAATATTTCAAAGCCTCTCGCGATGACGAGATACTTATAATGGTAATAACATTAGGAATGACTAGCTTCTGCCCGCGAGTTCGTCCGCGTGAAATTCGGTATTAGCTTTCCCGCGGATAAAAAGTAGCCTATATGTTGACCAGTGTTATAAACTACGCCCATGCCAAATTTGGTTGCAATCCGACCAGTAGTTCGAGTTAAATCTGGTCATATATACATACATACATACACAATTTCTAAAAATCGCTTTTAGTGTTCAGTTTAGTTTATATAGTGCCATCGACTTGATAGTTTCTTTTAATATTCAAGGTACAGACGCGACTTCTTGTACAGACTTATTATTAATATCAGGAATGATAATCCACACGTGATATTATAAACGTGAAAGCATCTATAGTGCCTAAAAAAATTCAATTAAGAAATATAATTAGTCTTTAACATATTTTAAGACGCGACTGACTCTTGCAAATAAGCCTAAGGAGGTTTCAGCAAGCGTAAAGAAATTTTGTAATAGTTATGTTTTTTTTTTATTTTGAATAAAAAAAATAAAAAAAACTCTGTGTGCTTCTGCACGCAACTTCGCCCGCGTGGAATTCGGTTATCGCGTTCCCGCGGGAACTATGTTTTTTCCGGGATAAAAAGTAGCATATGTTTTTTCCTTTCCCGAGATCCCAACTATTTCCATGTTAAATTTCATCTCAATCAGTCCAGCGGTTGAAGCGTGAAGAGGTAACAGACAGACAGACAGAGTTACTTTCGCATTTACATATAATATTAATTAAAATGGATTTAAACTGGTGGGCCGTATCGCTAGTTTTCTACAAAACAGTTCAAAACGGGGCCTTAATCCTTTAAATAATCTGCACACATTTATAACCAAACTCTCGAATTTCACTTAAAATAAACATCTTCAACGGTCACCATTATCACTAACACTGGCCACTTGCAAATAGCACAAACACTTGAAACTCCACAAACATAACCTTAACCTACATGCCATTCCAAATTCAAAATGTGAAATTATTTTTCTTTTTCAGGCGCGCTTTCTTTCGTGCCAGTACATCGCAATGAACTTTTTTTTAAATTGCAATCCATTTACGGCGCTATGACAGTGTGTAGCCGAACAAAAAGAAATCAATTTCACATTTTTAATTTGATTTGTGTTTTTTTTTTTAAACTTACACCAGTGCGCGCGCCTAACGCAACAAGACTTGTGCTCGCCGTGTCAGTTGTTCGCTGAAATCTAAAAAAAGCCGAGACACTCATTCGTATGGAGTGTGATTATTTTTATGCCACGGTGTCTGTGCGTCTAGGAACATGTTTACTTCACCAAAGACTGAATCCTAGATCGGTAGTTAAAAAAAAACGATTTTTTTAATTACGAAACTACGTTTGAATTTACCACTGAATGTTTGGTGAAGGAAAACATCGACCTACCGCCTCTCATGCAGAGGGTCGGGGGGGTACCTCTAAGTTTACTTGTGTGCGAAATTCAATTTGAATTTACCACTGAGCTGTTCGGTGAAGGAAAACATCGTCAGGAAACCTGCACACTTCTGAGAAGTAATACAAAGATGTGTGTGAAGTCCCCAATCCGCACTGGGCTCGCGTGGGGACTATAGCCCAAACCCTCTCGAGATGAGAGGAGGCCTGTGCGCAGCAGTGGGACTCAAATAGGCTGTAGGTAGTAGTACGTATTTGCTTATTAAAAAAATGCCAGGCCAGTTGACAGCGAGGTAGGAATATTGTTAAGCGACCATTTTCATGATATTAGAAGCTTTAGGTTAATTCTGTTACCAATCTGTAAAATAAATGGGAAGATATCCCGAACAAAAAACTTTTTTATTAATTAATTTAGAGTAATTATTGATATTTTCATCATTTTCATCCTCCTTATCTGCAATCTAATCCACAGAATGACATTAATCACCGTCAACTTGCTGTGATGATCACAATCTGTCATATCTTGTAATTTGATCGCAAAGTCCGTATTGCACGAGCTCCCATTAACGTGTGCGCGTTACATCCATCACTTGTGAGTTAATCGCGGCTTACCTAATGTAGCATTCCTTAATGCGGACGCTGCTGGCTGTAACGGCTCGCTCAAGACCAGCGTCGCGATGCGCGGGGCGTTGAGCGGCGCGACAAGCGACAAAATTAAACATGAGTCGATATACCGGGTGTGGCACGTAATAATGCAAAGGTGCAAAAACATAAAATAAAAAGACATGTGGTATCACATACTATTCAAAGTTACCTTGACCTGATTATAATGCTCCCAAGTGCTTAAAATCGTAGCAATAGTACATTACAGACCTAGGGTGGTGAATTTGTAAATGTCCCGAAGGTGAGGGCCATAAATATGCGATGTGGGGCTTTACGAATTACCACCCGTGGTTTGTCAAAAGTTTTACGTCTTGCCTTGGCCAAGAAGTGAGTGAGAAGGGTGATGTAAAAGTATTTTAAAGTTACAATCTATAATCAATGTAGGTAAGTATTTCAAATTATTGAATACAATCATGAGTCCAATCCGACGAATAAAGGCGCAACCGTCTTTATGACCGATTTCCGATTATTAATTATCGTATGCTCTGATTTTTTGACATCCTAAGTATGACTTCAAAAAATCAATTAACAATGCAATTTTGAAGTAAATAAAGAAGTTTTAAATGCCGAGACAGTTGCAAACAACTGTTTTTTTTTTCATCCGGAAATCTCTGAAATCCGACAAGAGCTGTCCAACTGTCTATATCCATTACCGAATTTAATAAATGATATTGTACATAGGTACTTATCCATTAATTTGAAGATTCATATTGAAGAACATCATGCAATGTCATGCAATAAATTTAGTCAGAGCTTCACTAGACACGCCTTATTAAGGTCCTCGCTGACAAGACCTAAATTGATTTTATTTAAACAGTATTTAAAAGAAAACTATTTAATTTTGGAAGGCGAGTAAAATATATGTTAATATTCACTATATACTTAAAAAGCTTGCTATTTTGTAAAAAGGATTTCAAGAAAAAAAATCGTAAGGTTACGTCTTCTAATCCTATTTAAACGGTTCTATACGTTTATTTTTCAACGCAGATTTCTATAATTAAATAGGTACACTATTCCGTCATACTCATACCAAAAAATTTGCTAATATTGTTGATGCAAAGTAGGATTTTCTTTTTAATCTTCATTTTTCTGATTTTCTACGTATATCGCCCACATGCCGCGGTCGTGCTTCTCGCTCCCTCCAATGCAAACAGACATTGCCCGCTGAGACAGTTGCCTGCCTCGAGTGCTCAAGGTCATTAGCTCTAGTCAGCGTCGTAAGTTGTTTAGTGCTGTAACTAGGTACTAACCGACCCTACTCTATTGACATCAATAAGCAAGTAGAGATCTTCTACTATCTTAAAATAAAATTATGAAGCTCGGAGTGCCACAGGGCTCGATTCTTGGTCCCTTTTTCTTTCTAGTATACATAAATGACCTACCGTGTCTCGTAGAGAAAAAATGTAATATAGTCCTATTTGCCGATGATACTTCACTGCTTTTTAAGGTCAATAGGCAACAGGAAGACTACTCTCAGGTCAATGACACTTTAAAGGAAGTGCTAAACTGGTTCACGGCGAACAATCTCTTGCTAAACGCTAATAAAACAAAATGCGTCAAGTTTTCTTTGCCTAATGTGAGGCAAGTAGACTCTGTTATTGAAGTAGGCGGAGAGAAATTAAATCTTGCAAACGATACAGTCTTCTTGGGACTAACTTTGGACCGTAGTTTGCAATGGGGTCCACATATTAATACTCTGTCGGATAAACTGAGCTCTGCCGCCTATGCTGTAAGAAGAATCCGACAATTTACCAACGTGGAAACTGCGCGTCTTGTTTATTTCAGCTATTTCCATAGTATCATGTCTTACGGGATATTGATCTGGGGAAAAGCAGCTGATATTGAAACCGTTTTCGTTCTACAAAAGAGAGCAGTTAGGTCCATCTACAACCTAGGTTCCCGTGAATCACTGCGTGAACGCTTCAAAAAGATTGACATCCTCACTGTAGCTTCGCAGTATATACATGACGTCATCATGTATGCACATAAAAATATAGATTCTTTTAAGAAGGTGTCAGATGTCCACCAGTTCAACACACGTAATAGACATAAGCTTCTAGTTCCTAAATTCCGCCTGAAAAAAGTTAGTAAATCTTTCTTAGGG
This sequence comes from Aethes cnicana, assembly GCA_963971205.1. Classification (NCBI taxonomy): domain Eukaryota; kingdom Metazoa; phylum Arthropoda; class Insecta; order Lepidoptera; family Tortricidae; genus Aethes; species Aethes cnicana. Next base: position 3,041,310 of record OZ020279.1, on the reverse strand, counting down.
AATTGCGTACGTTTCTACAATAAAATACCAATGGAAGCTTGGAAATTACCTTTAATGGCGTTCAAAAAGTACATAAAAAATGCGCTTTTAAAGAAAGGTTATTATAAAGTTGATGATTACATCAATGATGATGAGGCGTGGCCTGTTGTTAAGAATGTATGACTGGCTGGCTCCGGGCGGTCATGTATGCTCGGCTATCTCTGGCGCCACCGGTTGCTGTTTTATTGTTAAGTTATTATTATTATATAGATCTGCTGTTATATATCTATTTTTATCGTTATCTTGAAAATTATCTTTTTAATTCCATTTATTTGTATCAGGTACTTAGTTTTTTTTTTCTGACGAGACGTATACAATCTCTAAACATTTGCGATTTTTATTATTATTTTTAGTATACATATTTAGATAAGTACTTTAATTAATATTTTCATGAATTTGTACCTAATATAAGACCATCTCTAAGATCTTAGATTTAAGTTTAAGTTAGGGACTATACATCCCTTAAATGTGATTTTAGTATGTACCTATGTATGTATGTATTTTTATACATATTAACGTAAATTTAATGTAAATCTATATGTTTAAATTTTGAAAAAAGGCCTTCTGCTGAGCTTGTTTCGGCGCTTCTTCTCAAGCAATGCGTCTAGGAAGCGCTGGTAAATTCATTTAAAAGTGACGTGTAAAAGTGCCCAGATGTGGCCTATTCGCTGAATAAATATTTTCATTTTCATTTTCATTATCTAAAGTCCCGCGCCTTCACATTTCAAAACGCTTCAATTTTATTATTATTATTTAAAAAGCACCACCAACACTCTCAACGCATAGTTGACGGCACGCACATATGTGTTGAGAGTGTTGGTGGTGCTATTTAAATACATTGACATACATACATACATACATACATAATATCACGCCTTTTTCCCACAGGGGTAGGCAGAGACCACTTCTTTCCATTTGCTACGACTGTTGCATACTTCTCTCGCTTCTTCAACTTTCATCCCGTTCCGCTTACATGCTCGTCGGTTTAGAGTACTTTTGACCTGGCCTTTAATCAGATTGTCCTGAATTTGATCCAAGAACATTCGCCTCGGTCTTTCTCTTCCAGCACCTCCATTCACACTAGCCATATACAAATCGTACTTATTAAGTTTGACCTCCCAATATTAGGTTGAAACTAGGTAGAGATCATTTACTATCTAAAGCCCCGCGCCTTCACATTTCAAAACGCTTCAATTTTATTATTATTTAAAAAGCACCACCAACACTCTCAACGCATAGTTGATGGCTGTCTCAGCACGCACACATGTGTTGAGAGTGTTGGTGGTGCTATTTAAATACATTGAAGCGTTTTGAAATGTGAAGGAGCGGGACTTTAGATAGTAGAAAGATCTCTACCTCTACCTACGTGTGTAACTTTCATCAGTTTTATCACTCAATGTAGGTACTTAACTTCGAGGAAACAATATTTATTTTTTCTTCTATGTACAGGAAATTAAAGCCGGATCAACACAACAGGATAGACGATAAGGAAAACATTATTATTCTTGTATAAGGAAAAATGAAAATCTACGCAGGTTTAATCTACGGGAAATAATATTTAGGAAGAGCATGAAAATTTCATGAATCATTTAAATATTTAATTATTATTTAAACATGTAACATTACACAAACCAAAAATTCATTACAAATTCGCATCACATTATATAGGTACTTAACGCTACACACATATATTTTAATAAAGATTATAAAGTACAAAAAGAGCAATCTTACTGTCACTCTTTAAAAAATAGGTGACTCTGACTACATATTATAACAGTTTTCACAAAGTGTCATACATTCCCTACCAATCAATGTCAAATGTCATTGTGTGTGCTATTGAACTAGGTTTTGTAAAAACTTAGCAGTATGGACTGCTAAGTTTTTAAAGATTAATTCAAATTGGTCAGCATGAAGACAGAAACCATCGAGAGGTACCAAAATGTTCTTAGGAACCAAGGTGTAGATTTTAGATTTAATAAAAATGACATTCAGATTCGTTTTAATTCTCATAATATTTTTAGTGGTAGGACCTGGTGCTAGGTCCGTCTGGGGTGTACCACCGTCTTTCCCCGCTAACCTGCCGCCATATAGCAGTGCTCGCACTGTTGTGTAGGTAGGGGGTTAAGGCAGCCGCTGAATTTTCTGGCACAGAGGCATTCCATCTTAGGCCTAAGGGTAGGCAACGCATTCGAGATCTTAATATGGTTTCTTAATGGGGGTTCATAGGATTTCGGTGTCCATGGACCGCAGTGACCACTTACCATGAGGTGGGATGTGCGCTCATTAGCCTATACCATTGGTATAAAAAAAAATGTAACCGGGACTCGAAGTAAAAATTTCGTATTTGTTAGATCAACTTGCCACAAGGAAGATGTTTGCTGCGATTGGGTCGCTGCGACGACTTCGCAACTTTCTTCCAACCTCCACTAAAATTGCGCTGGCTCAGTCTACCCTGCTACCTATTTTAGACTACGCTGATGTGTGTTATGTTGATCTGACTGAGGAGCATTTGAACAAGCTTGAGCGTATTCAACATGTATGCATTCGGTTCATATTTGGTTTACGCAAATATGACCACGTTTCCAGTTTTCGTGCGCAACTCAAGTGGCTCCCTATCCGTTTTCGCCGACAGGCCCACATTCTTAGTGTTCTGTATAGCGTACTTTTCATTCCTTCTACTCCCCGCTATCTTAAGGAACGTTTTGGTTACGTCTCGTCTCTGAGATGTTCCCAAAACTTCCTTCTGTCTGTGCCTCCTTCCTCCTCTAATTTTTTTATTTAGGAAATCTTTAATATTCCTAGCTATACTTACTGCTTTGGAACCCTCTACCTGTTGACCTTAGACTAGCTAAATCTCTTTCAGTGTTTAAGAACAAGGTTAAGGAGCATTATTTGTCACTTGTCTGATATGTACTGCTTTTTTTTCTTGGATAGTGGATTACATATTTTAATTTATTTGGCTGTTATCTATTTATATGTAAGTTTATGTATGTTTATATATAAAATTATTTAAGTATGTTTATTACTTTTTGTGTTTGTTTCATCTGCACATCTTAATACAGAGCACCGCCTACCAACCTAGTTTGTTTTTCTTCATCTCCACTATCCAAAGGTTGTCTGGTAGAGATCGCTATTAAGCGATAAGACCGCCTGCTGTATGCCATACCTTTTTGTGTAATTTTATTATATCTACTGTTCCTTGATTGTGTGGTGTTCAATAAAGTATATTGTATTGTATTGTAAGCCACTAACCTCGGGTTAGCCTCTTAACCCTCGTCAAATTAATAAAAATAAATCTTAGTTAAGGGTTAACCCGAAGTTAACAGTTTGGTGCAAGTGGGACTTAGGTATTATTAATAGTTGATCCTGTGGGTATAAAAATCTAATTTTGCTATGAAATCTCGTTTAAAAATTAGACAGTCCACAGTTTCAATATTTACAAAATTTCGCTTCTGCACGATATTGATATAACCATTAGGTCAGACTTCCATAACCTTTTTAAAAAAAGTTCAGAATAACATTTTACTCTTTTTAGGGTTCCGAAGTCCACAAGGAACCCTTATAGTTTCGCCATGTCCGTCTGTCCGTCTGTCCGCACTTTTTCTCGGAGATGCTTAGTTCAAGAAATCTGTAATTTGGCATGAATATACATATTAGTTACGCTGACAAAGTGGTACAACAAAATTTTGATTTTTTTTTTAGGGTACCTCCCCTACTCGTAAAGTGTGTGTATTTTTTTTTCTTGTGTACCCCATATTCCACTACTTCAATAGGTCTTGAAAAAATATTGTGAGTTTGTTAAAACCATTTTTTGATTAAGCGATGCGTTTGTGAAATATTAAGCTTTAAAGTGCTATATTTTGTTAGAGTCACGTGGTGGTATTTAGATGGCTGAAAAAAATCACGGTTGTGGCATATATAACGTAGTTGAAAGGAAAACTATCACAGCTAAGTAGGCTGTACAAACTTAGGAATCATAGTCGACCAACTTATGAAATAATTAAAAAACCAATGATTTTTCTCGAGCGGCAGGGGTGTTGGGCGGGCTCGTCATACCACAGGCTTCATCATCATCATCATCATTTCAGCCGAAAGACGTCCACTGCTGGACATAGGCCTCCCCCAAGGCTCGCCACTCAGACCGGTCCTGTGCTACTTGCTTCCACCGGTTTCCCGCGACCTTCACGAGGTCGTCGCTCCATCTTGTTGGAGGCCTACCGACAGGCTTGCTAGATGCTAATAAGTCTTAGAAAGGTACTGTGGGCATCGTCTACTTCGGAACCCTATACTTTGCGCGTGGCTCGACATGTACTTGGCCAGTTTTAAAACTATTTTCAATCTCCTTCTTGTATTTACAAACTCCCGGGTGAAAATAGGAACTTCTACCTTAAAAGGTGTGCCTTGCAGTTTCCCAACGTCCATCGACGAAGCCAACAGCGGCGGAGGACGGTAATGTGTTTGCTCTTTCGCTGAATTGGCTTCGGTGAATATTTGTGTAGCAAATGTGCACTGGCTTGAGAATATATAAGTTTATGGGTGGTAATAAAATAAAAAGGAACGAAATGATATTTTTGGATACTAGAATATGTGCCCGCCTTTTCGTAATGTAATGAATATTAATTGACGGCCGGATTGGTCCAGTTGGTAGTGACCCTGCCTTCTGATCCGATGGTCTCGGGTTCGAGTCCCGCTCGGGGCAAACTTTGTGTGATGAACACAAATGTTGTACTCGAGTCATGGATGCTTAGTATTTATATATGTATGTATTTCTCTATATAAGTATTTATATCGTTGTCTAGCACCCATAGTACAAGCTTTGCTTAGTTTGGGGCTAGGTCAATATGTGTGAAATGTCCCAAGATATTTATTTATTTACTAAAATCAAAACCAATCAGATATAAACTGACAGGTAGATAATAATTTTATAATCCACGATCCGCTGTTGTATCATTGGAATAACGATAAAAATGATAAAAATGAATCGAATAAAAACAAAGTTTTTAAAAATATTTCATATCATTGAAGAGCTTCGTAATGTTCCATTTTTATAAGTTTCTCAAAATAAACCACCGCGACCGCTTCGCCATAAATAAATTTTGCGTGTCGCGAATAGAATTTCTCATTCCTCGTAAACAAAGTTTAAAAATGAAACACAACACCTATTTTCAACCGAATTCAAAAAAGGAGGTTCTCAATAAAAATATATATACACTCAAAAGCAATGAAAACGGGTCACTTTGTGTAGGATTTTCCATACAAAGGGACCCGTTTTCATTGCTGTTAAGTGTAGAAATAATTTTATTTGGCACTGGCTTCTTCTTTCTGCCCGCGACTTCGTCCGCGTGGAATATAAAATTTCCGATAACTTTTTTCTTTACGACATCCGATTTTAATCAAACATAGCTTATATGTCGCTCCAAATGATGCTCTATCTACCCTTGAAAACTGCATTCAAATCGGTTCAGTAGTTTCGGAGGTTAACTCTAACAAACAGACAGACAGACAGAAAAGATTTCTAAAAATCGCTCTTTTGTGGTCTACCATACATCTTTAGACCCCCCGTTCCTCTTTTTGAACTTTTATTTCTATGTAGGTACAGACAGGCCGGGTTCTGCTCTTTTATTATAGTATAGATAGAAGATAGATTATAACATTTAAAAAAGTAGACACTTGTACTCGACCATTTTGTTAGATAAACGCCGCCTAGCGCGCGTTTAGCTACCTGCGCTGCGGTCATTAAAATTTTTTTCAGAATCTTTTTGTATGAGGATGTTATTAAAAGTGTATATTTTTAGAATTCGCATGAAATGCGCTTTATTATAGTATTTTTTGTTTGTCATTTTTTGACACTATACAAAAGTTAATAGCTCTCAAAGCAAAATTCTGAATCACGTTACGTTTATTTTTTACGTTTTACGCTTTTATTGTATAATTACTATGAAACTGAAAAAGAAACAATATCAGGAATGAATTCTACGTTTTCCGGTTTATACGAAAATAATACCAAACTTGCCCTAGTAGCCACCAGGGCGAGAATAGTTTTTTTTTTAAAGATGACGCGTGGCGGCCATCTTTGTACCCTCCCCTCCCCGACTAGCCTCACGTTTCCCGTACTATAAATGCTTAGAATTACTCAAGGAACATATGTTGAGCTCATAGTTTAAATTTTTTTTTGGTTTTTCGTAACTGCCTCCACTATACTCGTAAATTGAGATGTACTTTTAGAACAATGACGGAGAGACAGGACTCCAAATCAATCACACGATTTGACATTTTTCGCTTATTATCTAGTAATGAAGGTTGTACGGCAGTACCTACAAGAAATGAGAAAATATTTTTCTGACTTTGTCAAGGTAACTTCTTAACAAAATAATTGACCAATTAAGCTAATTGGTGAAACAAATAATTGCCTTATGATTTCTAGTTGTTTCGAAGATGTTACTGAATTATTACGAATTAAATTCTCGATTTATTTTGTTTACTTAGGTGTGTCTAAGTTCCCCTCTAAACGGGGAACAAAGTACTCCTTTTCGAATAGGAGGAGTGAAAATAACTTTTTTAATACAGTTGCTCAAAAAGTAAACATTTCGATACCAATTTAACTTGCCAAAAGTTCATCATTTCCGAACGAGCGCTTTTTGTTTTTTTGGCAGGTAGTGAGCTTGCCTAAAGTTATTTTTTACGAACTAGCGCGTAAAGTTATTTGAGTTTTATCCTGTTAATTTATTTCTTTATTCTATCTTTTCGCAAATGTAAAAAAATGTCGTTTGATACACGTGCGAAATTGTCATTTTCACTCGTCCCTAGTGTTAAAGCTCGCTTTCGCTCGCGCCAACATAACTAGGGAATCGTGGTAAAATGTCAAACTCTTCGCACGTGCATCAAAATGTACTATTTATACGTGGAATGACAGCTCGGCGGCCATGTTTAACAATGATAAGTCCATCAACTGTGCTTTATGCAACAAAAATTTGTGGTCGATTTTTTCGCACTATTTATTCCCTTTACGTATTACTACGTAGGTAGGTATTAATAGTACATTACAGACCTAGGGTGGTGAATTCGTAAATGTCCCAGATCGCAGGTTTCTGTGGCCCAAACCGCGTAGCGGGCAGAAAATCCCACTTTACGGTCAAGAGTGATGTAAAAATAGTTATCGTAAATGTTTCCCGACGTTTTCTCAGTGAATATTGTCTGAAATCGCCGACGACGCTAGTCAGTAATCTGTTTATTTGATTAGCTTTAGTAATTGAGTTCGTCTCAGCCGGTTCTTGTTTTGCTTCACGTAGGTCGCATTTTAGGCTAAAATGTGGTAAGATTTCATCTAGAAACTATTTAGCGGTTCTGTTTCCTTGGAACAAAAACATTTATTTATATAAATGAATGAATGAATGCTTTATTTCACAAGTAATACAATTTAAAAAAAATAACATTTTATCTGTTTATTTCAGTGAAAAACTTTAATTTACATTGGTTAAGTACTTAACTATAATCTTAAATTTAAAAAGATTTTTAAGTTAAGGAGTTGCAGCTAAAATGAAAAATTGAAAATACAGATATTATTTCGTGAAAAAACTTCCAAGTAAAGTTTACCTGTACCTACATAAATTGCGATATAATATCAGTACATTGTTGCTTTGTTACCTTATATTATTGTTTTTTATCACTATCTTTTGACAAGTTATGTTTTAACCAATAAATACAGTTTTAAAGCGTTTCTGAAGCTTTTGGCTTTCATACTGTTATGTTTTAGTAGTAACTGTTTGGGGAATTTATTACATATGCGTGGAAGGATACATGGCCAGGCTCTCTGTCCGTAGTTATTTCTACATCGGGGGACTACAAATGATGGTAGGTTTGCAAGTGAGCGTAAGTTACTATGTCTTGCTACTTGGACAAGGTTAGCAATTTTCTCTCTGTACTGTGTTAATATCTCTAGGTCTACCTTGTCAAAAATACTTAGCACTTTACAATGATTAAATAGATGCTCATAGTTATTTTTATATTTAAGTTTGATTTTTAGAGGAGCATTCTTATTAAATTAAGATTTAACGTACCTACGTACAACCGTCTGTTAAATGTGAAAAATTCTGTCCCATTTTTTAATAATGTCTAAATGTACTTATCTATAATCTTAATAACAACAATTAATATACATTTAATTAATTTACTAAATTTCTGTTAGATAACATTTATGTTTAAATTTAATTATTTTTGCTTAAACATCGTCTAGTACTCCTCCACAAGGTAGATGGAAGTTCCGGGAATTCGGGGACAGCGTAAGATCGGTCTATGTGACGAAATTTGAGAATGATTATGATCAGCAGGGGATGTCTGTCAGCTGTGAGTATTGTTACTCTCTACGTCATACTCTTTACGCCATACTTACTCGTATTACTAGATTTTGCCCGCGACTTCATTAAACTGTAAAATCCCGTTTTTCCGGCTCTCGTGGGAACTTCAGGAAATCCTCTCTTAGGGCTTCCCTACACTCTCCAAGGATCCTACATGCCAAATTTCAGCTTCACACGACCCGCGGTGTTTCGGCTGTACATTGTCATCAGTCAGTCAGTGAGGAACGGTAAAGTATTATATATGAACTAGCTTCTGCCCGCGACTTCGTCCGCGTGGAATTTGTTAATAGCCTTCCCGCGAGAACTATGCATTTTCTCGGGATAAAAAGTAGCCTATATGTTGACCAGTGTTATAAACTACCCCCATACCAAATTTTGTTTCAATCCGTCCAGTAGTTTTCGAGTTAAATCCGGACAACATACATACATACATACAGTATTTTTTTCTAAAAATCGTTATTTTGTGTACAGTTTCGTTCATATAGTCCCTTTGACTTGATAGTTTCTTTTAATTTTAAATTTTCAGCCGCGACTTCTTCTACAGAATTATTATTTATTATATGTATAGATTTTTACTTTTTTTTCTCTGATTCATTAATCTCTTATGAATAAATAGTTTAGTGCCAAAATTAATTATTTAGGTAATAGCAGACTGGTTTAAAGAATGTTTTAGTGAACTCATCAATCATTTCCTTTTTACTGGACAATAGGCAGGTAATCTAACAGTAGGTAATCTGCATAACGTGTTTCTTGAAAGTGTTTGTAATCTAGGATTATAATTTAATTTTTCCCGTTCCCGTGGGAATATCGGGAAATCCTTTCTTAGTGCTCCCCTACGCTCCCCAAGCAACCTGCATGCCAAACTTCAGCTCTTTACGGTGAACCCCGCGACCTAAACATTAAAATGTAAAAATCCTATTTTTTCTCGTTCCCGTGGGAATTTCGGGAAGTCCTTTCTTAGTGCTCCCCTATGCTCCCCAAGGAACCAGCATGCCAAATTTCAGATCCTTACGATGTTTCCCGCGACTTCGTACACGCCTAAAAATTTTAATGTAAAAATCCCTTTTTTCCCCGTTCCCGTGAGAATTTCGCGAAATCCTTTCTTAGTGCTCCCCTACGCTCCCCAAGGAACCTGCATGCCAAATTTCATCTCTCTACGATGATCCCCGCGACTACGTACGCGCCTTAAAATGTAATAAACCCATTTTTTCCCGTTCCCGTAGGAATTTCGGGAAGTCCTTTCTTAGTGCTCCCCTACGCTCCCCAAGGAACCTGCATGCCAAATTTCATCTCTCTACGATGATCCCCGCGACTTCGTACGCGCCTAAACATTAAAATGTAAAAACACCTTTTTTTCCCGTTCCCGTGGGAATTTCGGGAAATCCTTTCTTAGTGCTCCCCTACGCTCCCCAAGGAACCTGCATGCCAAATTTCAGCTCTCTACGAGCAGTAGTTTCGGCTCTGCGTTGATATGTCAGTCAGTCAGTCAATCAGTCAGTCAGTCAGTCAGTCAGTTTCTTCTTTTATATATTTAGATAGATAGCTGTTTCCCGCGACTTCGTACGCGCCTAAACATTAAAATGTAAAAATCCCATGTTTCCCGTTCCCGTGGGAATATCGGGAAATCCTTTCATAGTGCTCCCCTGCGCTCCCCAAGGAACCTGCATGCCACATTCCATCTCTCTACGATGATCCCCGCGACTACGTACGGGCCTTAAAATGTAATAAACCCATTTTTCCCGTTCCCGTAGGAATTTCGGGAAGTCCTTTCTTAGTGCTTCCCTACGCTCCCCAAGGAACCTGCATGCCAAATTTCAGCTCTCTACGATGATCCCCGCGACTACGTACGCACCTTAAAATGTAAAAAAAACGTTTTTTCCCGTTCCCGTGGGAATTTCGGGAAGTATTTTCTTAGTGCTACCCTACGCTCCCCAAGGAACCTGCATGCCAAATTTCAGATCTCTACAACGTTTCCCGCGACTTCGTACGCGCCTAAACATTAAAATGTAAAAATCCCTTTTTTTCCCGTTCCCGTGGGAATTTTGCAAAATCCTTTCTTAGCGGATGCCTACGTCATAACATCTGCCTGCATGCCAAATTTCAGCCCGATCCGTCCAGTGGTTTGGGCTGTGCGTTGATAGATCACTATATCAGTCAGTCAGTCAGTCAGTCAGTCAGTCACCTTTGAGTTTTATATATTTAGATAATTATTTATATTATATTATTATTATTATTACTTATTATTATATTACATGCTGTAGATTCGTTTTCCTTTTTCAGAGCTTTTAACCCAAATACTACTTATTCATATTTGCCTTCGAAATCTGAAAACCTGAGATATTTTCATTAAGCAAAAGCATCTCCCAAAATGCCACAAATATGCAATTTTGTGCAAACATTTGCGCTCCGTACCCTAATAGCCGTAATAACTTCTATCCCCAAGAGGAACTGCTTCGTCGCAAATACCTGGATAGGTACATAAATAAATTGCATCCTTTGCTTTAGTTGTTTTACCTCATATTCTCTCCCTTGGGATGTTTCAGGGTTTTGTGAAAACTGGAATATGAAATTTAATGTGTGACTTCTCCATATTACTCGCTATTCGATTGAACGTTATTTATCAAATAATCCAGTTAAGTAGAGATATTCTACTATCTAAAGTCCCGCGCCTTCACATTTTAAAACGCTTCAATGTATTTAAAAAGCACCGCCAACACTCTCAACACATGTCTGCGTGCTGAGACAGCCATCAACTATCCGTTGAGAGTGTTGGTGGTGCTTTTTAAATAATAATAAAATTGAAGCGTTTTGAAATGTGAAGGCGCGGGACTTTAGATAGTAAAAGATCTCTCTCTACCTAGTTTCAATCTAATATTGGGACGTCAAACTTAATAAGTACGATTTGTCTTGTTGCTTTCTGGAAGCTTTAGACACATCTGTGAATTTTAACTACTCGTGTTTCTATTCGTGCGGTGGATAACATTTGACTAAATATGATGAAGAGACATCAAATTTCAAGTTTTTCCGTTCTCAAATAATCATCCTTCCCTGACAATTTATCTATCTAACAAAAATAACCGTATGTCACGCCATTTTCAATAGCCGATGGTAAACAATAATTTCCTACGCGAATTTATTTCCGTTGATAAAAAAAACTTGAGTAAGAAGGCTTAACTGTAGCCATCAATCACAGGTTACGGGAAATCATTACTTAGACGGCGATCACTGTCTTAGAGGCTTGCTTTGGGGGAGAAAATGTATAGCTAAAAAGTAGTGGGTGATTTTTGGCCGGGGGCTTTTTGGAGCGGGAATGTTTTTTTAATCGCAATTTGTAGATATATTCAACCTCGGATAAAGTTAAAACGTGGGTAGTAGTAACGTAAGAATAAGAACGTTGAAAAATGTAGTACCTATTAGTAACCTAATGGCTTGACCCACGGTTTCTCTTTTATTTTATTTTGAAGTGTTTTTTTCTGTGGCAATAAATCGTATTTTTCTTTTTTTTTCTTTTACTCATGCAAATAGGCAGATGATTCATACTCATGATCTCCTTTCCCATTATACCACATTACTTACGTGGGGTTTGTACAAGATGTTTTTTCTTTTCTTCCATTTCTCTCTATCACCCGCTATTTTCAGAATTCACACCTTTCCTAAGCATATCCTCTTTCACACAACCCATCCACATATTTCTTGATCTACCTCTGGAGGGTTGAAGTAAAGGAGCGCAATCTTTATAGTTCCAAAGGTGGACACCAAATCGGGTAGGTTGGGGGCGCTGCGGTCGCCACTCCAGTCAAGCCACCTAGGCGGATAGTCTGCAGTAGCGCCTTCAGATGGCGGCTGCTGAGGCGAAAACGCAGCGAAAACGGTTGTGAGGAGAGTGTGTTTTGTTTTGTTGCTTATCAAATCCGCTGGACACGTTTTCAACTGTTTCGCCGTATAAGATTGCGCTCCTTACCAAGACACATTCCACACTCTATAGGTCTACCGTTATTTCATTTTCACGTTCCACATTTATTAGATTTAAAACTCTCCTTTTTTATACGGCTTTCATCACTACTTACAACATGACCAAACAAGGATAACCTGTTAATCCTTAATCGACGCCTCACATGATCTTGTACTAATATCCATATCCATATTATCCATATTATTATTATATTATCTATACTAATATTATAAATGCGAAGGTAACTCTGTTTGTCTGTCTGTCTGTTACCTCTTCACGCTTCAACCGCTGGACCAATTGAGATGAAATTCGGCATGGAGATAGTTGGAGTCCAGGGAAAGGACATAGGCTACTTTTAATCCCGGAAAAATGCATAGTTCTCGCGGGAGCTCGATAATCGAATTCCACGCGGGCGAAGTCGCGGGCAGAAGCTAGGTTTAGATTTTGTATGTCGTGTGTTTGTCGTGAATAAGGGTCGGTTGATTCAAACCGTCCGTTAAAGTTAACGTAAATGTTAAATATTTTACTATGGGACAAAATGACGTTTCTGTATGGAATGACAGCTCGGCGGCCATATTTAACGACCAGGACTTTGTCAACTGTGTTTGAATCAACCCATTTAGTAGGTCCTAAGATACGACAAAACTTGACACCGTGCGACCGGGCTGTAACAGTCATGCGTGACGCGAGCTGTCAATGGGGACTATCGCGTGTGAATTTGCCACTAGAGGCGCTAGTGTCGCGTGAGGTCCAATAACATTTACTTTTCACTGGTTTTGGCGGGCTTCGTGATATAAAATATAATTTCTTTAATTTACCTGTTGAAAACTGATCTCCTTCGTGAAATTATCGCAAATATAGATTATTTGGCGATGAATGTGAACGCTTTGAAATAAAATCCGAACAAAACGGAACTGCACAACATTAGGGCATGGCTACTCGATATAATGATAGTTATTTATAGTTAATAAACTTAATGAGATTCAATGTTCAAAACTTTGTTTCCGCGCCGATCTTATAAAGTCGCCTTTGACAGCTATACCTCTGGACCTTAGTCTACAGTGGCGCCAACTGGTGAGCAAAGAAACGATAGTCCCCATTGCGGAAGATGGTGGAAGCGAATTTACAAACATATTTAAAATTATCATTTTTTTTTGCGTGCATTTTTTTTTATATTTTATTGGTTATTATCCTGTTCGGGGCGGAGACAAAATCCAAAAAACCCAAGATCGTAGAAATCGGTACAGTCGTTCTCGGGTTATAAGTGGTGTAGGTAACTAACACGACTTTGTTTTATAGATAGATATATAGATATAAATAGATAACTGATTTTGTAGATATATTCTTTTTCAGATATTTCGCTACATCAATATAGGTACAGCACGACACAACTTAGAAGGCGCGCGGCGATAAGTGCGTCGCCGCGCGCCTTCTAAGTTGTATCGTGCCATACGTACTTAGATAGGTGTTTCCCAACATTCCTTAAGCCCATCACACACGGAGCGATAATATATATTAAAATACCGAGCTATGAAACATATTACGACATATTTTCCATACTATTTGACAGATGCCACAGACGCACCTATAATATACCTTAATATATATTATAGCAAGGCATATTACGACATCTTACGGTATATTACGATATATTTTGGCATCTTTCCAGGAAATAGGGCGCGTTGGTTTTCTGACATGACTTCTCAAGTTATGTGTTCTTAAAGAAGAGGTTAATGAAATACCTCCTTGCTAAATTAATTAAAATAAACCTCAAAAGTACTCATTTTACTGTCAATAAAACGGATTTTTCTGCATAGATTTTCAGTTGCATGATTCGCTTTTTCATGTACAGAAAATTGTTGAAATTTTAAAGTAGAGAGCGAGATTTCAAACTCTTTTTTGTTTCAGTTTCTCACATAATCTATCATCACCACGATACGATAGTTTTTCACAAAGCCTTGACGCCTAAAGCGTGAAAAACAAAAATGGCCGCGCCGTTGAATTCACTCGATCCGGTTTTCGCCGGATATCAGGGGATTTAAGTCGCCAATCCGGATCGAGGACTAAAAAGATTTACGCCGCTATTGCATTTGCTCCATTTCCGAACAATTTAGATATTGGTGATAAATATTTTGGTATTTTCTTTTGGGTCAGGAATTGGGAATTATTTTCTTATACTTAATCAAATCGCAAAGTGTTTTTTATAAATTTTTCTAAAAGCCTAAATCGTACTTCTGTATTAAGCTCAGATATGCATATACTTTTGAACCTTATGACAAAGGAACAAGAGGGTGTGTATGGGTGTGATCCGTACTACGGCGTTTTTAAAATTGAAAAGTACTCTGTCTGTCTGTCTGATTTATGCAAATGAATTTGGTATGTAGATACACACTCAACAGCAATGAAAAAGGGTTAATTTGTATGGAAAATCCTAAACAAAGCGATCAGTTTTCATTGCTGTTGAGTGCAGTTAGAGTCCAGGGGAACGCTACTATTTACCCCTATAACCTAATTCCTGAAGCTAGTTCAGTGTTTAATCACATTTTTAGATAGTTGCATGTATTTAACAATCGACATATTATTATCAATGGTATCTGACAGCTGCACTTACCCATTTCGTCGGTGTTACCCTGCCAACCTTAGATATCTGTTTCAGCAAACCCAACATCAAAATGGAAAAGACGTTTTTGTAAAATTACCGCCGCGCAGGAATCGCTCACAGACGCGATAAATTTGCATTTTATACGACTCCGGCCACATTGTCGCGAATAACAAGCAGGTGGGTTGTGCCAGGAATGTCCAATTACGTTGAGCTCACGCCCTTGGCTTGATCTACGTAAAATTCATTAGTGCCATCTATCTTTTGATATGGTAGCATAGCACAGAATATTTAATAGTACTCCATACAGAATGGCCACGGAATCACCCGCCTGAATCTATCCGGCGCGTAACTCGCGCCTAACTCGCCTACCGTCATTTGTTTCATCCGGAGATGGTGAGTCGTTGGCCCGCGTACTGGTACACACATATTTACAAGTGTACAGACGTCCTCGGGGTAGAAACATATATGGCTGAGATACGCGTCACGCTCGTGAACGGGTGCTGTCTGTGGGGTCCGGTCTGTTCATGCTTGCAAGGACGTTTAAAAATAATCATTAGCTTTAAATATATTACTAAGTCAAACATTTTAAGCGAGAGACCTCATCATGTTCTTATTGACATGTATTAATGAACTCTTTTATACATGATGTATTTCATTATTTATTGACATTTTGAGACTGTCGACATCTATGGAATTTATATTTATTTGACAATGGAGGCCATCTCCATATTTTTTTTTTTTTTGGACCCTTGGAGACTATACATCTCTAAGATCTTAGATTTAAGTTTAAGTTAGGGACTATACATCCCTTCAATGTAATTGTAGTACGTACCGATATGTATATTTTATACATGTAATGTAAATGTTATAACTATGTGTAAATTTTGAAAAAAGGCCTTCTGCTTGAGTTTGTTGCGGCGCTTCTTCTCAAGCAATGGGTCTAGGAAGCGCTAGTAAATTCTTTTCTGACGTGTAAAAGTGCCCCTATGTGGCCAATTTGCAGAATAAATGATTGAATTTTGAATTTTGAATTTTGAACATAGGCATATGTTTACCCGTGTTAAAATCTACCCGTGTAGGTACCAACTTTTGTCGAAATCCGAACAGTAGCTATTTAGCGATAAGTCCGCCTGTTCTTTACCTATTTACTGTGTATTATTACTATGTTTTCTTTGTTTTGCTTATATGGTGTTTAATAAAGACTTGTTGTTGTAGTTTTCAAGCTAAAACCGGAAATAAAAACAATTACATACGGTCACGTGACTTCTTATACTTCTATGCACAAATTTACTACTAGTAAACGTTTAGTTGGATATTTTCGAGTTGTAACCTGATTCTTTATGTAATGAACTAGCTGACCCCGCGGACTTCGTACCGCCTTAGATATTTTTTTGGGTATGAAAAATAGTAATTTATATAGACCTACTGAACATACACTCCAAATTTCTTAAGAATCGGTCGAGCCATTCCGGAAGAGTTTGGTTACAAACACTGACACGAGAATTTTATATATTAGAAGATTATGTAGGAACCCGTACATGTATTGAGTATTTGGATCGTCGACTATTATATACTATATATATTTTTTAATTTATTTATTTCATAAAAGTTACATGCTTCTTACAAATAACATCGACAACAGTAAGCTCGTTTGCCAAAAACGGGTAGCAATGTATATGTTTAGATTTAGATCGAACGCCAAAAGGCACGTTCTGAAGTTTCGCTTAAAAGTTTACCATTGAAAAAGAAGCGCATCTGAGTTGGAACGAGTTTGAAAAGCTTTAGTCTTGTGTAGAACTGATATATTGCACTTACCATTGAGGATATTTTTTTGCATTTTGCTTCATCAATAAGAGTAGTAAGGACTGTTCAAATCCAATGTTAAACATAAAGCCTTGTTTTTTCTTACCTGTAGGTGTAAATAATCTACGTTAATTGCTTCACACCGACACTTGGCCGGTTTTTCCAATAATTGCTTGCAAGGACGAGTAAATATACCTTCTGCCCATTGATCTAGTAAGGATTCACAATCAGCCGGAGAAAAATGCCCGTGTCAAAACGGGTGCCCTAACCGCTCGGGCACCCGTTTGGCCTTCGTTATAAAGAGGCGTTATTAGCATATTGGAACGTATTTTCTAATGTCAGTTTGCTCCATATATTTTGACATATTCTGTTAGGCATTGTTCGTCTATACGTTATTACCATAGACGTAAATAATATAGAGCCGGTCTAACGTACACGTAATATGTCCCCACTTCCACAGTGTCCAATCCAAAGTTCTGTCACCGAGCGTGCGTGACAATAAGCGTTTTTAAAAAAACTTTATTCGAAACTGTTGCTCAGTGTCTAAAAACTCGTCTCGTTGTTGAAAAAATGTGACCCAGCTTTAGTGTCACGATATAAGTTTAACTTTGGATTGGACACCAATGAAGTGGGGAAACATGACATGTATCTACGTTAGGCCGGGTCCATACGAAGTATTATTTATGTCTATGGTTATTACTTATTATAGGTCAATGCGTCTGCCTAAATAAAATTTCAGTTTTACCTCAAGCGAGTTCTTGCTTACTTTTTGCGATAATAAGGTCACAAAGTTACTTTATCATCTAAAAAAATTCATAAGCCTCAACAGATGGGATTAGAAATAGCATGTTTCTCCCTCACTCTTATACATTAATAGAATGAGTGGTGTCTCGCTTGTAAGTTCACTATTAGTATTTGATAAAGCACAAGGAAGTGCCAACGTCGCGATGCCAATTAGAGATATTTTTAAATGCTGTATCGGGAAGTACAATGTAACGCAAGTGGCTGATAGTGGAACTCTTAAAAATGATTTAAGAAATGGTGTTTCTTATGGATTGGAAAGGTAAGACTCCTTTATGAATGGAAATGGTCTTATTTGTGTACATTACGTACTACATTTGGTGGCAATTCTTTTCCACCGAAAAGCTCAGTGGTAAAGTAAAACTACAAAACTATATTCTTAAAATTGAGCTCTAAATGAGTCAGCTTAAGAGTTATGGCCTTGTTTAAGAGGCGGACCGGGTCGCGGAAACCGACGTTTCACGTTAAAACCAATGGCCGTGTGCCACACAGCCCCACCCATTTCTTTTTTTTGTTAGATAATCACAATGATCCCCCCAGGTTATCGCCATCATATAAGAGGCTGATAACTCGTCCGTCCGTACGCTATTCGAAAACTTTCTGGCACCATCTACAAAAGGAAATAATGTTCATACTGTTTTCAGAGTAACTGCCCGGACATTTCTTTACCTGAGCATGGCGCCAACTCTTTTTTTACTATCACCTGCTACGAGGATATAATGTACTTGCGTATACCGTATATAATCGGAGGAGAGTTAGTTATAGTAAGAGTAAGTTTCAGGTTTGCGGCATCCAAGTGCTGGAACGATATCCCTCCTTCCATCCAAGGGGCGCCTAGTGGATACTCTTTTAAGCAAAAGCTGAGAGGATACCTGTTGGCGCTCCAAAAATCGTAACCCAGCGTTAATAAGAATCAGCTACTACATAGGCATACCTACTCAACTCTTCATTGCCCTGACGTCGTACGCGTACCAAATTGACAAGCAGACGTTTAGATTGTTCACTATTTATAATAATAATTGTAAAATAAATGTAGTTACTCTTCCTGTATTACTATACATAATATTTTATTTATGTATGATTATCTAACTATTACACCTATAATGTTATAGCATATATTTATTTATTTTTATTAATGTATCTCTTCATTCGTATAACGCTCCGTGGGTCACACAATGGTTGCTGGCTGAAAATCAGCGCTGCAGGTGTTTCTCACCTCAGCATAAATGCTGAGCCAGACACCCTTTCACCGCCGTAAGGACACAGGCTCTTTTGTAATCCCCTTTTTTTTTGTACTGTTTCTTTTGCTTAATTTCTTGTTATCCCTATTGTGTCTATTATGTACCTTATGTATGTGTCTTCAATGTGTGAAACTTTATAGGGTTTTGGTTAATGTTCTATCGCTGTAACCTTCCCCTCTTTTCCACAGAGACCGGAATTCCATACAAATCTTCTGCGAAAGACTGAACAAAGCTGAAAACTTTGCCTATCTCTCTCAAATATTAAGCGATGCTGTCGAGGTGATTAAAAAAGAAAATCCATTACAAAAGAAACAAATAGAACTGTTATGCACATTCAAGAAACGATCTACGCTACCGATAGGTACCTACAGATAATGCACTCTACATGGAAATACGTCCAAATGTTAATAAAAAGTCGTATGAGTTGGACAGTGCTGGTAATAAAGAATATTTAATATGACTTGAGTCTTTTTTATTAATATTATAAATGTAAATTTGTCTTTAGGGATGGATGTGTGTTAATTTTACGTAGAAAAATGGATTTTAGTGGTTGAGTTAAATAGAATTGACAATGACTTCTTAGTAAAAGAAACCAAGTACAATATGTGTGAAATGTCCCAAGATATTTATTTATTTACTACTTGTATCTAAAAATCTAAGTAAATGGAACCGCGCAATTATTGTAAATCGCTTGAAACATTTCATTTTCCTCAAGCTCAATTACGTCATGTATACAAATATGTTAATACCAGAACAGTAATGTTTCTGATGCATTGTTTACCTCAACTTTGATGATAAATAACGTGAACCAAATAAAATAATGAACATGTTTAAGTGTTGTTGTAAAAGAAAATCTGATGATAATATAGGCACTTACATTGACGGAGCTGATAGCATTGGCGACCTCTCAATGATCAGTGTTACGTACGGACTTGAAAGGTATGACTTTTCTATCTTATTTATTTTATGGCGTTGGTAGATAATTATCCGCCTTATGGTATTTGGTCACCGTGATGCACATTGGATGAAAGGAATAATATGATTTCGAATGAGTTGCCATCCCGAGAACTAAGATTGAATGAATCTATATTAGTAATTTCGTTGGCTCTGTAACCCAGTTACGGAAACACGATACTAATAATTTAGAATCTGATAAATAAAATGATATTTGTGCTACGAATAAATTTCCCTGTAAACTGTACTAGGTTTAGATACTTAATTGTGAAGGTATTGTAACTAATTATTAAAATTATGATCAATGTCACACAAGGAGATTCAATGAGAATGCAGATAGAATTAATTTTAATCTAATTTCTTTTTGACATATTATTATGAGTTTGAAATGAGTAAGTAATGTACATAAAAGAACGACTTGTGTTCTAGCTTCACAAAGAACGCCTTGCTAATATTCTGCCAAGTGACCAGCGAACAAGGGAACAGGGACCGGGATCTTGCGCTCAAAGAAGTGGAACTCCTCAAGGAGACCTTCCGAAAGTACCGGTTTGAGGTAGAAGCCTATGTTGACCTGACTGGCAGTGAGATACAAGAGAAATGCAATAATTGTAAGTTTTTTACAAAATCCTACAACAGTAAAGGTTTAAGTGGAGTTAATTAACGTCTGTAAGAATGTACAGTTTTCGGCCTTAGTACAACAGAGAACATATTCACAAATAATGATGATGTTGAGTATGTAAGGGAAAGTAACTACGGCAATATAAAATTCAAAAACGGGTGAATGTCTTTTTAATCGGTTAATCCTAAAGGAATATCGCATAGCACATGGCGAATATTCGTGGCGATACAATCGTGTATTTATATATATGTCCCTTTTCCACATCTAGGAGTAAAAACGATATGAAACGCGCAACCGCGTCGCTGCAATCTGCAGTCTGCATCGTCGTGTATTATATATGTCACTAAGCCTTTTGCGCTTTAAAGTGATAACTTTTTTTATTTATCGTATTTTATTTTATTTTATCTCTCCGCATTATTAGTAAATACCTACTCTCATAGTTTAATTGTTATCCAAATCATGGGCCAAATATTTGGCCCCTGATTTTACAATTAAACTATAAATATATAAATATAACTATATTAACTTTAAACTAAGTCGATTCAATTGTTCAATTCCGTAGATTTAAATAAAAAGCGTTATCAGTTTTCTAATTATTTTGATTACCCAGGGGCTGGCGCTTACCTCTCGCAAAGGATTTCTTTAACAATCCAGAGAGGTAACGCCGCCAGCGTTATGGGCACCATGCCGCAAAGTGAAATTTTGGAAGGGGTGTTTTTTCTATAGTTATTTTTAGTTCTAGTTTTAAATTTTATTTCTAATTCAATTATTTTATTTTTAAGTCGCCGAATTTGTAATAAAAGTCATACATTTATATAACTTTAACCCAATATATAAATAAATAAATATATATCTTCGGACAAAATAACACTTTCGAAAATAAAGGTGTTCTACCTGTCGAATAATTTTAATCCCGAGTCTACTACTATTTTCATTTCCATTCTTCAAATGAATACAGTACTTACCTATGTAACTTTGCGTCGATTTAAAATCATATCTTTAGTTTACTACTTGTTCTGTTCCAAAATAATGATGACAGTTTCTTCCTCCATAAATTCCTCAAGGAATCCCAGTATCATATGGCCGCTTTCAACATTATGCTAATTCTGAGGGGACAAGTGGTGTGGTCCGGATTAATCTGCATATGGGATTGCAATAACAAGATTTATGCCCTGCTGTCCCGTACAAAGCTGTCTGCTGATAATTTAGGGGTGATATTATTATTAACCCGTCGGTAGTTCTATCGGATTAGTTATTCATATGGCACTTGTCACGTTTGAGGTTAGTCTTTACTTGGGTGACATATATATATACTTAGATTCAAATTCAAAGCCACAACTAGGCTGTTTCAAAATGCTTATATAAACTAGCTTATACTAGTTTTTGAACAGATTAATATCTGAGAAGCTGCAAAAAACTCAAGAGCAAGTTTTGTACCTAGTTCAATTATCATTCATCGCCCTATGTACATCTTACAATTAGTTAGGTACCTAATTATCTTGCTTTAATAAGACTGTTTAAAAGTAGTAAGTCTTTATCGAGAATCCTAAATCTTCTCCTAACATTTTCATCTCACTTTTTTCAGTTTTCACCAGTGACTTCTCTGAACACGGTGCTGTGGCTGTCGTAATACTGGCTCCTTGTGGCGAAGCTGATACCCTGGCGGCGAGAGACAAGCCCTTCCACGAGAGTGTTGTATTGCAGTATCTGACTACTCGTGTACCGGTGACGCTTCGGGATAAACCGAAGATTTACATCACCGAGGTACTTTGCAATAGGGATGAACTTTTTTTTTCCTTAGTCTACCAGGAAGATTATTGAAAAGTAATAGACACGTATTTTTTCTTTTTTCACGTAATCAAACTTATAAGGAGATATATTGAGTTGAAATGTCGCGTGACGTCACGGTTAGGTACGATTTATACCTAACGGTGACGTAGTTAGCCCCCACTCTCCAACTTTAATGCGTTTTAACTTAGTTATTCTGTGTTAACTTGATAAAACAAAAAATACGTGTCTAATATTTTTTTATTACCTGACTGACGGACTAATTAGAATTTCGATTTCTTCACCCTGTCGTCATCCCTATTGTGGGCATAGGAGGCGTCCTTGGGAGACTGAGAAGTTGAAAACTGAAATAGAACGCGCAAGTGAAGTTTAAAATACGTTTTTCCCTGTATATCTTTTATTTAGTGTGCACTTATTGCACGGCAAACCAAAAATAAGCTTTTAACATAGTAATAGTCATAATCCCTAAATAGATAGTTTCGTCGCCTAAATAGTTTTTATTTGGTTTCATGACGCATTGGTGTTAACTGTAAGGTCATGTTGAACTTTTATAAATAACTAGCTGACCCCGCGGACTTCGTACCGCCTTAAACCTCACGGAGCCTGAGACCTTTCCAACGAATGCAAAACCGTGGAAATCGGTTCGTGCGTTCTGGAGTTATAGCGTCAGGGAGGAAAACCCGACTTATTTTTATATAGTAGACTAGCTGACCCCGCGGACTTCGTACCGCCTTAAACCTCACGGAGCCCGAGACCTTTCCAACGAATGCAAAACCGTTGAAATCGGTTCGTGCGTTCTGGAGTTATAGCGTCAGGGAGGAAAACCCGACTTATTTTTATATAGTAGATAAATAAATAATGATGTTGTTTTTAAAGGAAGTACTTAATATTTCATCGAAATGAACTA
The DNA here is from genome assembly GCA_963971205.1 of Aethes cnicana. NCBI lineage: Eukaryota > Metazoa > Arthropoda > Insecta > Lepidoptera > Tortricidae > Aethes > Aethes cnicana. The sequence goes on along the minus strand of OZ020279.1, from coordinate 3,018,250 downwards.
TAATTGTTGTACTTAAATGTGTAGTGTATGACTTATGAGATGTAATGGTTGACCGAAACATTCATAATGCAGGCATTATTAACGGAATGTACTACACCAACATTACAAGATTAGAAAATATATCTTGAGATTTCATTTGAACGTAATTTTCAATTTATTTGATCCGAGATTTACATTCTCTAAATATTTATATTTTTTCAGGCAAATCGTGCAAGCGTTGTACCAGGTAGTGATGTAAAATACTCACTTGTTATCGAAGACGCTTATGAGGATGTTCTTGGATTGCATATACCTTCTGTAATTGAGGGAGCGTAAGTAATTGTAAAGCATGAAAAAAACAGTAGCTGAAATTTGGTCTCATGATCATTAATATTTCAAGTCCGGAATGAACAAAATTGTAGCCAGGCAAACCATAACAACATGATCTAATGTTTGTAAAATAATTAAGTAAAACAGGACTTTTTGACACCAAAACATCATAGAACTTCTCACAATCGTCATCATCATTTTCAATCGAAAGACGTTCAATACGGAACATAAGTAGCCTCTTCCCCAATGTTCGCGAATTGGACTACTCCTGCGTCAGATATAGCATATCCATCGAATTACCTTTTAGACATTAAATTGTATACATTTCTTGAAAGACTCCTTTCAGATTTATTTTTGATGTAAACTGCTTATATGTTTTCTTCGAATACATCTAAGATTATTTCTTCCACAGGCCCCGGAGTCCCATTCAAATGTTCTGCGACAGAATGAGCAACTCGGAAGACCACGGAAACCTTGTTGGCATTGTCATCAGCACCATCCAAGACATCGAAGACGCCTTCCCAGCTTTGAAGGAAAAGGTGGAACTGACTTGCACATTAAAGAAACGCTTCACCCTACCTATGTTTGTTTTGCTTGATTAAGATTAAAGTGTTTGTTAAATTAAAATAGTTAGTAAGAAAAACTTTATTGTCACCAAACTGTTTTTCTTCTCCAGGCTTAGGTAACAATAATGTTTTAGTGTGTATTTTAACTTTTTCCTTTTCAGTATATTATTTGGATTTTTTATTCCATTGTCTCGTATTTTGTATATTCCTGAAGCGTTATTCTACATATTTCACCGTGCATACATGATTTACTGTGTGGATTCCTTGTTTTAAACGTCACATATTAAGTACCTACCTATTTGCTTTCATCAATAAAGTGAATTCATTATTTCATAGTCATTTCAATTCAGATAATATCTTCTGTTTTTATAATATTAGGTATTATTAAAACAGTTACCTAATCCATTCATTTGTAGTGTCTAAAATTAACAAAGATAAAACATAATGATAATGTTTAACACGTGAAGGAATTAGCAACATGTGTCCCTTCCAAACCAATAATGCGTGTTACAACACCTATTTCAACTATGCAAAACTAGTTTGTATTCCGAGATAGGCGTATCTGGATTTAATTCAATTATAACCAAAACATACACCTTTGGAGGTACGAAGGGTTGGATAAGAATTGTTGCTTCTATGATAATTATTATAAGGTGTATGTGAATAATTGTATGCATATTTAATATTATAAGCTGTAATTTGGCATGGAGGTAGTTCGAGACCCGGGGAAGGACATAGGCTACGTTCTATCTCGGAAAAATGCACAGTACTCACAGGAATGCGATAACCTAATCATGGGATTAAGTTACCTATCGCTCGCACGGGCGAGTGAAATTACGAGCACCAGGTAGTTGTTAATAAATACGTCTTAGCGCACAATTTTACTGGGAGGACGACGTTAAGAATGTCGCTCTAGAGCGATTTGAATGGAGAAAATATAATGGCAGTGCATGGCAAAGTTTAAAGGAGTCCTACACCAAGATGGTTGAAGAAGGCTAAAGAAAATAAGGGAAAGAAAAAGCCTTTAGCATTTTCATTTAAAAGAACATTATAGTATGATATTTATTCTAGCTGTCGCTGTTAATGCCGCTGTGTTGAATTTCATTTCAAAATTCCATCGCCCCTTTTACACCCTTAAGAGAACGTTTAAAAGATTTTTTTTCTTAGCCTGTTGGAGTGTCCCACTGCTGGGCAAAGGCCTCCCCTTTTTTCCGCCAGCCGTCCCTGTTCAGTGGCTGTGTTTGCCACTCTTTATCAAAGACGTCTAGATTGTCCCGCCATCTCATTTTAGGTCTGCCTCTGCGCCGGAAGCCGTCACGTGGAGTGCAGTCAGAAGCCTGAAAATATCATTATACTGTATTTGCTTATGTCCTTCCTCGGTATTTCAACTCAAACTCTTTTTATACTAAATCTACCAAACCAACCATCAAACCAAACAACCTGTGTGACGCTGCAGTTACTGTAACACATATTTTGTAACTATAACACAAATAAAGTTCCAATCGGAAACATCATCATCATTCTCTTGCATTTTTCCCACGTTATGTGGGGTCGGCACAACATGTTTTCTTCTTCCATTCTCTCCTATCAGCAGTCATCTCTATATTAACGTCTTTCATACACTATATCCATCCACATTCATACCAAATACGAGTACTCTTCTTGTAATATAACTTTCATCCTTCCTCATCACATGCCAAAGTTCAAAGAAAGAAACATAATCTTTATAGTCATCATCGTCATCATCATGATCGTGTACAATAGGGCTTCCAAATCCCGGGACTATCGTAATCCCGGGATTAATATCGGGATTGCCGCAGTCAATCCCGGGATCCCGGGATCCCGGGATTGGATACTGCTTGTATGTGATGGGAGTTTGATTACGCAAAAAATTACCAAATTTAAGTCATACACAAAACGTCGTAATACAAATAAAATCGCAAATTGTTTTAAACAGTTCAGGCAGATGTTTTACAAGATGGCTTATATAAAACCTTAACCTTACTGAATGATTATAGATCCATCCTACCGCCGTCTCATGTTTACAAGAGTTTTCGTATCACCCACCATCTTTCGCGCAGGTTTGACTATTTTTGCCTACCAACAAAGTCGATTTCAGAAAGAGCTTACGGTACTTAGTTAGACTTACCGGCCGGCCGGTCATACAGAAGACCGAAGCGAACAAAACCTCCCACATTACATGACATTCATATGCATATAGTTCAATGAGATACATAAGTTTTAGACTCGGCTGAGCAACGATCGGAATTCGGGAAGCATTGCAGTGATTTTTTCGTCCAAATTTTCTCAGTCTCAAGTCTTTGCTACTGTGTGTCGCCAGTGATGTTTAACTAAAGGATAAGACGTGGGTGCCAATGATGTGTCTTATAAAAAAACTCAGGTTCATTCAATGTAGAGGGCTAATTTGTATTTGATATAATCAAAAATGATGATATCCTCAATAGAACTAGGATCACCGACATAGTTTGAAGAATCGGAAGAATTGCGAAACTTCAGTAGTAGAGTGAACTGAACTCTAATATTTGAGAACGTTCTCAAATGACAACCGCCAACCGGGAGAGATGTCTAAAGCCTCCAACAAGATGTTTTGACGCCCAGGTGAAGGTCCGAAAGGTCCCGCGGATTTCTATGGCACAAGATCGGTCTTGCGACTGATATGATGAATGAATACCTCAGCAAATTATCTTTAAAATCATGGATGAAGACCGATTATTTTGATAGGAAAGTCAATCCCGGGATCCCGGGATTGAAATAGAAATCCCGGGATTGAAAAAGCCCTGAAAAATAGGCGGGATCCCGGGTTCCCGGGATCCCGGGATCCCGGGATTGGAAGCCCTAGTGTACAACCACATCATGTTGTTCTTTTTTATTAACACCATCTGTTTCATTATCCTGAATTAAATCTACACAGACTCCATGCATTCGCAGCTCCTCTGTATCGGTAGGTATCGCAAGTTAGGATCGCTACGCAGCTCCTGAATAAACAAGCAGTTATTTACATGTAAAATTGAATGTCGCACCGTTATGCATAGCAGTTTGTTAGGCCTTGACAATCCTGACATGTTCGAGAAAATAGTGTGACATCGTTTGTAAATCCTCTATTTAGATTCGGAGCTGATTATTGTTCGTTTGAATTGCTAAAAATAACCTTTTTTTAGATTATAATGATGGAAAATCTTTATTTCACAAAAATACAGAAAGTATAATACCTAATGTCGTTTAATAATAGGTACTGTCGAGAGTGGCCGAGTACAATCGGTTAGTTGTCACATTTTCTTCCAAAAATAGGTAATTTTAAGCATAGAATTGTTTTTGTTTAATATACTTAGTATTTTTCTATTCATTGTAACGAACAGATCTCTGAAAATACATTATCAATTCAACTTTAAATCTATTATTTCATAGTTAGGGCAGTAATAGGGCCAGTCTTCGAGATTTAGAGATTTTAATTAGCTAGACATCGTCTTTGTGTCTTCGGATTCCACCGCTGATCTCCGTGCCTGCAGCAGCTACCTGAGCTAACACCAACTCCCCTCACAGTACGTAGGTGTTGTGTAATTTGAAATAGGTCATACACATTTTAAGTTCATCCTGAAGTAGCTTTTTATATTACTTTGTAGTAGAAGTGATTGTTTACCTAAGGTTAAAAATAGCAAAACACATCTTTTTTTCTTAAATTTAGCTTTGTACCTACAAGGTCTTTCTAAAACTTCAATCGATTATATACTCGTACATACCTAACTTCTGCCCGCGACTTCACCTGCGTGGAATTTGGTTATCGCGTTCCCTCGGGAACTATGCGTCTTTCCGGGATAGAAAGTAGCCTATGTCCTTTCCCGGGACCCCAACTACCTCCATGGCAAATTTCATTTCAATCGGTCCAACGGTTGAATCGTGAAGACGTAACAGACAGATAGACAGACATACAGAATTACTTTCACATTTATAATATTAATATGGATAATAAAATATATATAATATGGATATTACCTACCTGAATTAAATTCGGTTTGAAACAAGAACAATCTTTCTTTCATATCCCCGCAGACAAACGTGAAGAAGAAGACGAAAGCCAAATATCATAAAATGGTTTTACGCACAAAAAGAAATCCTGACGGACGCTCCTCGAGGCCGAATACGAAAGATCGCAGAGTGAATAAGATGCATTATTCATCTCGACCCGTCGTGCCCACCTAAATGAATTAAATCTCCATCAATATTGCTTTTTTTTCTCTGCAACACTATGGGTGTTCAACTAATGTACTATACATTGAACCAGGTCTGTTTCAATGTTGTACAGTAACCCTTTCACCGCCGTGAGGACACAGGCTCTCTTGTAATCCCTTTTTTTACTGTTTCTTTTGTTTAATTTCTTGTGATCTCTATTGTGTCTATTATGTATCTCATGTATGTGTCTTCAATATGCGTAGTGAATAAATGTTTTTGTGTAAAAGTGCCTGTATGTGGTCACCTGTAAAAGAATTTGATGAATAAATTTAATCACCTTGCTTGATACGTAATACCTACCTACTTAATGTGCACTCTAACGTCTTGAAAAATCAATAAAATCGTGATAATATATTTATGGTCACCTTGTTCGATTCCTTAGTTCTGAGAGCGGCGGTCGGTACATGTTGACTATGTATTACTGAAAAGAAAACATAAACGAGCGCACAGCCCACCTGATGGTAAGTGGTCACTGTGGCCCATGGGACACCGAAATCCTATGATCCCCCATTAAGAAATCATAAGATCTTGAATGCGTTGCCTACCCTGAGGCCTATAAGATGGAATGCCTCTGTGCCAGAAATTTCACCGGCTGCCTTAACCCCCTACCGGAACACAACAGTGCTCGCACTGCTATTCGGCGGCAGGTAGCAAGGAAAGACAGTGGTACCACCCCGGACGGACCTAGCACCAGACCCTACCACCATCAAGTATAGTAATACTAGCCGTTGCACGCGACTTCGTCCCGCGTAGAATTTGCGTACCCAATGATGATATACAATATAAATGGTTATAGTTATGGAAGTGTTGAAAAATTGATCTGACCCGTGGAAAACCCGTTGCCGTGGAAATATCGGGATGAAATCTATCCTATGTTATTCCCAGGGTCTCAAACTATGTCCATACCGAATTTCATCCAAATCGGTCCCGGCGTCGCGACGTGAAGGAACGACAAACAAAAAAATAAACAAACACACTTTCACATTTATTATATTAGTATGGATAGTATAAATATATAGTATAGTATAGTATGGATATGGATTTGTACTTATAATATTAATAATATTATTATGGATTAAACAAAAACAAACAAACAGCATTGACCTTAACACACTAATCAGATCTCAGCTAAGTAATACCAATTCAAAGATTCAACCCGTTAAATGGAGGCCACATTGTGAGACTCGGGCATAAGCTTGGAAACGGCTCAATCGAAACAAATAAACCGGGAACTTGTCCCGTTTGGCAAGTGGGGGGATAATTTGGGATTTCGAAGGGATAAACCTAAGTCCAGGGGCACGCGACTTAGATCGGTCTTACGGAGGTTTCAGGGGTCTTGTTGCTGCAAAGTGAAGCGTGTGAATAGAGACTTTAGGTATAGGTTCCAGGAAAGTACGTAAAGTAAGGTCTAGACACGCGGCAGCGTGTCAAGCCAAGTTCAAGCTAACCAGAACTGTGTGAGCAGCACCGTGTGTAATATTACACGAACCATTTGGAGCCACTTTTGACCCCCTCATAACTCAAGAACTATTTCACATAAACATGTAAAATTTGGCTTATATATATATTTGAGGCTCATATATATGTGCTCCAAATTTCATAAACACCTCAATGTACCTCACACCTCAAACGGTAATTTAGAAATTTACGTCCAAAAATCGTCGTTTCTCTCACTGACTGGCCTACCAGATTAAAACTCTAACCCACTTCCAGATGACCTACAAACTTGATATTTAGCATAAACATCGACTATTAGGGTTTACAAAGGAATAAATCTAAAAACTTGAAATTTTGAAATTTCCAAAAAAAAACAATTCCTCAAAAAAAAAAACCTAAAAAACATGCTTAGAATGGGGATAATTAAATAAATATCTATTATTTCACACATATTGACCTAGCCCCAAACTAAGCAAAGCTTGTACTATGGATGCTAGACAACGATATAAATACTTATACAGAGAAATACATACTTATATAAATACTAACATCCATGACTCGAGTACAAACATTCGTGTTCATCACACAAAGTTTGCCCCGAGCGGGACTCGAACCCGCGACCATCGGAACAGAAGGCAGGGTCACTACTAACTGGACCAATCCGGCCGTCAATATAGCTGATTCAGTGGGTAAAATATCGTCAAAACGTTTTGCTTGACCCCGTATAGGTTACCTAATGTTTTTTCCTTACAATGGGTTTATCCATACTTCCGTACTTAATATTATAAATATTACACTTAAACCGCTGCATGATTTCGATGGAATTATGTCTGGAGTAAGAGTCCCGGGAAAGGCTTCCCGCGGGAACGCGAGAACCGAATTCGCGGGAGGAATCTAGTAAAGTCATATAAATAATTTAGATTTGGTTTTGAACATTCACAATTTTTCCAAAAGAAAAGGTCATGCAAACTTCCTAAAGAATAAGTGAACACGTATCCAGAACGTCGCTCCAAATTCCGTTGTAAACTCGGATTCAGCTCGCCTTAGAAAGTATTTCCTTTACTACGCGATATTCGGAACGCTAAACCCAGACGAGTGCACTTTAGACGTTTATAGAGACCAAATATTTTACGAATAGTGGCTTTAGCATTCCCGTTTCAAGTGTCGCTTTGAGCGCCGGTACCGGTATTGAATGTATGTTACCGGTAAATACAGGGGTATTCGGTTATGATTTGCCGGTATGAAGTGGAGCTTTTCTTGTTTGTAGCTGACATTAAGAGGTATTTAACCAATACGATTTGACCGGACACGAAAGTTTATAAAAAGTATCTAATGAAATTGTGATTTGAGAGTCGATAATTGAAAATGTCGGCCATGTTTAAAGTTTTGCGCGTATCTCGGAAATATTTAAAGCTTTTTTTCTTGTAGAAAACTAAGTACTTAGTAAAATGAACGATAATATACAAAGGTAAAGCAATATTTTATGCCATTTCCAAATACTGTTTTAAACATTTATTTGTGTAATACAGAACTACATCGCAGAATTATTTCAGTATCCAACGAATGAGTATCTACGATTCTTTTCATAATAATATTAATTTTTTTAGTCAATTTGTTATCTGTTAAAATGTACTCGAATTTGAGTAAGTAAATAAATAAGTAAACGTTTTCCGAAATACATTACACATCGCGGTCTCACACCTATGGATATTTCAATTTCAAAAGTCATATTTGCGGTTATAGAAACCTTATTCCACTGAACTATTCACCGGTTCGTTATGACTGCTGGTTTTTTCGACATACCTAAGGATCTTTTCAATTTGAGATGTCATATGCGTTCAGTAACTTTACACTTTTTTTATACCATGGTATAGGCAAACGAGCGCACATCCCACCTGATGGCAAGTGGTCAATGCAGCCGATGGACACCGAAATCCTATGATCGCCCATTAAGAAACCATAAGATCTCGAATGCGTTGCCTACCCTGAGGCCTAAGATGGAATGCCTCTGTGCCAGAAATTTCACCGGCTGTCTTAACCCCCTAACGGAACACAACAGTGCAAGCACTGCTATTTGGCGGCAGGTTGGCGGGGAAAGACGGTATACTGTATATGTGAATTTCTTGCTTCGTAAATTAACGTAATTTACCTATAAGTAAATACTTATGCCTTAAGATAGACTGTGAATAGTGAAAATATAAGAAAAAAGCTGTGTACAGTTATACTTGTGGTGTAGGAGTAATGTATCTATTCATATTGTTTTTTTTTAATGTGTTCTTGCTTACGTCATGTTATTGTACCTAATTAAATAAATAAATATCTAATTCACCGGTTCTCGGTGATAACCACACTACGAGTACGAAGTTGATTACAGAGTGCCTCAGCGAGAACCCAATACGAAGGCGCTACTCAAAGGAAAATGATAACGTCGAACCGAATAACTAGTCACCATCATCATCATCAGAATAACTAGTCAGAAGGGTTTAATAAACCTGTGATATTGGCATCAGGTCTGGGAATGTCAAAATCGTAAAAAAAGGAACCTAATATGGCATGTTGGTACGGAGAAGATTGTCTACATTTATCCCGGAGAAACGCATAGTTCCCGCGGGAACGCGATAACCGACTTTTAGGTGGGCGAAGTTGCGAGCAGAAGCTAGTATACCTAAATATATAAATCAGTTCACAATTAGGTATGATTCTAGTTGGATTACATAATTAACGCCAAATTATGTACTTAATCGGTACCTACTTAAGCCGCGGAGGTGGTTCTAGTGGTTCGACCTACCGCCTCTCATACAGAGGGTCGGGGGTTCGATACCGGCTCGCACCTCTAAATTTACTTTTGTACGAAATTAAACTTACCACTGAGCTTTTCGCCGGTGAAGGAAAACGTCGTGAGGAACTGCACGCATTTGCGAACTAATTCAAAGATGTGTGTGAAGTCTCCAATCCGCACTGGGCCCGCGTGGGGACTATCGTGACGAGAGGAGGTCTGTGCCCAGCAGTGGGACGCAAATAGGCTGTATAGTATGTAGTAGTAGTAGTATAACACCTACTTAATTCATCAATCTGAAAACAGAATTAAAACTAGCATGATTCTAAATTAAACTTTGTTTGGAGGTTGGTCTGGAACGAGCACAGCCGGCAAAGTTGTTTTTGCAGTTGGATAAATTTAGTGGAAGCGGAACCACATGCTTTTTGGTCACCGGTGTTAGGGCGAGGTTTTCCTTCGACGGCAGCATTAACTTTGCAGGTTTACCGCTCTTTAGGCTTCACTAATGACGTGGTTTAGTAAGACTGGAAACTAATGTAGCTATAGGTAACTGGATGGAGGTGTGACGAAGAAAAGATGTAACTCAGAATTTAGTAAAATCCATAAAGGTGTTACGTTACTTATTATATATGTTACTTTATATAACTTTACGTTACTTTATATACAGGGTGGAAAGATCGAATGCCACATAGAAGGCGACTACAGTCAGCAGCAGAAGTAGATAAGCTGTCCAGGTGTTCAAAATGACCTACACACGCCCTTAACGTCTTAAGAATAAGGTTGTGTGTAGGTCATTTTGAACACCTGGACAGCTTATCTACTTCTGCTGCTGACTGTAGTTGCCTTCTATGTGGCATTCGATCTTTCCACCCTGTATAAAGTACCTAACAAACAGACAAGTAGTGTTAATTTCGCATTTATAATAAATAGTGTTAATTTATTATTATAAATACAAAATTAACACTGTCTGTCTTTCTGTTACCTCTTCATGCTTCCAACGCTGGAGTGCTGGACGGATTTTGTTGAAATTTAGCATGACGATAGTGAGGACATAGGCTATCTACGTTTCATCCCGGAAAAATGCATAGCCGAATTCCATGCGGACAAAATCGCGGGCAGAAGCTAGTGGTAGATAAAATATGAATAGAATCGTGTTTCGCGCAGCTTCGAGAATTTATACCTAGGTAATATTGCTATTTTCCTTTTTTTAGGGTTCCGAAGTCCTCAAGGAACCCTTATAGTTTCGCCATGTCCGTCCGTCCGTCCGTCTTTCCGCACTATTGCTCGAAGATTCTTAGTTCTAGAAAGCTGTAATTTGGCATGAATATACATATTAGTTACGCTGACAAAGTGGTACAATAAAATTTTGTAATATATTTTTTTATAGGGTACCTCCCCTACTCGTAAAGTGGGGATGGATTTTTTTTTCTTGCGTACCCCATGGTGCGGTATATCGTTGAATAGGTCTTTAAAAAATATTGTGGGTTTGTTAAAACCATTTTTTGGTTTAGTGATGCGTTTGTGAAATATTAAGCTTTAAAGTGCTATTTTTTGTTAGAGTCACGTGTCCCCCCCCCTGCCAGATAAATGGTGGTATTTGGATGGCTGAAAAAAATCACGGTTGTGGCATATATAACGTAGTTGAAAGGAAAACTATCACAGCTAAGTAGGCTGTACAAACTTACGAGTAATAGTCGACCAACTTATAAAAAGATTAAAAAACCAATGATTTTTCTCGAGCGGCAGGGGCGTCGGGCGGGCACGTCATACCACAGGCTAGCTAGATGCTAATAAGTCTTAGAAAGGTACTGTGGGCATCGTCAACTTCGGAACCCTATACTTTGCGCGTGGCCCGACACGCACTTGGCCGGTTTTTTATACCTGAATAAAATATTAGAAATGGTTTTCGATTGTGATTGAAGAAATAAAGGTTACGTTATCTTAAATAACATTCAGGACATTTACATATTATTATTTTCATAAAAGTAAGGTCTACGTGTTTTTTTGCTGATTCTATAAATATATTTATCAAATTCAATTTAATTCATTTATTCAGCAAATTGGCCACATAGGGGCACTTTTACACGTCAGAAAAACAATTTACCAGCGCTTCCTGATCCCATTGCTTGAGAAGAAGCGCCTCAACAAACTCAAGCAGAAGGCCTTCTTTCAAAATGTCTACATTGTTACAAAATTTACATTACATGTATAAAATATACATATAGGCACGTACTAAAATTACATTGAAGGGATGGATAGTCCCTAACTTAAACTTAAATCTAAGATCTTAGAGATGTATAGTCTCCAAGGGTGCAGAAAAAAATATGGAGATGGCCTCCATTGTCAAATAAATATAAATTCCATACATGTCGACAGTCTCAAAATGTCAATAACTGTCTCAAAATGTCAAACTAGCTTCTACTCGCGACTTCGTCCGCGTGGAATTCGTTTATAATATTTCGGAACTGTGCATTTTTCCAGAATAAAAAGTAGCCTATAGTCTACCAGTGTTATAAACTATGTTATATACTAAATCTTGTTTCAATCCGTCAAGTAGTTTTCGAGTTAAATACGAACATACATACAGATTTTTTTTCAAAAAAATATTTTTATGTGTTCAGTATGGTTTATATAGTCCCTTTGACTTGATAGCTTCGTTTAATTACCAAGTTTCAGACGTGAATTCTTCTACAGACATATTATTTTAGTATCGATTTCTGGCTATAAGAAAACTAGAAATTGTCGGTTACATACTTTCTCCGATTAGCGTTGTCTAGTTGATTACAATTAATTACATCGTAATTCACAAGTAATTGTCCTTGCGTGCAATTTGTGGGGACACTCCAGATACCATTACCGGTTTGTGCTGTTTATGTTCTTCCACGCGGCGGACACGGCCTGTAAAAGCACGATTTCGAATACAATTCGAATGAAGTGTCAATGTTTGCGTGTGAAACGTCTGTGTTCGTGTGAGGACTTCTGTACACTTGTAAATGTGTGTATACCACTACGCGGGCCAATCATTTACTCTTCATCTCCAGATGAAGGAAATGACGCTAAGGGCGAGTAGAGCGCGAGTTGCGCGCCGGCTAAATTCAGGCGGGTGATTCCGTGGCCATTCTGTATGTAGTACTATTAAACATTCTATGGTTTCTCTATACTCTATAGGTACTAATAATTTAATAAGTCTGTAGAAAAAGTCGCATCTGAAACTTGAAAATTAAAATAAGCTATCAAGTAGACGACACTGAACAGAAAATAACGATTTGTAAAAATATTCAATGTAACGTATGTATGTATGTACTTATGTATGCATGTCTGGATTAATTGCAACAAAATTTGGCATGGGGATAGTTTATAAGACTAGTCAACATATGCCACTTTTTAACCCGGAAAAACGCATAGTTCCCGCTGGCACGCTAATTCCGAATTCCACACGACGAAGTCAAAAATAGCCAATGTCCTCTTCCGGAACTAAAAGTATGTCCATACCAAATCGAATTAATGGGTCTAGCTAGCGGTTGCAGCGTCAGCTGTCTGTCACCCAGACAGACAGACAGAGTTACTTTCACAGTAATAATATTAGTATGGATTATAGGGGAAACAAGCTTCTTTATTAGGTACTTAACTTACCTACTGACAATCTTTTTACATTTGCCGCGACTTACATCGGAAAAGCTCTGTAAGTATGTGAGCAAAGTTGTCGCGAAGAAAGACAAAAAAAAACTCACACAAAACAAAACGGAACAGATTTCTATTCATAGTCCAACATAGAACTCTATAACGAAGGTTCAAGAAAATGAACGGAAAACCGTCTTAGAGCTTCTTGGTAGGAAACTTCTTTAATGAGACGGACGGACAAAAATAGGCACTTAAGGCCCTTCCCTGACCCAGCATCGTCAAATTGCTCATTTGAGATCATACTTTTCTAAGAAATGTTAAAAATTAAAAATATGAAAAAAACATATGTTATATTTGATTATATCATCCTTACATTGACAGCTTTCGATACACGATTCACGAAACTTCGCTCGATACAATTTAATTCCAAAGTAACCTCTAACTCGGACCGCTAATCCAACTTTACTCCAGTTTATTATATCAAACAGTGTAAAACTAATTATAACACAAAAAATATCCATATTATATGCATGCATCGACAGCTTTATAAATGCCATTTTTTTAGACGGTATTTTTATAGAAATTAAAAAAGTGTTAAAAAGTAACTAAATCGGGCGTTCTGTGCGTAGCGCTTTCTCTTTCACTCGTCCCACGAGTGACAGTGACGGCTGAGCTGGGTCTATGAACCGCCTTAAGCTGTTTATCGCTAGCTAGTATCTGTAAAGGTATTATGCGTTATTTTCGTATTTTCTGTTAGTAAGGCTATCTAAGCTCCGTGCCGGCAGTACATTGACGGCGTTTCATAGAATTAACGAAACATTAGGTACTTGGCGACTATGTGATATAGTTATACAATAATTTAAGGCATTTGAAGAGAATGGGAGCTGTCGCGTGTGAATTTGCCACTAGAGGCGCTAGTGTCGCGTGAGGTCCAATAACATTCACTTTTCACTGGTTTTGGCGGGTTTCGTGAGATAAATTATAGGTAATTTCTTTAATTTACCTCTTGAAAAGTGATCTCCTTCGTGAAATTATCGCAAATATGGATTATTTGGCGATTAATGTAAACGCCATGAAAAAAAAACTTTTTTTTTCAAACTATACGGAACTGCACAACATTGCGACAAAGCTACTCGATATGATTACAGTTATTTTTAATGAATAAACTTAATGAGATTCAAGATTGAAAACTTTGTTTCGGCGCCGATCTTATAAAGTCGTCTTTGACAGCTATGCCTCTGGACCCTAGTCAACAGTAGCGCCAACTGGCGAGCAAAGAAATGATAGTCCCCATTCAGTTTCCTCAACTATTTATTTACGAGAACATTCCACTGCTGCAAGAAGTGGACCACAGGTGGACTAGAAAGGTATTATGTAGAGTGGGAAGAGCAGGGTGCAGAAACGTTGGACAACAAAGAACAAGATGGACAGATGACAACACCAACAACAATACTCTTTATTTAACACCATAAACATAACACAGAAAATACAATAACCTAAAAACCTAAATTAGGGCCTTTCGGAAGGGTTCCCATCACGCAGGCAGCATTTGCTCGCTGTATGGCAATAGCGGCCTTTGCGCGAGAATGTTGCCGGCGCGAGGGTCTCCCGTTGCCTGCCTGAAGCACTTCCCTAACTCCCTGTGGAGCCCCAGCGCCCCTTTTCCCCATGACCCCAGAGTCTCCATCCCGAAGGCCACAAACTCATAGCTCGAGCCTAGGCAGCTATATTTACTTCAGGCGCTCTCGGACTCGAAAACTCAAAACAGGTTGCATAAACTTTGACCATTTTGTAGGTACTTACTTCTGCATCACAGTTCAATCTAAAGTTTCAGACAAGATTAAGTTTCACATCTAAATAGATGGAGTCTCAAAAAGTGAAGCAAGCCCGTGATCTCGTCGATTTAACTTTAAGGCTGAGGCAATTTATGGGTCCTGGGGTGACATTCGTTGTTTAGAGGGATGTGCGGACTAAACCCGTAACGTTTCCTCAATGTTTCTATAGGGATGTGACGAATGCCAGTAGTTATTATCATGTCACTTTCAAAGATGCGATTGTGCTAATGCGATTATCTCTAGAAATATCCTAAAAGCCGTTAATGTGGAAGCATATTTCACTTGTGTGTGTTTTCTCAGAAAAAAAAAACACATTTGACATGTTCGTGAAGTACCTATTATCAAAATATCAAAGTGGCACTACACCACACAGTCACAATAACCTGTTTAAGTCCCAGTCTGTCCCCAAGCGAGCCCAGTGCGGATTGGGGACTTCACACAAATCATTGAATTAATTTTCACACAATCCCCTACGGTTGAGAAAGTTACTGGCCGGGGTTCAAGCAACTAACTTTAAACTAGATTTAAAAATTCAAGCTTTTGGATAACTAGTCTAAAGGGACTCAAGGCAAGCCGGGTTGACCGCAAATGGACGAGGGTTCTCCCAAATTTTCCGGCTAAGCCAATTTTAACTAGTTTCATCTTAGTTAAAATATCGTGTGGAATAGTTCTATTTACAGTTTTAAAATCAGAGTCAGAATTTGATCATCTATCATGAAATGAACTTACTTTGTTTCATCATGTTTCATCATGCAATTCAGTACAACCGAATTCACAAATAGATATCAGATTTTTTCAATAACGATACAATTTCGAATTTCAAGTTCAATTTATACTAGTGATTTTTTGAAGAGGTAAGTTTCATCCAGGAAACAACAAAAAGTGTTCGAGCAACTGAAATTCGCGTGACATTTAATCATCATGAAGTTTAAGAATAGCCTTATACTCGTAATACCTACCTTTATTCTTAGTGACCGGATTAATTCCTTTAATTACCAGCAGTTTTCCTTGTCTCAAAAGCTTCGTTTAAAATGGGGGCCTGTAAACGGTCAGAGGGAATTTGTCATTTTGACTTCTTCGTTGCTGTTAGTAGCATAAATAAAATGGAAAAAATCCGCCGTAAAACTCCGACAGACTGCGATATCGATTTCAAGTTCAGTAAAAGATTGTCCTTGCTTTGTTCGGCTTTCTAGGGACTTGACACAGACTTCGCAGTCTGTTGGAGTTTAAAGGCGGTTTTTATTTTTCACTGTAACTGGCTACAGTTTCTGGACATGGACATAATCCAGACATAAGTATCACGTAGTCTTCAAAGTGTGGCCTGAGTTGGCTGAGTTTAGTTATGTGTGAAATTCAATATGAATTTACCAGTGACATTTTCTGTGAAGGAAGTTCCCAATCCACACGACTGACACGGGCCCGCGTCGGGACTATAGACATCACACTTTCATGATGCATCCCAGTGTCGTAAAAATACTGTTGTGGTCTTAGCTAAGAACACCTACAGTCGAACGAACCAAATCCCCTTCCTAAGCCGACCTCAAACAAAACAATCACTTGAAACTGTCAATATAAACTTCTCGCCCTAATGGCGTACAAAAGTTAACAATCAAGAGAGCTCTAAAACTGTGCTTAAGCGAAAGTTACAGGTTTACACAACTCAGAAGGCGCGTGGATTAAGCAATAATAGACACTGCATCAACGGCTTAAGTGCTTCGCTGCGCGCCTTCAAAGTTGTGTCGCTGTACAAGCGGTAAGCCGGTCTAGATTGACTATACGGGCCGCGGCGTCAGTTTAAGTCGATTGTGTGTTTTCCCGAGTGTGGTTAACTTTCGACTTTGATAAGTCGATTTTTTTCTTGTAATAAAACGACTGCATACCAACTTTCGATACAGCTTTAGAGATCTTCTACTATCTAAAGTCCCGCGCCTTCACATTTCAAAACGCTGCAATGTATTTAAAAAGCACCACCAACACTCTCAACACCTGTGTGCGAGCTGAGACAGCCATCAACTATGCGTTGAGAGTGTTGGTGGTGCTTTTTAAATAATAATAAAAAAATTGAAGCGTTTTGAAATCTGAAGGCGCGGGACTTTAGATAGTAGAAGATCTCTACACCCTCATAATCAAGACGAATCCAACGACATCTCGCAAAATTTCCGATTTGGAATTTCGATTTAAAATTTCGAATACCATGTACGCATCTGCGAAGTGATTCAAGAATATTGTGTTTATAAAGTCCCCATTCCGCACTGGGCTTGCTTGAGCACTATAGCCCAAACCATCTCGTTATCAGAGAAGGTCTGTACCTACCCAGCAGAGTGACGTAAATAGGCTGGTTGTTGGCGTGGAAAGATATTGAATAGGCTTATTTCCAAAATTAAATGTTGTACGCATATAAATGAGTAGACATTCCAATGTAATCAAACGGTAATTTATTGGTAAATTGCATTGTTGTAACGCATACAAAATATCCAGCGTGTTTCCAGTTCATTTGACACAATCAATGCTGATTTCAGACCTAATCTAGTGCGGAATTGTGAGGTTTGTCCGTGCGTGGAATGGCATCGCCAAACTACTGTTCAATGAATGGACCTTAAATATAGGTAATTTTATATGGTAGGTAACTCAAATGACAATAAAATATACCACGTTTATATAGGCGTGGTGGCCTAGTGGTTCGACCTACATGCTCATGCAGAGAGGGTCGGGGGTTCGATTCCGGCTCGAGGTCTTGGCTGTCATGACAGGTTTAGAAATTCTATTGATATATACCTTACATGGCGTAAGACTGAAGAGGCGTAAAGGCCAGCGGTGGATGAAGATATACCAAATATGATATGATGATAATACCAAATGATACTTACATCACCTTTATTAAGAAAAAAAACTTGAAAATAAATAGGTAACAAATTCATAGGTATTATGATCCATTAAAAATGCGAAAGTAGACCACCTGCTACCGTATACCTAACAACATGTTTTCCTGATCTTTTTGTTCTGTCCTTTTTTTCTCTATTGTGTGGTGTTCAATAAAAAGTATTTGTATTGTATGTATTGTATTGTAACTCTGTCTGTCTGTTACCTGTTCACGCTTCAACCGCTGGACCGAATTGGATGAAATTTGGTAAGATAGTTGGAGTCCCGAGAAAGGAAATAGGCTACATTTTATCCCGTAAAAGCGCATAGGTCCCGGATAACCGAATTCCACGCGGGCGAAGTCGCGGACAGAAGCTAGTGGCAAATAAATGAGAACCGTTCAAAAGTCCTTCTCTCAGAACGTTCCAAATTGAAATGCATTCTGAGTTTGCGTTGCGACTAACTGACTGCATCGAAGCGCAGTGTCACATTTGGTGAGCCATTGAGGCATGAACAGGTGGTTCAAGATAGAAGAGACGTGAACTGTTTATTGGGGCACTGGCTTTCGCTTGCGATTTCTTCTGTGTAAAAATTACCTACTTAACTTCCAAATGAGTGCCTTTAGAAAAGAGAATTCAAAAGTTATTTATTTTAATCCTATACTATATTTAACGAGAAATTTTCTAATATATAAAATTCTCGTGTCACAGTGTTTGTAACCAAACTCCTCCGACGGCTCGACCGATTCTTATGAAATTTGGAGTGTATGTTCAGTAGGTCTGAGAACAGGACGTAAGCTATTTTTCATATTTATTTGTAATCGCGCGTTCCCGAAAACGGTTTTAATGATTTCCATGAAATTTAAAGTATAGGGGCTTACGGGGGTGAGAAATTGATCTAGGTAGGTCTCATATTTGGGAAAATTCGTTTTTAGCTATTTTCACCCGAGCAAAAGTCGGTCGCCCAGGTACTGCTTACTTACTTGCGTAACGTAAATGGCAAGAAACCCGTTATTTATCAACCCGTCTTTTATCAAGATCCCCTTTTAAATTTTTATACAACTTATATAGGAAACACCAATAATAACTATTTCACATTTCGATCCGATTAAAAATCGATTGTACTTACTACGTTGATAGCAAAGTCACGGTAATAATACACAAGTCAAAGAATGCTCGCAGCAGAATCAAAGGTCTCTCTCAAAACAGAGTTTTTGTAGCATTTACAAATATCTCCAAATCCGGATTGACTTTGCATATTTCTGCGTCGCCTATCGTCTGTACAATGGAGAGTGTTCCAAGGGGCTGCTTAGACTGGTGCCAACCTCGTTCCTCACCTAACGCCATCGACGAAACGTTCATGCCTATATCCTAGATCTATTGAACTCGTCTAGAAAGTTCTCAAGAACATTTCTGGCGCATACAATTAGCATTTGAAAGGAACTACCTGCCAAGATTTTCCCTCAATTTAAGCCTTTTGAAAAAGGTGTCATCATTCGACGCAATGGCGATGCCTCTGGTGTTACAAATGTAGACGGCGGTGACCATTTACCATCAGGTGTCGAAAAAGTGGTACTTATCGTCAGAATACCGTATCATCAGAATTCACTGCTAATAGATTGCCTAACTCCCGAAGATCTTTGACACACTCTGGAGCCGATTCGTTAGGTATTTATTGGTTCATTAAAACTTTTTTAGCCCCCTGTTCGTGACAGGTACGTAATTAAAGTTCTGCCTGCTCCCAAGTTTGACTGATGCGGCGATGCGAGAAGCGACGGTATCTTGAAATATTTATTTAGGATTTTCTTATTGAAATCAATGTTGGAAGTTCATAATTAAAGTTCAAATATTTTAGCATATCCAAAATGTTTTATTAAAACAGAAAATTGCACATAGACACAACACGATAAAACATTGTCTCAAACACACTACAAAACGGGACTTAGTCGCGTAAAAAACTATTTATATTTTACCTCGACGTTTCGGCCGCGATGCAGCGGCCGTGGTCACGAGAAACACGATAAAATACAACACTACAACATTTAAATCCACACCATGCTTCGTCAAAATTAAACCTAAAGTAAAATCTACCATCCGAAAACTCAGGGCGAGTTTGCTCCCGCCCAAAATTGTCCATCACGCTAGCGGCGTTACCGCGCTGCTGAATGGCTGGACGAGATGAAATCCAGAGCGGAGGTCAAGTTCAAATTACAACGTTTTTTATGGAATTCCGATTACAATACTTACAGATCCTTATGGAAATGAAGATTCTTTCAAAGTTCAAGATTTATTTGAACTCCAATGCTGCATGTTTATAGGAACTGAATCTTTATTGTGTAAAAAAACTTTTACATCTTTCACGTAATCTCGAGGGGTTATTCTTTATTTTACTAGAAATTACTTTATTTATTTATTTTATTTTATTTTATTGCAATAGACACACCAACTGACAGTATGCGGCACGTAGAGATCTTCTACTATATAAAGTCCCGCGCCTTCGCATTTCAAAACGTTTCAATGTATTTAAAAAGCACCACCAACACTCTCAACACATGTGTGCGAGCTGAGACAGCTATTAACTATGCGTTGAGAGTGTTGGTGGTGCTTTTTAAATAATGATAAAAAAATTGAAGCGTTTTGAAATGCGAAGGCGCGGGACTTTAGATAGTAGAATATCTCTAATCAAAGTTGAAGAAGCGAGAGAGGTACGCAAGAATATTAGCAAATGGAAGGAAGTGGTCTGTGCCTACCCGTATGGGAAAAAGGCGTGATTTTATGTATGTTATATTATTTTCGAAATAAAGATATATATTTTCCAAACATTAATGTGAAGGGGGTGTTTTGAAAGGCAAATTAAGTAGACAACATTTTTAACCGACTTCAAAAAAGGAGGAGGTTCTCAATTCGAAACTCCTCAAAATTTGCTAACACGTAGTTGATTTTGGTGACAATTTCGAAGATTTGAGAGTTACTTATGTATTTCTATAGTAAAGTTTGGAAACTGTCGCCGAAAAAAATAAAAAATATTAAAAAACCGCCTTCAAACTCCGACAAACTGCGAAGTCGGTGTCAAGTGAACCGACCCAAATAATGATAAGATAATCATATAGTGAACTTAATTGACATTGACATCGCAATCTGTCGGAGTTTGAAGGCTTATTACATTTTCATAGTTAGTGGATCTTTTTCGCCTGATGCGATAACAAGAAAAAAAGAAAAACGATTTTAAATTTCAACTCAAGTCCGTTAACTGACGCTCAGCGCTTCGAACCGATAACCCTTAAATGATTTATATTTGTAATTAGGTTAAGCTACAGATTTTAAGGGTTCCGTAACCAAATAAAATGAGATCCTATTAGGTACTAAGACTCCGCTGTTTATCTGTCTGTCCGTCTGTCACCAGGCTGTATCTCATCAACCGTGATAGTTAGACAACGGAACCATTCGTGCGCGAGTCCCACTCGCAGTTGGCCGGTTTTTCATATCTAAATACGCCACATCTATTCGTAGCGGTTCTATGGTTCTATAAGGCTGTACGAAGGAAGTTTAAGCGCTCATTCGGCCGTGGCATTTAATATCCGCCGGCCAGTCTCGAGTCGTGGACATGTAGGTAAATAGGCTGTATATGGACGACATTATCTTACCTACCTACTTGTGGTGTTCTGTTGAGCTAGAAAGCTATTTTACGGAAAGGCTGGAAAATACAATTTCCAATCAGATAACGTTATTAAGATACATGAAAGAAATAACGTTATTAACGGGGTTAAGGTAGCCGGTGAAATTACAGGCACAAAGGCATTCCATCTAGGCCTCAGCGAAGGCAACGCATTCAAGATCTTATGAATTTGCAATAAGAAATCTGACCACTTGCCATCAGGTGGCCTGTATGCTCGTATGGCTACCAATGACATAAAAAAAGTATTAATTTCATTAATAGGTTTTTTTTTTTTTATTTATTTATTCAAATCTTAAAAATAGCATGCTTACAAAAACCTACAGCGAGCGAAAACCGCGCGCGATTTATCTGTCGCTGTTGTCGTTCGCTTACAAGCGTTTCTATTATTCTTATATATTTATTAATTATTTAAGTACTAAGTTATATATATATATTAAATATATTATTATTTAATAACATATTTTTTACAATATTTTTACATTTGCTTGGATGGTTCTCAAGATTTCGACATACTTCCTTAGGCCATTCATTTAGTATGCTTGGCATCATATAATTCCAGGCGCGTTTACCATATACATTTTTATATTTAGGCAGCGAATATTTAGGTATAAAAAGTATGTGGCCAAAAATGGCCCCGTCAAAGCGGGTGCCCGAACCGCTCTGGCACCCGTTTGGCCTTCGTTATAAAGAGGCGTTATTAGCATATTGGAACGTATTTACTAATGTCAGTTTGCTCCATATATTTTGACATATTCTGTTAGGCACTGTTCGTCCATATGTTATTACTTATTACTTACGGGTCAATGGAATGGATGGATAGAAGAGAATGAGTTATTCTTTCATTTATGTATATTGCTATTTTAACGTGGAAACAAGACGTGTATCTAGAAGGTACTTAGGTATATATTTCGATTCGAGACGCACACCTGATAATTTGGAGTTTCGGTTTAATTAAATGAAAATGCGAATAAGAATCTTATTACTACAAAATCTAAGCATATTGTTATATGCTTTCAATGTAGCCCAATGTTTTTAGGTACACAACACACCTAGGTACTTGTTTTCTCTCAATATAGACCCACACACTCACTCGCACACCCTCACACACACACACACACACAAACACACATCTATCACGCACGCACTTATCATGCACGCACGCACGCATGGTGTACAAGCACTTGCCATGTAACTTGTACTGTACTAAAGACGCTTCTTCATTTTTCAGTTCCTGATAACTCTGTTAATCTATCTATTTCATATTTTAATCTTGCTTGTTTGTTTATGTATACTTTTTAAGCACTCATATTGTTCTCCACTGTTCCCCTTAAGGGCACAAACTGGAGACTGTAACACAGTGAAAACCAACACAGTCTCCAGGACTCCCCCATTGTATGCACCTGCATCTAGAACAATAAAGATTTATTATATTTATTATTTTAACATTAAATATTGCACGGGGAACGCACAAAACATTAAAAATTTAGATTAATATCTAAAATAATAATTTCACTAAAAAAGCAATAAAACCAGATTGACCTAGTTATTTCTGAACATTTAAAAAAAACGATCTATAACATCCGAAGCCGTGGTGGCCTTGTGGTTCGACCTACCGCCTCTCATGCCGAGGGTCGGGGGTTCGATTTCGGCTCGCACCTGTTTACTTATGTGCGAAATTCAATTTGAATTTACCATTGAGCTTTTCGGTGAAGGCAAACATCGTGAGGAAACATACACGCATCTGCGAAGTAATTCAAAGATGTCTGTGAAGTACCCAATCCGCACTGGGCCCGCATGGGGACTATAGTCCAAACCTTCTTGTGGCGTGAGGAAGCGGGCCCAGCAGTGGGACGCAAATAGGCTGTAGTAGTAGTAGATCAATAAAATCTTAACACCCTCGGGAGTGATACCCTCGTCGCCCAATTTTCGCAAACATCTGGTGAAGCAAAATCTGCGACAATGTATTGTATAAATTCTCCATCAACCCACTAACTTCCTCGGTACTAAAAGAGCTTATGTCCTGATGTTTTTTTTGTAGGTATACGTCCTTTTGCGTTTGGCCCACACGGCACCGTTGAATTCCTCCCAAGGCGGGGATAAGTGGGAATTGAAAAAGTCGCGGGTCGGATTCAGAGAGCGATACGGAAGTTCACTAACGCACGATGTAATAAGCATTCGGAGTGTTTGAAAAACATCGAGGTTAAAAGGAAACGAAATGGCCCAGAGAATTGAAAATAGTACATTACACACCTAGGACGGTCAAGTAAAGAAAGTCTCAGATCGCGGGTAATTGAGGCCCAAGCCGGAGGCGAGGGCTATAATATAGCGGTCTGAGGATTTCTTTACGATCGCCCGTGGTTAGTATGCAATTTTACGTCACCACCTGGCCGTGAAGAGGGATTTTTCGTAGCACCCAAGGGCGGTAAATCCCGCTTTTCGGCCTGGTGTGACGTAAATACTATTAAAATACCTATACATATATTATCGATACGCTATTACTAATAATAAGTCTGTAGAAGAAGTCGCGTCTGAAACTTGAAAATTAAAAGAAACTATCAAAATATGAACGATACTGAACACAAAAGATAAATTATTAGAAAAATTGTCTGTATGTATATATCCGGATTTGCCTGGAAAATCACTAAACGGATTGCAACAAAATTTTCTATTGGGGTGTAGGTAGCTTATAACAATGGTCAAGATAATTATAGGCTACTTTTTATCCCGAAAAAATGCATATATAGCTCCCGCGGGAATGCTATTAACGAATTACACGCGGACGAAGTCGCGGGCAGAAGCTAGTATACCTATATTTTAAATGAGAAATTAACCGAACGCAGTTTAGACAAAAAGGATCAAACCACCTACTACTACAGCCTATTTGCGTCCCACTGCTGGGCACAGGCCTCCTCTCATCACGAGAGGGTTTGGGCTATAGTCCCCACGCGGGCCCAGTGCGGATTAGTGACTTCACACACATCTTTGAATTACTTCGCAGATGCGTGCAGGTTTTCTCACGATGTTTTCCTTCACCGAAAAGCTCAGTGCGACCTTTACACATCTTCATCTTTTTCCTGAACTACGTCCAACTGCCCGTCTGTCTGTTTCATATTGAAGCCTAAACCGCCAGACCAGTTTAACTGAATATGGCACGGATATATATATATATATATATATATATATATATATAGTTCGAGTCCCAGCGAAGGACATGGGCTACCTTTTATCGTGGAAAAACAAGTAGTACCCGCAGGAACACTATAGCCAAATTACACGCGGACGGAAAATTAATAAAATTCGATTTTAACCATAGATTAGTTAGAGTATAGTATAGATATAGGGCAGTGACCGTTTGGAACAATGTCATTCTTGTTCAAACGATCGAATAAACTTCAACTTCTTTCTTTTGGTTTAGTTGTTACTTTCACAAACTCCAGTTAGTTCACTTTCGGGCAAACTTGCAAACAAAGGAAAAACTCTATTTGTGACAAAACCAAACTGTTTAGAAACTTTCTGTTGCATTCCTAATAGAACTTGTTCCTGGACGACCGAGTTTTGCTTGGGTGGATATATCCTTAAAGGAGCTTTCCTAGAAATAAGACGTAAATATAGTATATAGTTGTTTCGCACCTGTAAACCCCTATATTTCAAATATTGACCAAATCAAAATTATTTTTGAAGATTATTGTAGTTGTACATTATTTTTGTGACCCTATACTATACCTTTTGCTGCATCAATAGTTTTTCATGTTTTTAGACAATCGAATAGGCAGAAAGCCTTGAGACTTGAATCTTGATAAACACCCTTTTCAAAATGAAGTCGTCAAAAAATTACAAAAGAAGTTACGACACTCCACATCAAGTTTATTTCCGAATTGAATTTTATGGAATCCCAACCGACCATTTCGGTATCCTTTCTATTCAGCATAGCGCTGTTAAAAACCCCTAACTAATACTCTAACGCATAATCCCCTCCCCTACATACCTGCCTGACATCCGGACCGGGTAAGCCTCCAAACGGAGGCTTATCCGGCCCGGCATGGAGTAACCACTCAATGCAGGCACTCATATTTCTTCCGGAATCACACCGTCGTTAGAATTGTACAAAACTACCGGATGACAGTATTATCGCGGTAGGTCCTTATTCAATTCCTTTAGGCCCAGTCTTGGACATAGGTACTTAAATAAGTCCAGCCATGGACAGATCATTTGTGATTGAATGTCACCGTTATTTCTGAAGCCTTGTTCATGATAAGTACGAATAAGGCTTTTGAATGTTGTCAATTGATTACTTACTGGGGTAACTCATCAATTCCCTACCCTACTACCCTATAGTCACAGGGTGAACACGGCCTATAAAAGCACAATTTCGAACACAATTCGAATGAAGTGTCATTTTTCGCGTGCGAGGACGTCTGTACACTTGTAAATGTGTGTGTACCACTATCCGGATGAAATAAATGACGGGAAGGGCGAGTTGCGCGCCGGCTAGATTCAGGCGGGTGATTCCGTGGCCGTTCTGTATTTAGTACTATTGAATATTCTGTGCTATAGTCCCACTTTAAGATGCAGGCCTCCTGCCTTCATACTGCATTAGTTGGGGCTACTACTGGGTTGTTTCAGTTGGTCGCGGGTTCGAATCCCGCTCGTAGAAATCTTTGTGTGATGCAAAACAAAAAGTGAAGACACTTTTAGTTTGGGGCTAGGTTAATTTGTGTAAAATGTCCCAAAAAAAAAACCAAGTCTGGACTTGATATACCCTATATCAGTGACTTGCTCATAGATTTGAACCACCGACCTTTTGCA
Source organism: Aethes cnicana (assembly GCA_963971205.1). NCBI lineage: Eukaryota > Metazoa > Arthropoda > Insecta > Lepidoptera > Tortricidae > Aethes > Aethes cnicana. Next base: position 2,992,118 of record OZ020279.1, on the reverse strand, counting down.
TGAGAGCCGATAGATAAAAGCAGTAAGTAAGCAAGTTTATTGGGACAAAGTTAGCTGGAAGAAATTCCTTCTAGGGATAAGCTCGCCTTTGTACATGTATCTCTTCTCTGTATTGAAAATTGTATTTGAGTGTTTTTATTCCGTACAATAAAGTGTTACTTACTTACAATCCTGCATTTCTTTACATCCCATCGTACGAGTGATTCAGTAAATCAGTTCATCTCGCCATAGGCTCCTAAATCTCCTCGCAAACATGTCAATGGCTTTGTAATATAGTAGGGTTGGAGCAAATAGTCGATTGCTTTCCAGAATGGTCTATTTAGGTACCTATGTCTGTGATAGAGCCGGATATATGGCCTTTTCCAGGAGTTTTTAGGATTTTTATGCAGACCTAAAAGGTCTTTTAAGTGAATGAGTGTAACAGGTCAATGAAATAATATCAATCTCATTCTTTCTACTACTACTACTACTGCCTATTTGCGTCCCGCTGCTGGGCACAGGCCCCCTCTCATCACGAGAGGGTTTGGGCTATAGCTCCTATAGTGCGGGTTGGGGACTTCACACACATCTTTGAATGACTTCGCAGATGCGAGCAGGTTTCCTCATGATTTTTTCTTTCTTTCTGTTCTAGATAAATTCGAAATTACAAAAAATACAACACAAAAAGCCTTTAACGTTTTAGAAAACACATTCATGAAGTCGTTATCAAGTGTACGGGCAGGCAAGGAATTCGACGTTTTGATAGACTTTGCGCTGAATTCAAGTATAGGTTTCGTATTGATGATCGTAAAGGACGTTTTTTTATTAGCTGATTTATTAACGCATTCACTGCCACTTATTTTTACGAACTTTCGCCAGGTGCCACATCTGTCATTAAGGGAACATTGCAACGCACATGTGCGTTCGAGGCACTGCGGGAAAGTCAGCAAAACGCATATATGCGTTGGTGGCAGTGAATGCGTTAATGGGTGGTGATATTTCAGCGAGTGCAAAAAATCAATTCTGTTTTATTAAATACCTTTCGGTGTCGAGACACTAGGTCCGTGGGGTCCTAAAGCTCTAGATTTTTGCAAAGAAATTTCAAAAAGATTAGTCGACGTCACCAGGGACCGAAGAGCTGGCAGCTTCGTCGCTCAACGCTTGAGCATCGCCATACAACGGGGAAATGCTGCCAGCATCTTCGGTACCATGCCGCGGGGGCCGTATTTAGATTTTGTTTATTTTTTGTGTATTTTTAAGTAGTTTTAATACTTGTAGTTAAAACTTGATTTATCTCCAAAAAGCAGTTACAAACGGACTCGGACGCGTGTGCAATCTTTTAATAAAATCTCGCGCTCGGGCCAGCTGCTTTGTACATTAACTGAAGATAAGCAGCCTAAGGCGTGCATTCACAGTCTAAATACAAATTTGTTATATTTTAAAGCCTAGCTTTTTAAGGCCTATGTCCAGCAGTGGACGTCCTTCGGCTGAAATGATGATGAGAATGATGATATATTTTAAATATATTACTAAGTCAAACATTTTAAGCGAGAGACCTCATCATGTTCTTATTGACATGTATTAATGAACTCTTTTATACATGATGTATTTCATTATTTATTGACATTTTGAGACTGTCGACATCTATGGAATTTATATTTATTTGACAATGGAGGCCATCTCCATAATATTTTTTTTTCTGGACCCTTGGAGACTATACATCTCTATGATCTTAGATTTAAGTTTAAGTTAGGGACTATACATCCCTTCAATGTAATTGTAGTACGTACCGATATGTATATTATTTATACATGTAATGTAAATGTTATAACTATGTGTAAATTTTGAAAAAAGGCCTTCTGCTTGAGTTTGTTGCGGCGCTTCTTCTCAAGCAATGGGTCTAGGAAGCGCTAGTAAATTCTTTTCTGACGTGTAAAAGTGCCCCTATGTGGCCAATTTGCTGAATAAATGATTGAATTTTTTTTTTTTTTTTTTTTCATTAGCTTCCTATACAGAGTCCAGCAAAACGTTGTGACGATATTTTAACCACAATAAGTCATCGATTCTAAGCATGTTATTTTGGTTTTTAATTTTTTTCAAGTTACTAGATTTTTTTGTACGGCCCATTATGGAATTGGTGGTGTGAACGATACCTGACTTCTTGTGTGTGACTAAGATATCGTCATAACGTTTTGCTTGACCCTGTTTATCACAGTAAAAAGGTATCGTTATAAAATAAACAATCACATTCTATGAGCCCTAACAGAAAAACAAAAAGAGTATCAAATTATTAACGGCATTATTAAATGTCAGCATAAGTACCTGAAGAAGGAAAAAAATTACTCGAGCGCGGCAGAAATTTAGAGGAGTTGTTCAATCTGACAATTCAGAGGTGATACTGCGCTGGCTCGCGAAGAAACCTGCATGAATCTATGAATTAATTCAAGTATGTATATGAAGTCTAATCCGCTCTGGACCCACGTGAGGACTAAGGGGTAAACAGGCTGTTGTGGTGGTGATGGAGATCTGATATATGCTCCATTAGTCGTTTGGGCAATAGTCCCCATTACCCAAACGCTCTCATGATGAGACTATGTCCAGCAGCTTGACTTAAATAGGCTGTAGATTACACAAAAACATGTTGTGGTGGTGGGTGGTGGGGCTGGCTTTGGCAGCGTTTTCAAACAGGCATTCATATATGGCACTAAAGAGAAAGCTGAAATGTTCTATAGAGGTGTATTCATCAGGATGACAGGAATATCCCGTACCCTATCTGAACATGACGCGCTCGAATGACTTCACAAATCCCCTCTTGGGCTCCCGAACTGTTGTTAGTGGTAGGACCTGGTGCTGGGTCCGTCCGGGGTGGTACCACCGTCTTTCCCCGCTAACCTGCCGCCAAATAGCAGTGATTGCACTGTTGTGTTCCGGTAGGGGGTTAAGGCAGCCGGTGAAATTTCTGGCACCTATCTTAGGCCTCAGGGTAGGCATCGCATTCGAGATCTTATGGTTTCGGTGTCCATGGGCCGCAGTGACCACTTACCATCAGGTGGACTGTGCGCTCGTTTGCCTATATCATTGGTATAAAAAAATCTTTTTTTTTTACTGGTGGGATAGAATTTTTCAATAATATATACCTACTTACCTATTATTAATATTCACCTTTTTCCCTGTGACGCAGTGAGCAGCGTCCTTTAACGTGCCGCCTGCTCTCGACACGCTGATAACTCAAGGTTCGAGCCTGCAGCGGGGCCAAAATGTAGAAATTAAAATTTTAAAATTTTGAAAAAGCTTTATTATACTGGATCGTTATTTTTTACTGGATTTCAAAACTGACTGAGATAGGAGATGGTAGTTTGCTGCAACTTCATGCAAATGAATGTACATCGGTAAATATGTAGTAAGTATAGAACCTATGCAATAAATAAACGATAAGTAAATTCAAAATTTTGTTGGAGGCCTACCGACAGCTCGTCTCCCGGTTCGCGGGCGCCACTCGAGAACTTTCCGGCCCCATCGGGTATCAGTCCTGCGAGCAATGTGCCCCGCCCCTGCCACTTAATGCTCGTAATTCTTCGGGCTATGTCGATGACCCTAGTTCTACTGCGGATATCCTCATTTCTGATTCTATTGTTAAGGTCGCGGGAAACCGGTGGAATCAAGTAGCACAGGACCGGTCTGGGTGGCGAGCCTTGGGGGAGGCCTATGTTCAGCAGTGGACGTCTTTCGGCTGAAATGATGATGATCATGATGATGATGAAATTCAAAATACCCTGTCCCGTATATAGGTAATAGAAACACTAGCTTCTGCTTGGCGACTTCGTCCGCTTGGAATTCGGTTATAGCGTTCCCGCGGGAACTATGCCTTTTTCCGGGATATAAAGTAGCCTATGTCCTTCCCCTCGGACTCTCCTAATTTCATAGCATCGGAGGTAACAGACAGAAAGACAGAATTTCATTTGCATTTTTAATACTAGTAAGTATGGATTCATTGGAAATTCCCCGCGAAATGCTCGAGTGAGACGGAAGCCCATGTGTTATTCTTAGTAGCATGTAAAATTTCATCAAAAATCTGTTCAGAATTTAGCAACGAACGTAGGTACATCCCGAATGGATGTAGGTACCTACGTTCGTTGCTAATACTTCTCACACATATAAATCTGAAACTTGAAAATTTTAATAGATGTTTCAAGCATGGCATTCTCGTGCATAATAGTCATGTAGGTACTGTGGAGACTGGCCGAGTATAATCGGTAAGTGACACATTTTCTTTCGAAAATAGGTATTTTTAAGCGTAGAATTGTTTAGTTTAGAGTCTTTTGACAGCTCTTGTAAAGTAATGATCTCGGAATAATATTAATTTCAAGCAAAGTCTATTTATTAATTAATTAGGGAATTGTTAGGGCAGTGTTAGGACCAGTCTGCGAGATATAGATTTCTTAATTAGCTAGACATTATCCTGATGCCCAGCGAGTCTCCGTGTCTTCAAGTTCCACTGCTGATCTCCGTGCCTACAGCATCTACGCGAGCAAGCACCAACCCCCCTACTATAGTACTTATACCATAATATGAAAAAAATATAATTGAATGAACAAAAAAGTACCTATTACTTGTGTTGTATTCTTTAGAAAAATTGAATTGTATTTCGCAGCTATATTTTCCAACATTTTCCTGTACTAGGATTATAAAGTCCAAGAGGACGGCAATAACTCACCAAAATGTTTTGTAGCCCTAAATTGTTTTTTACCCTTTTAATCTTCCAAATTCTTTATCACCCCATACATCAAGGTAATCCGTCCGCTGGGGTAAATTGCCGTCTTTGCGACCATAAATCCTTCAGGAGTGACCTTTGACCGCCATCTATTGTGACACTCAGGAACTGTTTCTTTTAATTTTGTTAATTCCCTTTTGGCCCTTCCCTGACCCAGCATCGTCAAATTGCTCATTTAAGATCATACTTTTCTAAGAAATGTTAAAAGTTAAAAATATGAAAAAAACATATGTTATATTTGATTATATCATCCTTACATTGACAGCTTTCGATACACGTTTCACGAAACTTCGCTCGATACAATTTAATTCCAAAGTAACCTCTAACTCGGACCGCTAATCCAACTTTACTCCAGTTTATTATATCAAACAGTGTAAAACTAATTATAACACAAAAAATATCCATATTATATGCATACATCGACAGCTTTATAAATGCCATTTTTTTAGACGGTATTTTTATAGAAATTAAAACGTGTTAAAAAGTAACTAAATCGGGCGTTCTGTGCGTAGCGCTTTCTCTTTCACTCGTCCCACGAGTGACAGTGACGGCTGAGCTGGGTATAGGAACGGCCTTAAACTCAAGCATATTTTTGCATCTCTTTTTGTGAGTTATATTATAACTCTTAATTTAAAGTGCTTACTACTACTACTATAGCCTATTTTGCGTCCCACTGCTGGGCACAGGCCTCCTCTCATCACGAAAAGGTTTGGGCTATAGTCCCTACACGGGCCCAGTGCGGATTGGGGTCTTCACACACATCTTTCAATTACTTCGCAAATGCGTCCCGGTTTCCTCACGATATTTTCCTTCACCGAAAAGCTCAGTGGTAAATTCAAATTGAATTTCGCACATAAGTAAACTTAGAGGTGCGAGCAGGAATCGAACCCCCGACCGTCTGCATGAGAGGCGGTAGGTCGAACCTCTAGGCCATCACGGCTTTTTTTAAAGTGTTTGCACTGTTTAAAAATAACGAGAATTTGGAAGCTATTTTTAGCTCGCCTAACGGAGACCAAAATCAGCCTGATAGGGGAAATAATACATGTGTAGGCGAATTTCGGTATAATTGTAGGTAAAGTTAAACAGCATACTAAAAGTACTGATTGGCCCACCAATCAGTACTTTTAGTATGTTGTTTAACTTTACTAAAAAAGAGACCTCCTCACTTTTGGAAACTTTCGACCACTTTTCGAAATACTAAAAAAGGGACCTCGTGGGGAACTCGATTTTTGCAAAAATATAATACCCGACTGCAAACAAACTTTTGATTCCACATATATTATATATAGTATATGTACACGGTGGGTCAGAAAATATGGCAAATAATTAACCCACCATATCGGCTATCGATTCTAAGTATATTGTATAGGTCTTTAATTTTTTCGAGTTGGTAAAAAAAAAAATTATATGGGATTGGATAGCCGATACTGTGGGTTAATTATTTGCCATATTTTCTGACCCACCATGTATATATATATTCCGCATTCTGAACGCACTGTCGGACCGATGGGACTGCCCAATGCTGGGCCACTGGATACGCTTGCATGCGGTCAAGTAGATGCTTATATGAACAGATGAACTGAGTGTAGTTAAGCAATTTAAGTACTTAGGGCATATTGTTACAGACAGTCTGTCTGATGACCCTGATATAGAGAGGGAGCGCCGAGCATTGTCGGTGAGAGGCAACATGCTGGCCCGTAGATTTGCTCGATGTACTAAAGATGTTAAAATCACCTTGTTCAAGTCGTTCTGTCAAACATTTTACTCGAGCAGTCTATGGGTTCGGTACACCAAACGAGCTTTTAACGGGATAAAGGTCACATACAATAATGCTTTTAGGATGCTGTTTGGATTGCCTCGCTACTGCAGCGCCTCCGGGATGTTTGTGAGCACCCGCACAGACGGCTTCCACGCCGTGATTCGTAAAAAAATAGCTTCGCTGCTGGGGCGCTTGAGAGGCAGTAGGAACAGTATCCTAAAGGTCATTGCAGAAAGACCAGACTGTCGTGTCCAAAACCATTGGATTAAACAGCTCATAGGATTGGTCAATTATGACAAATAACCCACTAGTGTGGGATAGGTTACTTTAAAATAAGGTTTGATAATTTAATTTTGATTAGAATAAGTTTTTCAATTTCAACTGTATTAATTATGGATCATGGTTATCTGAAATAAATATATTATTATTATTATTATTATTATATAGTGATAGGAATTTTTAATTGTATAAAAAAAAAAGTTATGTTATTATTATATATGTATCTAGTTTAGTACTAACAAATTAGTCGTAAGTCATCATTGTTACTAACATCTTTGTATGGACTTTGTCTGAAATAAACTTAGTATTATTATTATTATTATATATATATATGTGTGATCCATTCATTCAGCCCTTCATTTAGATGCCTCAATCGATAGGCTATGTCAAAAAAATATTTTTGAAAACGTTTAAAGTGCCTCCAACAGCCATTTTGTTTTTTGCAATTTTGATATACCCAGTGTCACTCTCACGATTAAGACGAATCTAACGACACCTCGCAAGCTCAAATCCATCCAGCCATTTAGGCTACACAGCGTGCCAAATAAATATACATACATACAATACATACATACCTACATACACTCGAAAAACATAACCCTCCTTCTGGAGCAGTCGGGTAATAAAAACTCGTAAACGGTAACCCAAAGAAAAAAATGCCATTGATTTCAAGCTACTTTCCCGAGGTCCTCGAACCAAATAAGATTAGTTTTACCCCTTACTACCCGTATTCATCAAAAGGAGAGTTATTTAAGGCCGTTCCTATACCCAGCTCAGCCGGCGCTGTCACTCGTGCAACGAGTGAAAGAGAAAGCGCTACATACAGAAAGCCCGATTTAGTTAGTATTTAATACGTTTTAATTTCTATAAAAATACCGTCTAAAACAGGGCATTTATAAAGCTGTCAATAAATGCATATACTATGGATATTTTTTCGGTTATATTTAGTTTTACACTGTTTGATATAATTAACTGGAGTAAAGTTAGATTAAAGGTCCGAGTTAAAGGTTACTTTGGAATTAAATTGCGCGAAGTTTCGTGAAAGGTGTATCGAAAGCTGTCAATGTAAGGACAATATAACCAAATATAACATGTTTTTTTTCATATTTTTAACTTTTAACATTTCTTAGAAAAGTATGATCTTACATGAGCAATTTGACGATGCTGGGTCAGGGAACGGCCTTAATAATAAACATCAGTTCAACGCAAGGATATTATGTTATATTATTTATTGCTGATAATTTCATTTAGCAAGTAAAGGCGGGTTTTCATACAAAAGTAATTACCTCGGCTGATGAGCGCATAATCTCGTTTTCTTAATAAATAATAGAGGTCGTGTAAGCCTGTTAAGTACAACCTTCACTTTGTCAATGCCTTAAGGTTGTAACTAATTGGCGTCAATATCGAGGGATAAATAAGTAATAATAAAAAGATATAATCTACTATAGCAAGTCCCGCCCCTCCACAATTCAAAACTACTACTACTACTACTACTACTACTACAGCCTATATTTGCGTCCCACTCCTGGGCTCTGGCCTCCTCTCATCACGAGAGGGATTGGGCTATAGTCCCCACGCGGGCCCAGTGTGGATTGGAGACTTCACACACATCTTTGTATTACTTCGCAATGCGTTCCTCACGATGTTTTTCTTCACCGAAAATCTCAGTGGTTAATTCAAATTGAATTTCGCACTCGTTAGACGGTTCAAACGAGTCCAAACTCGATGGGGTCGTGTCGTTTAATTACCGAGTTCCTATGGCCACCTTCCGGTTCCATCATCAGATCAGCTCCATGTCATTCTATTTACACATGCATGCAAAATTTCAACTCAATCGGTAGCCGGGAAATGGATCAAATTAAACTTGCAAGATTTGATTACACTACAGACGGACAAACATCGCGACGAGTGAAATAAATATAATTGTAAAAACGCTTTTTAAAAGTTAAATACATATAAATAATTAAAAATCGTATAGTAACACAAAAATAGCTTCCTTCATTTTCCCGACAACCAGAGGCTTCATACTTACAATCATATTAACCCGCACCACCATAAACCGTATTCCCTACAGACCTTTTACGTGTCGGCCAAAGTTGGGGGCGAACATAATTTTGTTAGGCCGCCGCGAGTTTTGGCCCCCGGGGCGTCGGCGTAACTTGACGCGGCCGTGATGATACGTGGCTTTTGTTTTATGTTGGCAGAATGTTTAGTTTTATAAACATAAAGTGTTGCTGGCTGGAAATACACTGAAAAAAAAACATTTCTTTAGACTGAAAGTGGCTGGAAACGGAATTTTAAAAGAAGAAATTCGAACATTTATCGTCTATTGTCTAAAGGGTTGGCTAAAGTCCATTATATTATAAGATGAGTTCCATCCTAAATAATCTTTTTATGTAGGTAGTGTATACGTCAAACTATGTTATCTCATTTTCACGTCCCAAAGACGGTATTTTCCACGTCCCAAGACAGCTTTTTAGAAAAAAAAAAAAACAGAAGCGAAAGGCTTTACGAGGCACCTCAGAGTCTAATAGAGACCGACAGGCTTTTAAGTTGCGGCAGAGCTTTTAGCGAGGACCGGGAACTTTTGAGGAAAGAACTTGATGACTGCAGCTTACTGGCAACAGGATACCTTCCACGTTCTTTTTGTAAGGCGATATACAAGTTTTCATAATATTTTCCTGGTATAAAACTTTGCTATTTTATTAAAGTAAAGTTGTTCTTATTAAGTAATAAATCTTATCGTATATTTTTCTATTGTTGTGGCTCTATCGGCTCTGCAGTATCTACTTATGGGCTTAGTGCTTAAACACTAACCAGGTAACCACATTATTAAACTTTTCAATTTACTGACTAACTGATTGACTGACTGAAGACAACGCACGGCCGAAAGAACTGGTCGCAGATAACTGATTTCCCGATACTCCCACAGGAACAGGAAAAAGCAGGATTCCCACCCCCCCCCCCCCTCCCGTGATAAGAGGAGGGTTGTGCTCAGCAGTGGCACGTAAATAGGCTGTAGTGGTGATGATGGTGGAAAACAATTTGACCCTGTTGTAGGGGAAAATCCCCAAGTTCCCCAACCGTTTTCTGCATTTTTCATTCTTTCTGCAAATAAAAGAACATGGTATACCTGTTATTAAGATTCTTTTGCACACACACGAATACTCATACACATGCATACACACACACAGTAACTAACAAATAATATTTTGCTGGAAAAGCTACGAAGCATAGGGGTGAGAGGAATGGCATATGACTGGTTCATCTCGTACCTCACCAACCGTAGGCAGTGCGTCGAAGTAGAACACTTCGATTTCGACAGCGGAAACATTAAAAAGGTTCGTTCCAACATAACAAGAGTCACACAATCCATACCACAAGGCAGCGTGCTCGGCTGCATTTTATTTCTAATATATATTAACGACTTACCAAAAAACATAGACACTCCATGCACCCTATTCGCTGATGACATTTCTCTTGTAATACCGTGTGAAAATGAATCAAATTTAACCAATATATTTAATAACACCTTGCTAAAAATAGAATCCTGGCTACATGACCACAACCTTGAAATAAATTACAGTAAAACCAAAATTATGGAATTTAAACCCAATCAAAAACGATCCATGAACATACAATACTCGTTTAATAACACTGAACTAGAATGTGTAAATACATTCTCCTTGCTGGGTATTAACATAGACCCCGCCATAAACTGGAAAAGCCACATCTCTAGAACTATATCAAAATTAAGCAGATTTACATACGCACTTCACAAGTTAAAGATTAGTACAGACATAAAAACAGCTACCAGCGCCTACTACGCATACGCGCACGCCTGGCTGCAGTACGGCGTCGTGCTGTGGGGAAATAGCTCTGAGGCGTTACAATTATTCAAGCTGCAAAAACGATGTCTTCGAATTATTGTTAATATCGGTCCTATGGAAAGTTGCAGAGCCCATTTTAAAAATCTAAAGATATTAACATTGCCATCTATTTACATTTTTGAAGTTTGTTTATTCGTAAGAAAAAACCTACACCTATTCCCTCAATACTCCCGACCGGAAAACTTAAGACCCAAAACCAAACTAGCTGCACCCTTCTCTAGACTTCAAATGATACATTCAGGCCCCTTTTCGATGTCGGTTAAAATTTACAACAAAATTTCAGACGATATTAAAACAGAAACTAATCTTAATAAATTTAAAAATAGTTTAAAAAAATATTTACACGAGAAATGTTATTATTCTATTAAGGATTTTCTCACCGATGTATAAATTTGTATTATTAATAATAAATAAGGTTTCAATTTTTAGTCTGTAAGTTATACCTAAGTAAACTTGCGGTGCCCAAACCGGGTTCATGTTCCTGACTACAACTAAACTTAAGATCTCAATGTAATGAACATGTTATGCAATAAAGATTTATGATTTATGATTTCAAATCGAATTAACTTAGCATAAATGTATTAAAAAAAGTTAGTAACAAGTTTAAAGTAGGTATTTTAATGTCAACACTCTGTTACTTATTCTAGCTAGAAGAGCGAGGCCTCCTAACACAGGTCTACACACCTAAAGGGAAGTCTAAACTACAAATGTACTTAGTGCTATTTAACGTGGAATGAAAAAAACTTTTTCACCTCACTCGGCTCGAAAGTGGTCGTTTTGCAGCTTGATATCCGAGCGCAAAAGTTGTTTTTATCCGCTAGCGTGGAAAGTGTTTTTGAAATTCGAACGACGCATGACGCCACTGTCACAATAAAAAAACAACGATACGTTCTGAAACGCAATTCGTCGTGAGAGTTTTATTAAAATAAAGGTTCAATTTACTTAATATCATCATTAATAAAATTATATTAATAATACACCGTTTCAGATGTATTTCATTATTTCACTATGTTTTATCACAAAAATACTTAAATATGTGTATATTTTAACTGTATTCAATGAATAATTGAATCTTGAAGTACGAGTAGAAGTGATTTGGAACGCAACCTCCAGAGGAAAAAAAACATAAAAAAAAAAAAAATTTTGATTGCTGGTTTTGTAATTTAGAATACCTATACGAAGTAAAGTAATAAAGAAAATATGAGCGATTCTAGCGATGAAGATACGAATTTAACTCCTCCAGAGTTAGCACAAACTGTACGTGACGCCGAACTAAGTTTTCTTCCCGAAAAATCGCGCGTGAGGTGAAAAATTTTGTGTTGCGCTCAGCAGCAAAGTCGTTTGCTGTCTCGTGCCTTGAAACCCTCGTTATACTCAGGATTCTATATTTGAACCACTCGCTTCGCTCGTGGTTCAACCCTAGAATCCTTCGTTCACTCGGGTCTCAATCACGCACTCACAGCAAACAACAACTTTGCCAGCCTTGCATAACAAATAACTATTTCTCAAACATGCAATGAAATATTGCATTTTATACCGGTAGAGGAGCTGTCGGTAGGCCTCCAACAAGATGGAGTGACGACCTTGTAAAGGTCGCGGGAACGCGGTGGATGCGAGTGGCACAGGACCGGTCTGAGTGGACGTATATCGGCTGAAATGATGATGTTCTTCATAGTAGCCTGGGAAGTATCACGTTTCAGGCGCGGCTAGACAATTGGTCTATAATGAAATTTCATACAAAGGTTGCAGGCCAACAAGGCCGGGAACTCATTTTTTTTAAATTTCCATTTGACATATTTATGACACATCATCTTGGCATTCCGCCATTTAAAAAAGCTACAAGCAATATTTACTCTATGGTTCGCTATGACATTCTGCCAATACAGCTATTAAAAAAACATGATCCATATTTGCAACATAGGTATCGGCAGTATTACTTATGTAAAAAAGATCATTATAATAAAAATTTCGTTTGATTGAAAAGAGGTTATATAATTTTGATTGTCAATGATGAATGACAAGTGTCGTTTCACAGGTATATGCTAAGGATTCGTTCAGAAACATGATTACGCAATGTTCGAATCGTCTGATACGTGTTAGTTTTTTTTATTCACTTATAATTTCTCAAGTAATGTTTTTTTTGATTTACAGATTTTTATTTATTTATTTCATTGCATGTTTGAGAAAAGCACTATACATACATCGGCGGGGAACGGAAGTTGTCGGCCTCGAAACTATCCGGCCTCACTTCGTTCGGCCGTATATAATACTCGGCCTGCAACATATCCTCCTTCCAGGCCTCTGTAGTAATGTACAATATCATTATACTTACTCTTTATTAATTTCTTTACATAATAATAATAATAATTAATAATAGATACATTTTCATGTCACGGGCCCATGGGGACCCGGGCATTAAGCATTCATGGGGCCAAAGCCAACATGAAGAGGCTATTTGTACAATTTACTAGAAATGTGATATTGCGAATATTTTGAAGGCGTCTAAAAATATCCTAGGTAAAAAGACTTTCTCCACACCTGCGTTCGTTCGGTCATAAAATGAAGCCTATGTCCTTTCCCCGGCCCCGATCTATCTCCATTTCAAACATCCCATTCGGTTCAGCGGTGTAAGCATTAAGAGGCAACAAGACCGACTGACAGACATAAAGAGTTAAGTACTTTTGCGTTTATAGTATTACTATTTTCTGCCCACGATATCGTCCGCGTGGAATTCGGTTAAAGCCTTTCCTTTATATTAAAACCTTCCTCTTGAATCGCTCTATATAATTTAAAAAAACCGCATCAAAATCCGTTGCGCAGTTTTAAAGATCTAAGCATACATAGGGACAGACAGACAGCGAAGCGACTTTGTTTTATACTATGTAGTGAAGTATGGCTTTAAAGAATAAATCCAGATATTACTCACGATATTGCAGAACGCGATGGCATAACGAAGTTGGAATCTTGTTAGCGAAGTCAATGCCAGAGCTAGAACTTTATTTCCCTAGTTATCTTCTTTGCTGTTCATCGGAAAGGTGGGTCGTATCAAGAGTTGTATTGAAATAAATGTCGTCAAAAGGCAAGAAGTCTTTGATATTTTTTTTTATATTACAATACATGATCGTCGTCGTTTGTGTGAGTTTTTGGCGAGTTTTCTCGCTCTTACTACTAAACTGATATTGATGATAATGTATGTACCTACAGTATTCTTGGAATGGTATCTAAGATATATATATATATATATATACAAAGAATTAGAAATCCGAACTTTCAAAAATAAATTAAAGGATATACTTATGAAAATAAACTTTGATGAAAATTTCAACTAATATTGTTTATTTTCTTTTAACATTAATTCACAGTTAAGAACAAACGTTTTTATTCATTAGTTTAAGTAGGTACCTTAACAACTAAGTATGTATATTAGCTACCTAACTACCGAGTAGTAGTAAGTAGGCATATGTATAAAAATATTTGTACGCCGAAAAGGTGGATCACAGAGATCTCAATTATAGCATAAGAACTGCATTTAACACCTACCTGTGTATCGCAAATGAATAAATGATTTATGATTTATGTATTTCTTTACACAGGTGTGATCCAAAATAGGTTGACAGAATTATCAGAATCAAGTTTTCTCACTAACACCAAATCTCATAAAGATTCCGGCTTGCACCTCTAAGTTTACTTACGTGCGAAATTCAATTTGAATTTACCACTGAGCTTTTCGGTGAAGGAAAACATTGTGAGGAAACCTGCATATGCGTATCTGCGAAGTAATTCAAAGATGTGTGTGAAGTACCCAATCCGCACTAGGCCCGCGTGGGGACTATAGCCCAAATCCTCTCGTTATGAGAGGAGGCCTGTGGCCAGCAGTGGGTCGCAAAATAGGCCGTAGAGATCTTCTACTATCTAAAGTTCCGCGCCTTCACATTTCACAACGCTTCAATTTTTTTATTATTATTATTTTAAAAACACCACCAACACTCTCAACGCATATATAGTTGACGGCTGTCTCAGCACGCACACATGTGTTGAGAGTGTTGGTGGTGCTTTTTAAATACATTGAAGCGTTTTGAAATGTGAAGGCGCGGGACTTTAGATAGTAGAAGATCTCTAACTACTACTGCTACTACTAAGTAGCAGAGTAGTAGTAGTAGATAGTAGATACCTTGTTCGTTTACATATCTGATAGTTACTTATTGATCAAAAAGGTAAATAGAACTAAAACGTTTTAGGAAAACTTTTTCAAAAATCGTCAAGAAAATAATTAAATAACAATTCCAATCGGAGACGAGGCAGACCTCGTCGTCGATGGCGGGATGAAATTGATTCCTTTTTAAAGAATTGGCCAGAGACTGCGCAAGACCGAGAACAGTGGAAAAAGTGGGGGGAGGCCTTTGCCCAGCAGTGGGACAGAACGGGCTCATATTATTAATAATAATAATAACCCATTAAGTTTGTTGACTGGGCCCAATGATTAACTTCGTTAGGCTTTCATAAATGTGAGAAGACAAATGGAAAAATGTCCCGACGCGCCATTTGCTGAGTCGTAATTTTTTTCAATTAACAATAAAAGGGCGCGTTTATTGTTTTCCCTTTTAAAAAACACGTTTGAATATTTTGGGACGCAAATTAAAAATCATAGCGAAAATAACGGTTTACGTAAAAAGTCGCGGTTGTCTTTGACAGGTTGTATTTCCAGAGGTACTATTTTTATAGTTATTGAAAATCAAACGTTCGCTAACGTACCTTTTTAATATCTACTGGAAGTTTAAAGATTCAAATCTACAGGTTAGGTACCTTATTATTATTATTATTTGTTGGTACATTTTCATGTCACGGGCCCATGGAGACCCGGTCATTCGCATTCATGGGGCCGAAGCCAACATGAAGAGGCTTTTGGTACCTTTTACTGAAATGTGAGATGGCCACAACCGTGGAGATTTGTCCTCCCAATACAACATGAGGCTGTACTGGCGGACAGCCCTCTCCGATTGCCAAACTATTTCCGAGGAAGGAAAAGACTTGGAGTGGGCTATGTGGATGGGAGGTGTGGACTGGAAAATCGGGCTATGAAGTGAAATAACGGACATCTGCCTGATCAATATCTCACAAATTGAAAGCAAGGCAGACGGTGACTCGCCGCTTACGCACTAACCAAGAGGCTAGCCTTCGTGGGCCCCCTATACAGGCCACCGCACGGATGGCGAGGGAGCAACACTGATGTAAGCAGCTAAGGGTGTGGAGAGGTGTGCACCGGTTTCCCAGTTATTACGCAGATTGAGCACTTCCACCCTTTCAAGCATATAGCTCCTGCGCTCCACTCTAGGCGGCCAACTACGGCAATCCAGAGGCGGGGGAGGTGTGTAACTGTGTATATGTGTGTGTATGGCGCATGTGTGTGTGTGCCCCCACGACGTCTCGGCTGAGAAGTTGTCGCCGCTCACCATCGGCCCGCCACAGGCCGCCCTGCGCTGACTGACTGCACCGGTGGTACAACACCAGGTGGGCGATGGGGTCGTCACATCCCTACGCCGTTATTATTATTATTATGAGCCTGTAGTATCCCACTGTTGAGCAGAGGCCTCCCTCTCATTTTTCCACGCTTTTCTTTCTCTTGCGACATCCGGCCAATCATTGCGGAAGGCGTCTAGTTCGTCCCGCCATTTCCGTCGGGGTCTACCGCGACGCTGAACTCTATTTTGGGGGGACCAATTAGTTGATATAGTGGCCCATGAATCGTCCGGCATGCAGCAGACGTGACCAGCCCAGTCCCACTTTACCTTAGCGGCTGAAGTTAGGTAACCTATATTGTACTATATATATATTGAAAGTAAGGTTAGGTACCTATACCTATTAACAGTTTATTCCCATATGATTTTATCTACAGTTAAGTATTGGTGATAACGTTACATCAAATAAAATATGAAAGGGTGAGAAGGAAAAATTCAGATTTAAGTGAGAAAATTGTTTTAAAACTTTGTTTTAAGTCATCGATGAAAAAGAGCTATAATTTGAAAGACAAACCGGCTTTTTTTCTCTCAGTGCCTTTTAATTTACACCCATCGCAGCAATGTCGACTGCTAATTAAAAAAAAACCTTTTAAACGTCGTCTGCCAATCTTACCCTTGGCAGAGATTAAGAAGATGAATTCTTAACAGGGTTCAGCGGAAAAGCTCCATAAAATGAGCTTTTTACGTTCCATCCGCTATATAAATAATGCAATGTTATTTTTAAGCTAATCATCTTTGCGGAGTAAAGGCTAATCTTGTATTTTGGCCCTTAGTTCAGTTTTGACATTTTATAGAAACGCCAAATATTATTATTGCCTTTACTGAGAATCAATTAATCATAGAACTCAGACCGCCTTATTCCATGCTGATACTGGGGTATAGCAGAACACAACTTAGAAGGCGCGCGGCGAAGCACTTAAGCCGTTGACACAGAGTCTATTATTGCTTAATCCACGCGCCTTCTAAGTTGCGTCGTGCTATAACCTTTAGGTACCTATCCCCAAAATACCTACGGGACCAAATTAATTACGCAAAAATAAAGAATCCGGGTATCCCGTTAGATTCATCCGGATCCCAAGCCGGGTGTTGTTAATTACACGTCGTGTCATTCCGATTAAATTAAATGTTCTATTAAATTCGAAGGTATATTCATCATCATCATCATCATTTCAGCCGAAAGACATCCACTGCTGGACATTAGGCCTCCCCCAAGGCTCGCCATTCAGACCGGTCCTGTGCTACTTGCTTCCACCGGTTTTTCGCCTCTTACCCCACCCAGTTGAAACCCACGGGAGGAGGTGGGGTGGTGCAATTCTAACCCGGCACCACACGGGGGGTAGGTATATGTTTGACAGTCATCTCTGTTCTAACAGAGACGACTGTGAAACTCCTTACATTACGGCGTAGGTACCTACATCGCAAATAGCTTCAAATTTTCATACTTCGCCAGCACAGCGCCATCTAGATGTTGCTCGTGGAGTTCAAATTTTTATCCAGGCTACTTAGGCAGCGACATCTATTATCTCATCATAAGTAACTCTGAAGTCCTCGAAATTGACACCAAAATCATCTACGTGCTAGCAAATTTGGAGGAGTTCCCTCATTTTCTCATGGATCCCATCATCAAAACTGAACCAAATTAATATGGGACCAACTTGGAAGTACCACCTTTCGAACAAAAAAAGAATCATCGAAATCGGTTCACGTTTACTATTTATTTTTGGTGAACATACATAAAAAAAAAAAAAAAAAAGATTCCGACGAATTGAGAACCTCCTCCTTTTTTTGAAGTCGGTTAACAAATAACAACTAATATTATAACTCTTTTTTTGAAATCCTCTTATTACACAGAGACTTCGGGTTGTAAGTTGTAAACTGTTAAGCAATAAAATATGCTTTGCGTTCGGCTCGCCATCTAGCTTCAAGTAGCGGTAGCAACTGCTAAACGGTCTGGTAATCGGGGTTCAACCACTGGACGCTAGATGTCGATGTAGTGTTAACCCGCGTTCCGGCGAACGCACTGGAGTACTTATAGGCTTATAGTAAAGAAGAGAAGCAACTCTTTTTTTATTTTATTCCTCTTTGTTTGTACCCAAATAACACGCCTGTAAATCTTATACCGTTCAAGATTTTCCCTCCTTTTCGTTTACCCCTCTTTCTCTATCACTCCGTTTTATTGCAGAACACACTCCATCCAGAGCCTACGAACGGCGTGCCAAGTTTCCCCGAGTTACTAATATAATTTCCCCTGTTTGTCTTTTCAATACTTGTGCGTGCCTGTTCGCTCAATTTGAGATACGGCGTATTATTACGTTTGTGTTTTCATAGGCCAAGAGCGTGTGTAGGTTTCGAAGGTTGTTTTTGAAAAACATTTTTTCATAGTTTGGTTTCTTTGTTTTTTCTATTTAACTAAAGAAAGCGGCATTAGTTTAAATGAAAAATCGGTAGGATCACTGAAAATTACTCGTGTCCGTTTGACGTACAGTTGCCTTTAATCTAAGAGTATTGGATGAAATTATGTATTTGTCTTAACTTTCAGTGAAAATGGTTAAGTTATTTCCTTTTAGGCTACTCAGAGTGGAAACTATGAAGCGTTCAAGATTGAATCGTCTCGAAATAGCGAACCTTTGCCCTCCGCCCTGACCGGAAAAAAAAACAATTAAAACCCCCGGTGGAAAATGTCATCGTCGTCTATGGACGCTGGCTAAAATCATTGTAGTCCTTCAAATATCTTGCAAATCAATAAAAAAACATGTAAATCAATAAAAAGCCTTTTAAAACGGAGAACTTTCTAATTGGTGGAGTCACGCTGTAAAGCGAATTACTGGTCGAATTTGGACTAGCTCGTCCAGAAAAGTACACGATCTTGCAGAATATCGACGATCAGCAAATAGCTATTGCGTTTCGTACGATGGGTGAGGGTTCCGGAGCCCATATCCCCTCCAGCTCTTTCGATATCCCTCTCCGGTCATCCCCAGTTTTCCATTTCCTTTTGTTGGCCAGCAACTCACTGGTGATTTCTTTCAGTCTGCCAATGGTTAGTTGTTGACGCTTGTATAGATGTATGTACCTAAAGATGCCTTAAAACTCCATATTATGAGCAATATCCAGGGTATATTGCGCATGGAGCTCCAATTTTAATACGAGCTACCTAGGCAGCGCATCACGCGTCTATTATCGCATTTAACACTTATTTCGGAAGTACGCTGATTGGTATGAAGGTTTTCATTCTAGGTTTTCCTTGTTTTTTCTATGCTTTAATATTTAAAAAAAAACTTTAAACATTAAATAACGTTAACAAAGCTGGCACCTACCTCTTAGCCTAACCGGCGTATCCAGTAACATTCGCTCGATTTCACAATACTGGCACATACGTCTGTACATATACAGCTGTAGCTGGCTTGGCGTTGATAAGTTAACGAATACGTCGTTGTTTTTGGGAAAATGCCAAAAAGGGGGGACTACGGAGTGGAAGCAACTTGTTGATTTAAAGTGCCATACAGTTTTATATGGGCGATCCATCTCCATGAAGTTTACTTAATCTAATTTATTTAGTCAAGAGGTTAGCCGGTTTGGTGCAAATGGGGCTAATTGGTCACAGACGGATTTTTAACCGATTTCAAAAACTCCTTTTTTTCGTTGGAATCTTTTTTTTATTATTTTTTTATGTACGTTCACCAAAAATAAATAGTAAACGTGAACCGATTTCGATGATTCTTATTTTGTTCGAAAGGTGGTATTTCCAAGTTGGTCCCATATTAATTTGGTTCAGTTCTGATGATGGGATCCATGACAAAATGAGGGAACTCCTCGAAATTTGCTGGCACATAGATGATTTTGGTGTCAATTTCGAAGACTTCAGAGTTACTTATGTAGTTCTATAGTAATGTTTGGAAACTGTAGCCGAAATTTTTTTTTAATAAAAAATATAAAAACCGCCTTAAACTCCGACAGACTGCGAAGTCGGTGTCAAGTGAACCGACCCAAATAAATGATAATCCTATAGTGAACTTGACATTGACATCACAGTCTGTCGGAGTTTGAAGGCGGTTTTTATTTTTTTATTTAAAATTTTTTTACATGTCAATTTTAATGTCTTACATCTACCAGTGCTTGGGCGAGACCTTTTTTACACGACTGCACAAGAGGGAGGGTTATGTTTTTAACTATTTGTACTTTGTATATTTATTTCTTTGGCAGGCTCTGTAGCCTAAACAGCTTGATGGATCTTAGCTTGTAAGGTGTCGTTAAATTTGCCTTGATCGTGATAGTGACACTGGGTATATCAAAAATCGTAGACGGTTTTTTTTTAATCGGCTTTTTAAATTTAAATAAGTACTCTTGAAACTAAGTGATGAAAATGATGGCACATACAAAAAGTCATATAAGGCTGTTTCAAATGATGTAAAGTTGTGTTTTATTAATCGGTAGATAATTGTATTTATAGTATGTTTTGATATCTTTTTTTTTATTTTTTATTAAAGATCCAAATATATCGCAGAGTTTTAAAGAAGTATATTAAAGGCTGCAGAAGCCGGAAGGGCTTATTAGCAGTCAGTGAGTTCAGTTTTATATATAATTGTCTTATTCTAAGTAGTTTATAGTAACAATGTTTAACAGAAAAAATAATAGATACATGATATTGTAATTTTTTACATTTTACAACACAAAGTTAGTGTCGTTACAATTTATAAAGTGTTATTTTATCTTACCAATCGTTTTACAGTTTGAAACATACAAATCTCGGAAGTCAGGTGGGAGACTGTTTATAATTTTAGGTAACATATAATGTTCTCTTACCATAGACATTGGTATAAGAAGGGAGTACAAACATGTCAATAGGTAGTGTTCTGAGTGTGCTGTTTCTATGTTGTTTATGTAAGTTTGTAATGTTGTTATATCATGCTAAATAGAGATAATTATTTTATAATAAAACGCTTAGTGTGAATCTCATATTTTTAACGTTCGCTGTAAGAGAAAAATATGAGAATTTTCACTCTCTCCGATACAACATTCCAAACTTTAAACTACTCTCACACAGCTTACAATATTACAGCCTATTTTCAGTCAACATAAGCTACTATGACACTTAACAAATTACCAAGCTCACCACAATAACACCCTAAGTGCCCACGTCTCCGCACAGAGTCGTTGTCACGTAGTAAATTTCCAGCTGGGCAGTCAGGCAGTCTATATAGGATTACAACGCGATGTTGGTCACTAATTATGGGTGTAATTTAGCGGTTTCAGTTGTAGGATGCAACTGAGTAGCTACATTATTTTGAACGTAGTTACAATGCAACTTAGCATGAAATCTTAGATTTGCAATAAGAGTTGCAAGTACACTCAACAGCAATGAAAACGGGTCACTTTGTATAAATTTTTCCATACAAAGTGACACGTTTTCATTGCTGTTGAGTGTAGTTAGGTATACTGTTCCGTAAAAAGCCGTGGTGGCCTAATGGTTCGACCTACCGCCTCTCATGCAGAGGGTCGGGGTTTCGATTCCGGCTCGCACCTCTAAGTTTACTTATGTGCGAAATTGAATTTGAATTTACCACTAAGCTTTTCGGTGAAGGAAAACGTGAGGAAATCTGCACGCATCTGCGAAGTAATTCAAAGAGGTGTGCAAAGTCCCCGATCCGCACCGGGCTCGCGTGGGGACTATAGCCCAAACCCTCTCGTGATGAGAGGAGGCCTGTGCCCAGCAGTGGGACTCAAATAGGCTGTAGTAGTAGTAGTAGTAGTAGTAGTAGTAGAGTAGTAGTAGATGGTATACTGTAATAGCGGTTTTTAGCCAAGCCGTTGTAGCCTAGTGATTTGACCTACCGCCTCTCGTGCAGACAGTCGGGGATTTGAAACTAGCTCCGAGTTTACTTGTGTGTGGAACTCGATTTGGCACCACGCTTTTCGGTGAAGGGAAACATTGTGAGGAAACCTGCACACATTTGGAAAGTCATTCAATGCCCGCGTGGGTAGTCTAAGGCGTCTCGTGAACAGAAGAGTATAGTGAGACGTTGTCTACTGTTGTGTGGGTTTCAACATGATGACTATGCAATACCTACTTATATCTACACTAGCTGACCCCGCGGACTTCGTACCACCTTAGATATTTTTTGGTATGAAAATTAGCTTACGCCCTATTCTCAGACCTCCTGAACATACACTTCAAATTTCATAAGAATCGGTCGAACCGTTTCAGAGGAGTTTGGTTACAAACATTGTGACACGAGAATTTTATATATTAGATTTAATCCACGCGGACGGAGTCGCGGGCAGAAGCTATACCCTGGTACCTATGGTAACTTTATATGTAGGTAATCGAAGCTAGATTTAAAAGACTTTATTCTTTAAATTTCAAAAACTGTAAAACTTTTAAGTTCTTTTACCTTAATCCATAAAATTGTTCCGGAAAAACATTAGATAGACGCATAAAAACTTCCAAAGTACATATAGTTTAATTACTTCCTGAAGATGTAAATTCTTTCCAGTGAAATGGTGTTTGTATTGTCCACAGATTTTTAATGCAAATAAAATAAAAATTTAAATACCTATTCAACAAGTTGAAAATACATTCGGGTCATCATCATCATCATCATCATTTCAGCCGAAAGACGTCCACTGCTTGACATAGGCCTCCCCCAAGGCTCGCCACTCCGACCGGTCCTGTGCTACTTGCTTCCACCGGTTTCCCTCGACCTTCACGAGGTCGTCGCTCCATCTTGTTGGAGGCCTACCGACAGCTCGTCTCCCGGTTCGCGGGCGCCGCTCGAGAACTTTCCGGCCCCATCGGCCATCAGTCCTGCGAGCAATGTGCCCCGCCCACTGCCACTTAAGGTTCGCAATTCTTCGGGTATTTTACAGTTACTAGCTTGTGGCCGCGACTTCGTCCGCGTGAAACCTAAATATATAAAACTCAAAGGTGACTGACTGACTGACTGACATAGTGATGATCTATCAACGCACAGCCCAAACCACTGGACGGAACGGGCTGAAATTTGGCATGCAGGTAGATGTTATGACGTAGGCATCCGCTAAGAAAGTACTTTGCAAAATTCCCACGGGAACGGGAAATATCGGGATTTTACTTTTTAATATTTCTGCGCATACGAAGTTGCGGGGAAAAGCCAGTTCAGTCATATAGCGTTCCCGCTGTAACCTCAAACCTGGTTTTCTTAGGTGCGAAATTCGTGCAAAATTCAATTTGGTTTTACCACTGGGCTTTTGTACCTACTCGTATTGTTTATAGGGCATGCACTATCCTAATAATATTTTATGAAGTACTTATCTTTCACGCAAATCTGTTATCGGCACACGGTTCATAAAATTGAAAATTTTCATTAGTAAAATAATAAAGTTATATTATTGCACCAATCGATTTAGTCCAAAATCTATAATATTGCACTACCGAGCAGTGCAATTATTTTGAAGTTCATTGTTTTTTTAGGTTTAATAGCCCCCAATACTAAATAAGTATACATCGGGGACTAAGGATATAGTATTGAATATGGTATTTCTTGAGAAAACTTTCAACACACAAGCCAATTTAGAACGAATAGAGCGTTATGTAAATTGCCTTTCATGTTCCCTTCAAGGGCATCCATCAATTGGCAGGAAATAGTGCGTTCGAAATTAAATGTGGCACGGAACCCTTGTTACGTGAACAGTGTTCGCGCTTGACCGGCTTTTTATGGGTCAACAGACACAATTAAGTCATACGAGGAATCTACAGGGTGTTTCGTAATCTTGAGTTGGGTCATGATAGGGAACCTGTTATCTTACTGTTCTGTTATGGGTGAAATTTGGAAACTTTGACGTAATGGGGTAAACACATCAGATTGTGAATCTTAATAAGTAGTACAAAGAGTCTTTAAGAAGCGCCACAACAAACTCAAAAAAAAATACCTTAGTGATCGATACCTTCTTGGATGAATATAGTAAAAACGAAACATCGACAATATTTGGCAACACCAAAAGAAAAAAAAAACTAAATCAATATGGGTTCATCCGTTACGGAGATTCGAAGCCACAATCTAATACACACTTTCAATTCAAAACAACCCCTTTTTTTAATAGAGAAAGTGAATTAGTGAATGTCTATGCCTTAAAAATATCCCATTATAAATTAGATGACCTCAGAATGTGACAAATCATATCGAATCATTACTTAGAATGCGAATACTGCTAGAACGGCTCTGAAAATGACAAATGGGCGAAATATTTGAAATGTAAATTACTTGTACTTAAGTTCTATCACGTTTCGAAGTTAACGATGCTATTTATTTTTACTGCGTCGTTAATTTGACCTGAAAGTTAACATCTCAATTACTTAATTAAACTTGAATGGCGAAATTGAAGAATGTTTCATTTCCAAAGCAAAGTGTCAAATATGATTCAAAATGTCTAGATCAATTTATCCATTATTTTCAGTCTGATTAAAATAAATAAATATACCTATTGGTTCCAAATCGTCTAAGCTGCATTTTAGTCCATTCTTTAAAATACCCAAAATGGCCGCCTAGTTCTTTATTTGAAATCTGTGTTCTCTATGAAAAGGATTTTGTAAAGCAATACCAATCTATCGACTCAACGGTTCATGCTGAATTCGACTTTATTTGATAGACTTAACGTGCACTTTGGGCGCAAATAAAAATTGGCAATACTAGAAATCCGCTTAGGAGGTACGCCGCCGTTCCAATTTTGAAATGGTTTTGGCGCGAATGGCGTTGGATTTTGTTTTTTTTTTTCGCCGAGTTTAAAACTGCCAAAGGTTGTTCGAATTCAGCAGTAAATAGAAATTCCAAATCTTCATTTCTATTGAAACAAAAGAGAGTTAATTCGGATTTTTATGAAAGAGAAACTGGTGTTTTAATCGAATTTGTGTGCGTTTAATTGAAGTGCTATATTTCCAAAGGGCAGACATGAATATCGAATTGGTATCATGGATTGAGTCAGTAAACGTAAATTGCTTGTTCACTGAGGATAGAGTTTTCTCTAAACCAGCAATGTACCTACCCAAACTGTACCTACGTCACTTGGCTGGTTCTTTTTTACTCTCGTACTTAACTGGGAATCAAACCAGTCAAAATTCTGTAAGTAATCTGAATGTAAGTATATTGTGATCCTGTGAATATAAGGACCAAGTCTATCCTATGAAATCATTTGTAAACATTTATAATCTATACACATAAAAAAGAAACTGGCTGACTGACTGACTGATCGATCAACGCAGAGCCGAAACTACTGGTCGTAAAGAGCTGAAATTTGGCATGCAGGTTGCTTAGAGAACGCAGGAGAGCACTAAGAGAGGATTTCCCGAAAATCCCACAGGAACGAAAAAAACAGCATTTTACATTTAAATATTTCTGCGCATACGAAGTTGCGGGGAAAAGCTAGTATTAGTATATAGTATACCTAGTGTATGGATACACTTAAGTACATAAAAGTACCAGGTTTAAGATTCGAGAAACGAATGAACTCAGAAACTAAAGCGCTAGTAAAGAAAATCTCAAAATAAGTAATAATTTTCACAACAAAATCCATTTATTCCAAATTAGAACTGAACGGGATCAGCGCAGAAAGGCAA
The DNA here is from genome assembly GCA_963971205.1 of Aethes cnicana. Classification (NCBI taxonomy): domain Eukaryota; kingdom Metazoa; phylum Arthropoda; class Insecta; order Lepidoptera; family Tortricidae; genus Aethes; species Aethes cnicana. The sequence continues at coordinate 2,966,338 of OZ020279.1, read as the reverse complement.
GCAAAATGAAATCGGTTCCGGTTGAACTAAAATTAGTTTTATTTTGAAATCTGTATCTCTCTACGGGACGCAAGTTACAGGCGAAATATTACCTATTAGAGCTTCTGTCAGCGACTTCGCCCGCGTGGAATTCGGTAATCACGGTCCCGCGGGAACTATGCGTTCTTCCGGGATTTAAAATAGCCTCCTTTCTCTCTCTCTCCAACTATCTATCAAAATCGGTCCAGTAGGTAGTAGTTTTCACGTGATGCGCGGTCAAATAAACAGACAAACAGACAACAATTCTAAAAACTGTTGGAATGTGTTCTTCAACCTCCATGTACAAACTTTCGAAGTTTCGGTCCTCTTTAGCTTTATTATATTGTATAGATAATAATTACCAATTTTAAAACTAGGTTTTTATACAATAACCAGCTGTTTACCGGGACTTCGTATGCGCATACACAAAATGTAAAATCCAGTTTTGTCAAGTTAACGTTGGAATTTCGGGAAATCCTTTCTTAGTGCTTCCCTAAACTTCCCAAAGAACTTACATGCCAAACAGCTTTCTACGGCCAGTTGTTTCGGCTGTGCGTCAGTAACGGAAGAGTTTTATGCACAATATTATTGCTTTATGGTTCGGTTCTTTCCTTTCGAGTTAAAAATAGTATATTGTGTGACTAGGGAGCAAAATGCAATGGGAGCAAAGTGACGGGTTGAATCCAGAGCCACGCGAAAGATTCCAGAATAGAATCCCGAGCTGAGCGAGGGATTCTAACGTGGAATCTTGAGCTAGCGAGGGATTCAAGCTATGTCACCCAAGGTTTAAATAATTTTGCTAGCGTGTTGCACACTCTGCTTTTCACTCCTCCTATGAGAAAACCAGTAGCGGCAGTGAACAAAATCTCACTTTGCTCCCTATAGAGCAAAATTTTACTTTGCTCCCTGTTTGCGGTGCAGAAATGGAGAAGGAGCAAAATCGCATTTTTCTCCCTCTAAACGGGGACCAAAGTACTTCTTTTCGAATAGGAAGAGTGAAAAGGACCTTTCCTCACACCAATTTGCTGCCCATGGGCGAATAAATAAACCAGTAATCGCTCCAGCCAATGTTCTAGAACGTTCGGTCGGTGCGTGCAGTCGCCACGGCAACCGCAGCCCGACGGTATTACGGTGGAAATGATCAGCATTTACTTATTAAAATACGAGGTTGGATAGATACGTCGGATACTGAAATAGTATACGGGTTTTGAGTTTGAGGAAGATACAAACAAGAAGGGGACAGAATAGATGTAGAGATCTTCTACTATCTACACAAGGTACATTAACACAAGAACATAGACATAAATAATACTTCGTATGGACCGGGCCTAACGTAGATACTCGTACATGTCATGTTTCCCCACTTCATTGGTGTCCAATCCAAAGTTAAACTTATATCGTGACACTAAAGCTGGGTCACATTTTTTCAACAACGAGACGAGTTTTTAGATACTGAGAAACAGTTTCGAAAAAAAGTTTTTTTTAAACGCTTATTGTCACGCACGCTCGGTGACAGAACTTTGGATTGGACACCGTGGAAGTGGGGACATATTACGTGTACGTTAGACCGGGTCTATATTATTTACGTCTATGTACAAGAATATATTATTCATATGAAAATTATATAGGGCCAAGCAAAACGTGCCGAGTGCCGTGGTGCCTAGTGGTTCGACCTACCGCCTCTCAATCAGAGGGTCGGGGATTCAATTCCGGCTCGCACCTCTAAGTTTACTTATGTGCGAAATTCAATTTGAATTTACCACTGAGCTTTTCGGTGAAGGAAAACATCGGGAAGGACACCTGTACGCATCTGCGAATTAATTCAAAGATGTGTGTGAAGTCCCTAATCCGCACTGGGCCCGCGTGGGGACTAAAGCCCAAACCCTAACGTGATGAGAGGAGGCCTGAGCCCAGCAGTGGGACGCAAATAGGCTGTAGTAGTAGTAGTAGTAGTAGCACTTTGGTATAAAATACACTTTGTCTCTTTGTGATCGACTTTTTTTTTGATTTGCTTGATTTGTTGATTTGATTGAAACGAGTTGTTTGATTTGCCCGGATAGAGGTAGTTTCCTCCGAGTTTAATTCCCGCAAATCGTAATGGAATGCAACTTGCATCTATTGGTCATTCGTCCACTAACAAAAATACTATGGGTGCTAGAAACGATACAAATAGAGATCTTCGTGATTTCTCTTTGTGATTTTTTTAATATTATTTAATAAGCACCACCAACACTCTCAACGCATACCTAGTTGATGGCTGTCTCAGCACGCACACATGTGTTGAGAGTGTTGGTGGTGCTTTTTAAATACATTGCAGCGTTTTGAAATGTGAAGGCGCGGGACTTTAGATAGTAGAAGTTCTCTACATATACTTCTATATAAATAGGTACTAGACTACTAGAGAAATACATAGCTACATCTAAAAATACTAAACATCCATGACTCAAGTACAAATATTAAAATTTATGCCCATTATACAAAGTTCGCCCTTAGCGAGATTCGAACCCACGACAATCAGAACAGTGAGCAGGGTCACTAACAACTGAGCTAAACCTGTAAATAAACAGATATAAGTTATTTGACTTCGATTACCACTCATGAAAAAAGAACTGAACAAGTTGGCTGTTTTATATTTAACTAGCTTTCCCCGCAACTTCGTATGCGCAGAAATATTAAAAAGTAAAATCCCGATTTTTCCCGTTCCCGTGGGAATTTTGCAAAATCCTTTCTTAGCGGATGCCTACGTCATAACATCTACCTGCATGCCAAATTTCAGCCCGATCCGTCCAGTGGTTTGGGCTGTGCGTTGATAGATCACTATGTCAGTCAGTCAGTCAGTCACCTTTGAGTTTTATATATTTAGACTAGCCGATTTCCCGTGACTTCATCCCGCGTAGACTTAGAATTTGCGTACCCGATGATACTATACATATAAATGGTTATAGTTATACATAGAACACGAGAACACTAGACGCGCAGCCGTGAGAGAAGAATGGCGCCGGGTGGTAAAGCTCGCCACTCAAGACACGACGGCAACGACCACTCTGCCAAGAGTGTAGCGACAAAGAAGAAGAAGAAGAAGAGTTATACATAGAAGTATTAAAAAAACTGGTTTGACGTGTAGAAACCCCGTTTCCGTTGAAACATTGGAATAAAAAGTATCCATGTTATTCCCAGTGTCTCAAACATGTCCATACCAAATTTCATTCAAATCGGTCCAGTCCTTACGACGTGAAGGAAGCACAAACAAACATACACTTTCACATTTATAATATTCATCATCATCATCATCATCATCATCATTTCAGCCGATAGACAATACAATACAATACAAATACACTTTATTGAACACCAAAAAACAATTACACAAGTAAATACAATAAACAAAGAAGCAGGGTGACAACAGGCAGTCTTATCGCTAAAGAGCGATCTCTTCCAGACAACCTTTGGGTAGTGGAATGTGTGAAAAAAAAACGTAAAACTAGGTAGGTGGTGCACATAAGAATCACATACAATGAATAAAAAAGTTAATTAAAAAAAACAAAAAACCCGACTGCGTAAAAAACTAAAAAGAAAAAAACAAGACTACTTAGTTCAGTAGTAGCCTAGTAGCTAGGATTATGTTAAGTAATTGATTGCTATTGAGGAATCTAAAGATGCCTACTATCGGGACCCATTATTTGTAACATTTTAACCTAGATTTTAAATGGGTCCCGACTGTAGGCATCTTTAGATTCCTCAATAGCAATCAATATTTGATTATATATCTGATGGCGACGGTAAATATTACTTAACATAATCCTAGCTACTAGGCTACTACTGAACTAAGTAGTCTTGTTTTTTTCTTTTTAGTTTTTTACGCAGTCGGGTTTTTTGTTTTTTTTAATTAACTTTTTTTATTTTACTTTTTTTAGTTAGGGATTATAAGACCCTAAATTCCGCAATCTTGTCATTTCATGGAGAGAGTTGCTATCGTGGGGATTATTAAGTAGCTTGCGATGATCTAAATTACTGATTATTAATCCCTCTAGAGACCTAACCCGGCTCAAAACGCTACAAAGGCCTGACCCTATTAAAATTCTTCAAGTCAACCGATAGATGGCGCTACTGGTACTACATTAGAGTATTAGGTAGCTATTTTATTTATTTACGAGCGCTGAGTACTGACTATTGTAATTGGTACCTATAATCAATTAGGTTATATTTTACTGTATTAAGTAGGTAAATAACACTATTGACACTTTAAATGTAATAACGAAACTAAAAGTCTTCAAGTCAACGGATAGATGACGCTACTGGTACACTATATTGCACATGCGTACGTACTTGATTGAAGTTTGAGATTTATGAAAAACATTATTATTATTTTATAGTCGTCATGACCTGCTTGAAGACTCGTTGGCCTAGATTATTTCCTGTGTTGCTAATTCGAACGGATTTACTACTGGATGGATAATTACCTACTTTACGTGGTTAGTAAAGGAACTTTGAATCGTTATAAATCATAAACGGTTCTTTTGTCTGAAAAATGGTCAAAGAAACCTAATAATGATTTTTAAATACCTATTCAACGATACCTCACATGCCATAGTTGGTTGACTTTTATTTTTTTATTTTGTACAATATGGCGTCTGGTGGCCGCCATTTTGAATTTTGATTAATTTAATATCTTCAGTGACACTCGCGCGATTCAGACGAATCGATTGACGTATGATTCATTAAAATCGACCCACGCGTTTGAGCTCTAGTGTGCCACAAAGGAACAAACATACATACATACATACATACATACATACATACATACATAGACAGGTAAACACATAACCCTCCTTTGCGGTGCGCAGTCGGGTAAAAAGAAATGAAAGAAAGAAGAAAGAAAAGAAATCAAACAAATCAAAGAACAAACATAAAATATATATATATATAGATAGACGTCCACTGCTAGACATAGGCCTCCCCCAAGGCGCGCCACTCAGACCGGTCTTCTGCCACTCGCGTCCACCGCGTTCCGCGTTCATTTATAATATTAGTATGGAAGAATGAAGCCCTGGTCCAATCGCGAATGTTTCGCACCGCAGCCACGACTTCTTTCTGCGACCAGCGCGTCTTTTGCCTTCTATCTCGCCTTTCATTATGAAGTTGTAATAAAGGGTACCTTCCGTGCATTCTTGCATACTACTACTACTTAAGCTTTAAGTGGCAGTGGGCGGGGCACATTGCTCGCAGGACTGATGGCCGATGGGGCCGGAAAGTTCTCGAGTGGCGCCCGCGAACCGGGAGACGAGCTGTCGGTAGGCCTCCAACAAGATGGAGCGACGACCTCGTGAAGGTCGCGGGAAACCGGTGGAAGCAAGTAGCACAGGACCGGTCTGAGTGGCGAGCCTTGGGGGAGGCCTATGTCCAGCAGTGGACGTCTTTTGGCTGAAATGATGACTACTACTTACTACAGCCTATTTTCGCCCCACTGCTGGGCACAGGCCTCCCCTCATCAGCATCAGCATTAGAGGGTTGGGGCCATAGTCCCCACGCGGGCCCAGTGCGGATTGGGGACTTCACACACACAAAACACACACTTCACAAATTTCACATTCTTGCATAGTGGAACATAAATACGAGTAGAGTACTAACTGTGGTAATATAAACTACTACGGCCAGTCAATTATCACTTCGGGCTATCGAGCGACAATATTGCCTCCAAACGGGAGCTCCGTGGAGCGCATCCATTGGGCATTCAATATTGCATTCCTTTGCGGTCCTTCAAACTTTAACTGTTGGGGATAAAGTTAAATTTGCCTTGAACTAGATGTACGCGACAACTGTTTCGAGGAAGCAATTATGCCTTTGTTTTTCGGAATAATTACGGGCGCAGCACGTGGGGTAATTAGCTAGTATTGTGGGGATAGATAGGAGAGCATGTTTACTTATTTACTTATATATACATCAGCCTATATACACCCACTGCTGAGTAAAGGCCTCTTCATTCTTACGCCATTCTACCCTGTCCTGAGCCAGCCTCATCCACCGCTTCCCTGCCAACTGCCAGATGTCGTCCGACCGGCGAGCTGATGGTCTGCCTGCTGATCGTCGACCCAATCTCCTCTCTCTGCCATCAACCCGTCTTGCCAAGTGTCCCGCCCATCTCCACTGTTATGTTTACTTCATCATCATCATCATCATTTCAGCCGAAAGACGTCCACATAGGCCTCCCCCAAGGCTCGCCACTCAGACCGGTCCTGTGCTACTCGCTTCCACCGGTTTCCCACGACCTTCACGAGGTCGTCACTCTATCTTGTTGTGGGCCTACCGACAGCTCGTCTCCCGGTTCACGGACGCCACTCGAGAACTTTCCGCCCCCATCGGCCATCAGTCCTGCGAGCAATGTGTGTGTGTGTATGTTTACTTAAGATATACTAAAGACCTATTCCCTTCTAACTCGGTTAATGAAGATGCCAAAAGGACTGGACAGGACTGGCGAAATTAAGACGAGCGCGATGACATTGTTGAAGAAACCATGATCAGTTAATCTTTAGGAAGAAATTGTGGAAATTTACTTCGCAGGGGCGTGCAGGATTTCTTGCTATGTATCTCATTAACTAATCATCGATCTCGTGGAAATAAGAAAGGTAGGTATTCAATGTGAACCAAACATGAACCCAAAATGAAGTATTTTATTGCTTGGTCATACATGGCCTTGTTAATCTCGAGCCTAATTTCTGCCAAGTTTATTCGCTTTTGGATATATAAATCATTGAAAGTTGTAACTCAATTTTATATTTATATTCTCTCCAAAGTAATGATGTACGTAGGCAAGAGGTTAAATTACGCGTTATTTCTTTTATGAATCAACTAGCGCTTCGGAACTTGGCATTTCATCGATGATGGGGCTTTACTTGACATCATTTCCTCTATACCATGTGTGGACGCACCGAAAAATGTCTATAAAGGTGGCGCATGCTTTATTATCATTTGGTAGCGAAGATACAGTCGACGATCAGCGGGCAGACCAGCTCGCTGGTTGGACGACATCTGGCAGTTGGCTGGTAAACGGTAGGTTCGTAAGCTAGCTAGGACATGGTTGAGTGGCGTAGAACTAAGAACCTTTATTACTTACATAGCATGTGGAAATAACATTGCGAACCTTGAGTGGCAGTGGGCGGGGCACATTGCTCGCAGGACTGATGGCCGATGGGGCAAGAAAGTCCTGGAGTGGCGTCCGCGAACCGGTAGACGAGCTGTCGGTAGGCCTCCAACAAGATGGAGTGACGACCTTGTAAAGGTCGCGGGAACGCGGTGGATGCGAGTGGCACAGGACCGGTCTGAGTGGCGCGCCTTGGGGGAGGCCTATGTCCAGCAGTGGACGTCTATCGGCTGAAATGATGATGATGATGATGATGATGATGTGGAAATAGCATATGGTGAACATTATGAGCACTTTGAAATAACCTTAAGCTTTTGCATTAAAACTGAATGTTGAATTACATTGCCTGCTCGTTTTATCCAACATTGAACAATCGGTTTTCTCTGTAACAGTGACACTAGGTAAAACCATAACGGCATGAAAATTAGTCGGCATTGTCAGCTGGTCGCCTATTTAACACCAAAATGTCCTATATGTATAGGAATTCAGAGAAACATGCGATTTTCACCTTTCATTATTCATGAGCTGTAGCTAAATTTCTGCCGTGCCCAAATTATTTATGTACTTGCTACTGTATTCTATTCTATTGACTAAAGTTTTCCGAATCAATATTTGCAAATGGACCGTACATTTATCATTATTACCGTACACTGTAGGCCAATTACTTGACATTGGCGAAATTGTCTTGCACATAGACAGAAGCCATTATTTAAAGAGAATAAATATTTGCAAATAACAAGTTATATGGCCATAACGAACCAATCACACACACCGGATTCTCCTACTTTCACCAGGTCGCTCCACCTTGTTGGAGGCCTACCTACACTTTTCTCCCTTACGCGCACGACATTAGAGAACTTCTAATCCTATTTACCACCAGTTTTATAATAAAAACATGGTTAGATAAAGCTACATATTATAAGCCTAAAGCAAAACTGAATACCTCTCACTTTTCGCAATAAATATACTTGCCTACCTAATTGGCGGCTACAATTTATCAATTTGCCTCAACCCGTGTGCCGTATTTCTCACTAAGCTGCAGATCGAAATCGACTAACTGTGAACATTCTCGCGTCAAAGTCCTTCCATTGGATACCGCACTCGTGAAGTTGATAAAGTTTCACAAAATTGAGTGTCATATAGATAAAGATACAGATATTTATTGATATAATAAAAAATAAGAAGAAAGAGAACCAATCTATGGGCACACGGCGGACACGGCCTATAAAAGCACGATTTCGAACACAATTCGAATGAAGTGTCAATGTTTGCGTGCGAGGACGTCTGTACACTTGTAAATGTGTGTGTACCACTACGCGGGCCAATGATTCTTCCATCTCCATCATCAAAAAAATTCGGTAAGGGCGAGTTGGGCGTGATTTGCGCGCCGACTAGATTCAGGCGGGTGATTCCATGGCCATTCTGTATGTAGTATTGTTATTAAATATTCTGTGCCGAAACACAACAGTTCAAGCACTGCTGTTTGACAACAGGTTAGCGGATTAGATAGTATGGCAGTTTTGACGGATCTTTCACCGGCAATAAAATGTTCATATCGCAAAGCAATAGTAAATTCTACTTACTAACCTAGGTTTGTAAATACCAGACCCAGACGGTACAGTCATGTACCGTGTCAGCGTTTTCGCGCTGTAGCCTGTATCCCGCCACCGATTTATAGCTGAACAGTGACTGAACAATACTGCATTTTTAACGCCATCTCTGCCTTTATATCTTTCCGAGCTATTTGTTCCACACTCGTTAAGTGAGGAACGTTCACGTTGATTTTATTGAAAGCAGAAGTCTCCGATTTATATTTTACGAGCGCTATTGTATTGTTCTTGTCCTCAACGCTTACGTACAAAAACTGCTGACTGTTTACTAATACTGTATATTAAGTATTTCTGTAGGTACTTAATGTGACAATATTGGCGCAATCTAGGCTGGTCCTAACTAATAAGTAAGTGTTCTTATTTGGCGAACTTGTTCCGAAAACTCTACATTATTTAAACTAAGAAATAGGTGAGCTCACAAAAATGTGCCATCTCTTACCTGGAATATGTAGTAGGGCACGACGTTACAAGTTCTCGTGTGTGAAGGCTTATTTTTGTCAGCCTCGCCCAACTCAGATATTTAGTTTATCTCAGCTGGGAATGAATCCCTAAAGTCCCAAATATCAAAGACGCTCTCTGGTCAACGTTCGTGAAAATCTAAAATCATATTAGGAACTCGCGAGAACCCGCTTCCATATGTTGTCTTTAGTGATCTAACGTTACGTCATAAGCGTTAGCGATTTATAAATTACTTGAATTAGAATTTGCGTACCCGATGATACTATACATATAGATGGTGGTTATAGTTATTAGAAGCGTTGAAAAAATTGTTTTGACCCGTAGAAACCCATTTCTGTGGAAATATCGGGATAAAAAGTATTCTATGTTATTCCCAGAGTCTCAAACTAACTCCATACCAAATTTTCAGTCTAGTCCTTACGGCGTGAAAGAAGGACAAACAAACAAACACGTTTACAATTATATTATTAGTATGGATAGTATGGATATAAAACTTTGTTCAGGCTCCAAAACGGCATATTTTTTTTTTCTTTGGTTGACAAACGAGCATTCAGGCCACCCGATGATACGTAGTTATTGTGGTCCATAGAGTAATTATTTATTCATCTGTGCCCATAGATAAGGAATCACAAGATTGCGAATGCGTAACGTTGCCACCCCTGAGCAGTAAGATTTAATGTCTCTATGCTAGTATGCTTTTTAATTTCACCAGCTTTCTTACCCCTTACCGGAACACAACAGTGCGAGCACTGCTGTTTTTTTCATGTCGATGATATAGGCAAACGAGCGGACAGCCCACCGGATGGTAACTGTGGCACATGGAGACTGAAATCCTTTGATCCCCATTAAGAAACCATATTAAGATCTCGAATGCGTTGCCTACTTAGCTAAGATGGAATACCTCTGTGCCAGAAATTTCACCGGCTGCCTTAACCCCGTACCGGAATACAACAGTGCGAGCACTGCTTTTTGGCAGCAGGTTAGCGGGGAAAGACGGTGATACCCCCCGGAAGGGCCTAGCACCAGGCCCTACCACTAGCAAAAGGCAAAAGCTGGCGGTAGGCTGATGGTACTTCAACAGCCATCCTGACGAACTATAGGTCCTGCCATAAAATGACTATTAATGAGAAGGTTCTAATATCTACCAGCGCCTCTTACTCGATGTTTTTATGTGCAAGATTATTATTATTCAACCATTGAGCATTCTGACCAAGAGAAATAGGTATGGTGTACGAATCTGTGAAGCTACTTTTTGAGATTTGTGTGAAATTAAACTGTTACCTTAGACAAATTGGGTGCCATCTATCTCGCATAATTCTTTTTGTCCGAAACTGTTTACGCATAACAGGCTTCGCATAATTTATTTACGCCGAATCTTGATTTTGACGAATTTTTATTAAGCATAATTCTTAATTGGCCGAATGGGTGTTTACCCGAATATTGTGTTGGCATAATGTTGACTTGGCCGAATTTTATTATGCATAATATTGTTTGGCATATTAGTAATTTAGCAGAATTTGTTTAGGCCGAAATATTATCCGAATTTATGTCCGAAATAACAATTAATGTACGGAGAGCCAAAAATGTATATAGTATGGCTAAGTATAAAATTTTGTATCAAATAATTTGTTCAACATACTTATTAGATATAGTTCGGCAGTTCACGGTGTGCGGTAACACCAAAGTTTGGAGCAAAGCCGACTCGCATAGGTTAGGTTAGGTTATTTTTTATATAAGTAAACGAAATTATCAGTTAGTAAAAATCCCCCCTCCCCTATTTAGATAATCATCGAGGTTATACAGGATACTCATTTAATTAAATCGGCGAAAATAAAGGTATGCGAAAATTGTTTTCGGCGTAACAAATTTCGGCGAATGTAATTTTCTGCCTAAATAATATTCGGAATTCGAAAGTTATGCGTGAATACCATTCGGAGTAAATAGATTATGCGTACTAGAATTCGACGAAAAATCGTTATGCGAGATTAGTTTCGGCGTAAACACTATTATGCCTATACTGATTATGCAAAATCGAATTCTGCCAAAAAGAATTATGCGTAAACAAGGGGAACCTAGACAAATTACTTTGGTAAGTCTATGAAAGGGTTTTTTGTAAATGTACCTAACTCTCAAAAGGTGCCACCACCTTTTAAGAGATAATTTCCAAAAAACGTCCAAGAAGCTTTAGGTATTGAATTTATATTTATTTTAGTTATCAACACATACACGCTTGTTAATTAGACCAATCCTAAAGGCTATCAAGCGAAAAATTCACCCCGACCCTTTTCGGCAAAATCGGCTCTTTAAAGCAGGACTTATGCATATGGGGCCCCGTTCTACTAACTAGGACACGGAAAGAATGTCATCCACATACGGGTATATAAAGTTGTCACTATATTTTACCCATTTTGCAGCTATCGATTCTAAGCATGTTTTTCAAGTTATTTTTTTCGAGTAGGTAAAAAAAATGGCCCAGTATGGGATTGATGGTGTAAGTGATACCTACCTTAATACCATCCTTTTTTTAAGCTTAAAAAAATTACAAAACCTAAAAAAACAGGCAATCGATAGCTGCTTCTGTGGGTAAAATATCATCACGCTTTGCTTGACCCCATGTTTATCCAACGTTTGTTGGATTCTCGCAACTTCGCCAAGTTGTCTCGTTGCTCCATTTTTTGGCGGGATTGAAGGCCAACTGTCCTACACCTTAACGAAAAGCATTCAGGTTGTACCTAAGTACGGGCGGTAATTCGTAAAGCCCCAGATCACATATTTATGGCCCTCACCTTCGGTTCGGGCCACAGAAACCTGCGATCTGGGACATTCACGAATTCACCACCCTAGGTCTGTAATGTACTATTAACAACCATTTACTTACATTACGGAACGCTACGTGCGTTGTTATACGCGTACGTGGATGACGTTATTTCCGTGTCCTATTTAACTGAATGAGACCCCTGCATAGGACCTGCTTGAAATTTGTTTGTTTAAAAAGCTAGAATATTTTTTGTCATGTAACTTCGGATCTGGTCACTTACGGCCACATTCCTTATAAGGCCAAGTATTATGAACGGCCACTTCCCCAATGGGCCACTTCCTTTAATGGCCACTTAGAAACAATATTCCCCGAAAGGCCACAATCCGCTAAAGGCCTTTTCCTCTTATGACCACTTCCTCAAACGACCATTTCCTGTTATGGTCACATCCTCAAACAAGATATATTATTAAGTAAGTATAAAAATGCCGATATAAAATAGGAATGTGACTGGGTCGACGGGTCCCCGCTACGCGGGGCCCCTATTTCTTTGTAGTTTGAATTAGAATAAGAGTAAAAGAATCGCTAAAAGTGAAATTACTGTACCTTAGTAAAATTATCTGCACAGAGAGGCATTCAGTCGTTGTCCTCAAATTGGTTAAGCATTAGCGATCTTATTATTCCACTAGCTCCTCTACGCAGAATTGTACCCGAGACCTTTCCAACGAATGCAAAACCGTGGAAATCGGTTCGTGCGTTCTGGAGTTATAGCGTCAGGGAGGAAAACCCGACTTATTTTTATATATTAGATTAGATAAAAAAAACTTAGATAAAATGAAAAATGTTCGAACGTTTTAGGAAATCATGCTGAATATTTATTTCTTAAACGTTATCATAATACCTATTCATGTTATCGACGGGTAAAAGCATCCAGGTACAACAACCATGAGGTTTTAAAAGCTATTTAAAGCAAAATAATTTGGCTATATAAGAGAATTACCCTAATAATTAAGACCCAGATGAAAAATAAAATTAGCGTAATCCAACTCGAAATATTTCCAATAAAAAACATATATTAAAAGCATATTTGAGAAAAACTGCCACTTTCAAACAAGCGTCCAAACAACCCAATCAATTCGAAACCCGAATAATTGAAATGCGACAGACAGTTTGGCGTTGGCGACATTCAAAACAGTATAATTAACAAGTATAAAAATGCCGATATAAAATAGGAATGTGACTGGGTCGACGGGTCCCCGCTACGCGGGGCCCCTATTTCTTTGTAGTTTGCCCTTCGGGCATATATAGATAACTAACGAACCTAACCTACTTCACACCTTTGACCTATTATATTACATTTTACATATATGACTATAAGACCCTGGCAACTAGTGAAACTGGCGAATATAGAAACCGATTATCTAGGAGAAATGACCATTTGACCAAACTGACGAATAATTAAATTAGCACATAAGGAAACTAGTAAATTTACGAAACTGAAACCCAGCAAAGCTGGCGAAAGAGTAAACTGAAGGTTTAGGAAAATGACCCACTAGCGAAATTGTCAACCTAGTGAAAATGACCAGAAGGTAAACTGTTGAATCAGCAAAATTTACGAATTAGGAAACTGACCGGCGATACGCTAATTCGGCTCCGGCTCTCCGTCTTATGGTCTTTCGGGGAATCGGCTGAACTAGGAATTTGCACAGTGGTCTTTCGGGGAAATGGCCTTAGTAGGAATCTGTATTGTGGTCCTTTGGGGAAATGGCCGTAATAGGAAAAGACCGAACAGGGATATGGCCGATGTAAGAATTTCCACGATGGCCGTAGAAGGAAGTGGCCGTAGGTGGCCGGATCCGTAACTTCTTCTTAAAAAGCTAGAATATTTTTTTTAATGTAACAGCTCCTTGATTTAAGAAGCTATTTGGATTATTGCTTTGTTTGTGGGAGGCCAGTGCCCAGTGGTGGGAATTAAATCAACCATTGGGGTTTTGAACTTTAGTACATTCAAGTTCCTTTAACTTCAAAATTTTATCAAGACTGCGGTGCAATACTAAAAAACCGGCCAAGTGCGAGTCGGACTCGCGCACCGAGGGTTCCGTACAAACCTGCAAGGTTTACAAAGTTTATATTTATTAAAAAATATATATTTTGTAATGTAACTAAAAATTTAAGGTTTTCGGAATTTTTCCTTTATGTGTGCTATAAAACGTTGCTTCATGCCAAATTTCAAGATTCTAGGTCGACTGGAAGTAGCCTTTAGGTTTTGATTCCCTTGCGAGTACTTGCGAGTTTCAAAATATGCAGCTTAAATTGCTGTTTCTTTTGATTGCGTTGACATAGAAGTTTGATTTTGTTACAGCTTAAAGGTATTATAGACCTGAGTATTTGGTATGAATTTTAATTTAATACCTCTACGCGTTTATGAGGAAATGGGTAGTAAGGTTAAAATTATTAAAAAAAAATATATTATGTGATGTAACTAAAAAATTATGGTTTTCGTAATTTTTCCTTTATCTATGCTATAAGACGTTGCTTCGTACCAAATTTCAAGATTCTGAGTTCACGGGAAGCACCCTGTAGGTTTTGATTCCCTTGCAAGTGTCGAAAATTTGCGGCATAAACGGCTGTATCTTTTGATTGCGTTGGCTTAGAAGTTTGATTTTTTCACAGCTTCAAGGGACAGTAGACTTGAGTAATTGATATAAATTTCAGCTTCATACCTCCACGCGTTTCTGAGAAAAAGGGTCTTGACAGACGGACAGACGGACAACAAAGTGATCCTATAAGGGTTCCGTTTTTTCCTTTTGAGGTACGGAACCCTAAAAATGAAACGAAATTTCATTTCTGATTTCCATTTAATAAATAATCCCACCAAAAACATAAATGTAAAAAAGGAGAGCCAAGTTCAATACAAAAAATATTCTCTGCTGTGGGCTTCGCCGCAAAAAGAATGGAGATCTGAGATTGAGTGCCAAGTTCTATGCAAAATCCAAATATGTATGCTAAGGGCTGACTTGGCTGGTTTTCCCATACGAATTATTATTAAGTACCTACTTTTACACAGTCATGGAAGAGCCTTATGTTCGATGGGTAGTTTCTACCAGCAAGCTAAATTTTCGGAATAATAAAATAAGAACCGAAAGGTAACAGGTTTAGAACATGCGAAGGCTATATAATTCGTATGGGAAAACCAGCCAAGTCAGCCCTTAGACTACATATTTGGATTTTGCATAGAACTTGGCTTAATTAACGTAGGTACCCTAAGTAATATTAGGTATTTATGTTAAGCGTTCATAATAGAATCTAATTATTTAAAAATTGCCAGTTTTTCATTTATTCCTTTGTATTCATCTAATTACCTATCTGCATACCAAATTTTAACTCTCTAGGTCATCTGGAACTGGGTTAGAGTTTTGGTCTATAGGTCAGTCAATGATAAAAACCGGCCAAGTGCGTGTCGGGCCACGCGCAAATTATAGGGTTCCGAAGTTGACGATGCCCACAGTACCTTTCTAAGACTTATTAGCATCTAGCTAGCCTGTGGTGTGACGTGCCCGCCCGACTCCCCTGCTGCTCGAGAAAAATCATCATTATAAGTTGGTCGACTATTACTCGTAAGTTTGTACAGCCTACTTAGCTCTGATAGTTTTCCTTTCAACTACGTTATATATGCCACAACCGTGATTTTTTTCAGCCATCCAAACACCACCATTTGGCTGGCAGGGGGGGGGGACACGTGACTCTAACAAAAAATAGCACTTTAAAGCTTAATATTTCACAAACGCATCACTTAATCAAAAAATGGTTTTAACAAACCCACAATATTTTTTCGAGACCTATTCAACGAAATGCCGCACCATGGGGTATGCAAGAAAAAAAAATTACATCCCCACTTTACGAGTAGGGGAGGTACCCTATAAAAAAAAATATTTCAAAATTGTATTGTACCACTTTGTCAGCATAACTAATATGCATATTCATGCCAAATTACAGCTCTCTAGACCTAAGCATCTCCGAGCAATAGTGCGGACAGACGGACGAACATGGCGAAACTATAAGGGTTCCTTGTGGACTTCGGAACCCTAAAAATGAGGAATTTTGGACATTAATATCTAAATAACCGTTTGAGATAAGCTTATGAAATTTAGAACACATATGTATCTCGCAAGTCTCAATATATGAGCCAAATTTGATATGTTTATGTAAAATAGTTTTTGATTTATGAGGGGGTCAAAAGTGGCTCCAAATGGTTCGTGTAATATTACACACGGTGCGGCTCGCCAGTTCTGTTTCTTGAACTTGGCTTGACACGCTCCCGCGTGTCTAGATTGAAATACATTATAACAGGCGCGTTATCAACTAACGAAAATGAAAACGAATAAATAATAATCATTTATTGTTTGCGATAAAATTTTATTTAAAAATGATAATTTTCATACATGTGTGTCTGTTTGTGTATGGGCGTGTGATTTAGAACAGGCCTCATAGGGGATATCCTGTGCGGAGCGTTTACGATGTAGGGTAGTTGCACAGGTCTTATAGGCCTATACATTGGTTCACTGTAGTAGTAATATTCATTGCTAGGTCCGAATGTGTACTGAGATACCCTGGTTATTAGTTTCGGTGTTGGTGGAGGAAGAGTGAAGTATTTTTCATGAGCGTCCAGCCAGCGGTGAACCTGAAAAAAAAAGATCTTTCATTCGATGGCTCCGTAACGGTTAAACATAAGTAAACTTTATACATACCTACATAATATTTATCTAAGGAAGAAGAAGAAGAATAAGAATTACATTTTATGTATTTATAACAACATGCATAACAATACACCAAAACAGAACATCCAGTCGCTATATTATATATAGCAATGCAATCCTTAAACATAATCAAAAAAAAATTTAGTCGTGCCTCTTGCGAGTTTTGATCCCGTGACTTTAAAAAACAAATTAAAAAAAACAACAATGCAATGTACATCTCTTATCTTCCATGAACATTACCTAATAAAGAAAAAAAACAATAAATTAAACGCCTACAACAAAATATTTAGCAACATGTTACAAGAAAGACAAATGACTCACAAATTCACAGCGGCACGGCGGCGGTAACTTCTCCTCGTACAAAACTGGTAGCTTCGGTATGAAAGCCATATTCACCTTCTGCTTTCGAGCACAAATTCGTGAATGACGTTTGTAATGAAGGTAACCCCTTTTTAAATAGTTATTTCTAATTTATATTTCATTATTGACCGTATCAATTAAGCAGTAATGAACGTTTAATACTCACTAAATACTCTTAATTAGTCAATGGGTTCCCATTTAAATCCTTTCGTAACCTATTAGTAACAGTTAATCAGTTAATCCTAGACGTAATGATGGTCCCTTAATCATTATGTCACAGTACAGGGTGGTCAGTGATTCACGTTCTTTCCACATTTTCAATGACATTTAAGTTGGGAGATTGCAGATCGATATCATAGAAAAAGTAAAGTGAACCTAGAATGACAACCTTCATAAAAATCAGCGTACGCCCCAAACAAGTGTTAAACGCGTTAAAATATTTAACGCGTTTAACACTTGTTTGGGGCGTATTTGGGGATTATATATATATATATATATATATATATATATATATATATATATATATATAATCTAGGTAGCCTGTATGACAATTTTAACTCCATGAGATTATGTACAGGTACAATTATCACGTAGGTATTAAGCACCCCCTGGATAATGCTAATAATAGGTAAAGAGCTTTTCCGATGTACGCCGCAATGTAAGAAGATTAACAGTCTATATACTTTGCTTGTTTTTGTCATTATGAATTGATTTTCATTGATCAAGGGGTATTTCCTAGTACCCGGATTAATGGTTATTTGTTACAAGTTTCTGCGCGCGACTTCGCCCGCGTGGCATTCGGTAATCGCCCGCGGGAACTATGCGTTTTTCCGGGATAAAAAGTAGCCTATTTCCTTTCCCGGGACTCTAACTATCCCCATTCCAAATTTCGTCCAAATCGGTCAACCGGTTGAAGCTTGAAGAGGTAACAGACAGACAGACAGAGTCACTTTCGCATATAAGTATAATATTAATATAGATAACCACGTTACGAGTAACCTTATAACAGAGTCTGTGGCGAGTGCACCTACTTATTTAAAGCTGAGCAAGCGAAGAGAGCTGCGATTCAAACACTAACGAAGCGGCAAAGATTAGAAAATAGACCCGTGAGCGTAGCTTACAATAAATGCACAATTGCATAAGACACGAAATTACTTTGTTGTAGAGTGCAATACGACATTTTTCACATCAATAGTGAACAGGGGCTCTGTTCGATGTTTTAAATAGGGAAAGATACATACCAATCCCTGCGCTCACGCGTTACATTACACGGCGAGCTAAATTGAACTTTAAATCTAGATGTTAAAGTGCGCCGCGACGCCTAGGGCTATATTCGATGTCTTAAATAGGGATCTCCCTGTTCCCTATTGGATCGCTTACGCTTCGCGGCGTTGTAACCGAACTAGATTTAAAGCAGCTAGATTTAAAGTTCAACTTGAGCGCCGTGACGCTAGCAGCTAGATTTTCGTGAGCTATCCTATAGGGAATACGGAGATCCCTATTTAAGACTTCGAATATAGCCTCTGGGTGCAGGTTTTGGGACGTCTCTTTCTCTATTAAAAACCCAGAATTATTGTTTGTTTCATTGAATTTTGACGACAGGTTTGGCACGGTTGGTAGTGACCCTGCCTTCTGTTCCGACGGTCGCGGGTTCGAGTCCCGCTCGGGGCAAACTTTGTCTGATGAGCACGAATGTTTGTACCCGAGTCATGGATGTTCAGTACCTATCTATATATGTATGGATTTCTGTATATAAGTATTTATATTGTTGTCTAGCACCCATAGTACAAGCTTCGCTTAGTTTGGAGCTAGGTCAATTTGTGTAAAATGTCCCAAGATATTTATATTTATTTGAATAGTTCTGAAACGGAAAAATAGGTCGAAATAGCGATTTAAATGACAAAATAACTGAAACTTGTGATCATAAACCTTTCGTATGAGATAAACTTTTTAATTACTGGGTTAATGCCCACCTCATTTCGTTATGGACATCATAAAGCGATGATAAACAACAACATAATGGGCGTAGTTGACCAACAAGTTAGGTTATGAGTTTAGCGAACAGGGCACAATAGGGCTCGGGACTTCGTACATATTTACCTACTAAGTTATTGTATTGTGAGAGGGGTGACATAAATTCCATAAGTTTGTCAGTATGATAGTTGTGCTTGTATAATTTATATTTGTTTTTTTAAGGTGTCAAACGCGCAAATTGGCTGACTTGCACTCGATTTTACCAAAAAAAAAAACATTTTAAATGGCCCAATTTTAACAACCAGCCTGATTCCAAATAAAGATAGACCCTCCCTTAATTTTGTCGACACAGCAAATCACTTGTAAGGTGAAAATCTACTACTACTACTACTACTACAACAGCCTATTTACGGCCCACTGCTGGGCACAGGCCTCCTCTTATCACGAGAGGGTTGGGCTATAGTCCCCACGCGGGCCCAGTGCGGATTGGGGACTTCACACACAACCTTGAATTACTTCGCAGATGCGTGCAGGTTTCCTCACGATGTTTTTCCTTCACCGAAAAGCACAGTGGTTAATTCAAATTGAATTTCGCACATAAATAATTTCAGAGGTGCGAGCCGGATTTGAACCCGCGACCCTCTGCATGAGAGGCGGTAGGTCAAACCACTAGGCCACCACGGCTTCTTAGGTGAAAATCGCACTTCGTTAATTCGTGGGTCTCATTCATAGACGTTCACAATAAGCCTAGGCGGGGTCAGCTGTCTCCCTTTATACGCCGAACGACGTTTAAGAGGGTTTACTCCCAAAGCTGGCAACGTCGCATATAGCTGTCAAATGTTCCGCTGTTTTTATTAATTTCTCAATATTGCTGAATTAAAAAGGATGATATCATTTTATGGTTGAATGACGCGTCTCGTTTTATATTTGTTGGTTAGGCATTCAAATGATAAGATTACATTAAAATGCGCGGAAAATGCGATGGAAAGTTTTCAAAAGATAGTACTTCCATAATCCTAAAATGTTCGTATTCCTATGATAATTGTTGCAATCCATACTTAACGTTTTATTCAACCATAGAGTAATAATTCATGTTTTTATTCAGTAATAACTATTCAGAAATTAATGAAAACAGCAAAATATTTGACAGCTATTTGCGACGTTGCCAACTTTCGGAGTAAACCCTCAGTAGGTAAAAACTTTACTGTACAAAATAAAAACACACAAATACACTTATTAATACAGAAAAGAGACACAAATACGAGGATGTTTATCATCTGGAATTTATTGACTCGCTTGGCAATCTCTTTGATACCGATTTCAACTTAAAAGGGAAACGATATTTCCCATCGATTCGCCTACAGATTCCCTTATGTAGGTAAACTGGAATTGAGCCGCCGGTAACAGAATAGATACTTTACGTGCCTACCTATAGGAAACGACACAATGGGTATTGAGTAAGATATTAACTTGGTATTACCAGTAGATTGTGAAGGAAGCCTTAGTTGCAAGAGCCGTCTTAGGCATTGTCACACTGTACACTGTTCTACACAGCTAGGCAACAAACAACTTATGAAGAAATACCTATCGACCGAAACAATACAGTTTATTTTATGGAAAAGTTGATTTATAGTTACTTAACATTTTTTTTATCCTATTAATCTATATCTATACCTACTTACTAATAATAATAAGTCTGTAGAAGAAGTCGCGTCTGAAACTTGAAAATTTTTGCGTAGTTCCCGCAGGAATGCTAATAATGAATTCCACGCGGACGAAATCGCGGGCAGAAGCTAGTCGTAAATATAATTAAGTACCTACTTACAATAAGCGTAGTCTTCAGTTATGATGTGATTACATAAGTACAATTAATTTAATCAAAACTACAAGCCTTAAAGTTACCGTTAGGGAAAATCGATTTATCTGGTTCTAAGTTCACTATTCGACATCTGATTAGACACGATAGGTTTTTGAACGTTATAATGGAAGGTAAAATGGAAGGAAGAAGGGGAAGAGGTAGACCACGCTTAACCTACTTTGACCAGCTGAAGGAAAGAGCAAATGTCCCGTCTTATTACGACCTAAAAAGACGGGCACAGGATCGAGAGACATGGCGGTTACTCCACCGGCAAGAGCATGGCTCTTAAATAGAAGAAGAAGAAGTTCACTATGACATTCTTCAATGTGCAATAAAGGATTATTTCGTACCTTTGTAAAAGATGCATCAATATTTAGGTCTTATCTTGCCTAGAAATAAGTTTGCACCTAAGTCTTCAATTCAGGACAGATTTATTTAGATACCTATTCAAAGATCGTAATAGGTATTCATAATTATTTATAGGTACACTTCGAAACAACCAAAATGCAATGACCACCTACGTGATCAAATCATAATATTTAGAATTCCATATATATGGTGGGTCAGAAAATATGGCAAATAATTAACCCACAGTATCGGCTATCGATTGTAAGTATATTGTATAGGTCTTGAATTTTTTTTGAGTCGGTAAAAAAAAAAATATATAGGATTCAGGCGTCGCTCACACAACCAATCCCATATATATTGTGGAGACTGGCCGAGTACAATCGGTTAGTTGACACATTCTCTTCCAAAAATAGGTAGTTTTAAGCGTAGTGTGTTTTGTTTAAGAGTGGGAGTCTTTTTATAATCATTGTAAAGTGTGCATCTCTCAAAATATAATATCAATTCAACTTAAAATCTATTATTCCTTAGTTAGACAGTATTAGGGCAGTAATAGGGCCAGTCTTCAAGAGTTAGATATTTTAATAAGCTAGACATCGTCTTCGTGTCTTCGGATTCCACCGCTGATCTCCGTGTCTGCAGCATCTACCTGAGCTAACATCAACCCCCCGCCACAATATATATTTTTTTTTTACCGACTCGAAAAAAATAAAAGACCTATACAATATACTTAGAATCGATAGCCGATACTGTGGGTTAATTATTTGCCATATTTTCTGACCCACCGTGTATACGTAAGTACTTGCCTACAATATACAGCTTTACCGGTATTTCACTACTTTTTAACCGACTTCAAGAAACGAGGAGGTTCTCAATAAATTCGTATGATTTTTGTATGTATGTTCCTCGATTAGGTACTCCGTTAATGGTGAACCGACAGCTAAGTAGGCTGTACAAGTTTCCGGGTCAGTATCGACCAACTTATAAGATGTGCACGGAAAAGTAAAAAATCAATATACAAACTTACTAATATAACGTTGTAAGCTGTATAAAACAGGTTCTAAATGTTAAGTTATGAGCCATGTACCTTAGTGTGAGCAATTTTCAATATCATTTCTAAATAAAAATTATCTATCGTAATGATAATTGAAAAACCATTGATTTTATTCGAGCGGCAGGGGCGTCGGGCGGGCACGTCATACCGCAGCCTAGTTAGTGATGCTAAGTCTTAGAAAGGTACTGTAGGCATCATCAACTTCGGAACCCTCTACATTGCGCGTAACCCGACACGCACTTGGCCGGTTTTCTTTGATTATTTTTTATATAACAAAAAATTAAAAAGATAGAAAATTTTCATGTAAATAGATTCATATAGATAAAAATACGTATAATTAATTACCCATTAGCTATTCAACCCATTATCTGAATGCTACTACTACTACAGCCTATTTGCGTCCCACTGCTGGGCACAGGCCTCCTCTCATTACGAGAGGGTTTGGGCTATTAGTCCCCACGCGGGCCCAGTGCGGATTGGGGACTATCTGAATGCAACTCAACTCATTATCTGTCATTTACCTACACTTTACCTATCGGGTTGCCTCATAGACATAAATAATACTTCGTATAGACTCGGCCTAACGTAGATCGCTTCGGCCGTCTACAGAACCGGAGTTTCGGAACTGGTTCCGTACGAGGCTTTTAAATTACTTGTATGGAACTGGTTCCCTACGAGGCTTTTTTTTTACCTGTATGGAACTGGTTCCGATCAAGTAATTATTATATTTCATCAGCCGTGTACGGAACTATTAACTATCAAGTATAAAAAAAAACGGAGCGGTCCACGTGGTCTAATTCACTTATTGTCCATTCCTCAACCGTCTATTCCCCGAATGTCTGTTCCCTGAAAGTCCATTCCCTTGAATGTCTATTCCCTGAATGTCTATTTTCCCCGAATGTCGACTACTAGTTGACCGGTAAGGGTCCACGCAGTCCGTGAATATGCAAAGACTTAGGAATGTGACTGGGTCGACGGGTCCCCGCTATGCGGGGCCCATATTTCTAGGTAGTTTGCCCTTCGGGCGTATATAGATGACTAACGAACCTAACCTACATTCACACCTTTGACCTAAGTAAGATATGTATGTATAAATAGTATAGGTACATATAAAGTAATCGGAATCAGTTACCTACAAATTACTTTATGAAGTAATCGCAGTCGGTTACCTAAAAGCACAGCAAAAGCCTCGATCGGAACCAGTTCCATACAGGTAAAAAAAAGCCTCGTAGGGAACCAGTTCCATACAAGTAATTTAAAAGCCTCGTACGGAACCAGTTCCGAAACTCCGGTTCTGTAGACGGCCGAAGGTACGTACATACATGTCATGTTTCCCCACTTCATTGGTGTCCAATCCAAAGTTAAACTTATATCGTAACACTAAAGCTGGGTCACATTTTAACAACAACGAGACGAGTTTTTAGATACTGAGAAACAGATTCGAAAAAAGTATTTTTAAAAACGCTTATTGTCACGCACGCTCGGTGACAGAACTTTGGATTGGACACCGTGGAAGTGGGGACATATTACGTGTACGTTAGACCGGGTCTATATTATTTACGTCTATTGGTTGCCTCAAATAACAGATGAGGCTATATTTTATATTTGACATTAAGGCCCTTCCCTGACCCAGCATCGTCAAATTGCTCATTTGAGATCATACTTTTCTAAGAATTGTTAAAAGTTAAAACTATGAAAAAAACATATGTTATATTTGATTATATCATCCTTACATTGAGAGCTTTCGATACACGTTTCACGAAACTTCGCTCGATACAATTTAATTCCAAAGTAACCTCTAACTCGGACCGCTAATCCAACTTTACTCCAGTTTATTATATCAAACAGTGTAAATTAATTATAACACAAAAAATATCCATATTATATGCATACATCGACAGCTGTATAAATGCCATTTTTTTAGACGGTATTTTTATAGAAATTAAAACGCGTTAAATACTAACCAAATCGGGCGTTCTGTGCGTAGCGCTTTCTCTTTCACTCGTCCCACGAGTGACAGTGACGGCTGAGCTGGGTCTATGTACGGCCTTAAGCCTCTTCCAAGATTCGCTTTTCAAATTATACATATTCATGTACACTTGGACTTGGCATTGAAGAATATTTTTCGTAACTAGTAGATAACTAGTAAAAACAGTACGTCACAAATTGCCCACATTGCCTTGAAGATACCTACACATTTAGATTCATTGTCATAGCAGACGAAACATAAAAACCGGCCAAGTGCGAGTCGGACTCGCGCAGGAAGGGTTCCTTACTATTATTATCTATAAAAACGGCAAAAAATCATGTCTGTTATATGGGAGTCCCCTTAAATATTAATTTTATTCCGCTTTTTTATTATTTTCTGTTATAGCGGCAACAGAAACACATCATCTATGAAATTTTCAACTATCTAACTATTGCGGTTCATGAGATACAGCCTGGCTATAGATGGACAGACAGGTGGACAGCGGAGCCTTAGTAATAGGGTCCCATTTTACACTTTGGGTACGGACCCTAGCCTAGGTAGGTAATAAAAAACACGGTTGTTTTCATCAAGTACGTACTTCTATTTCAAATATTGTTTACTACTACTACTACTACTACAGCCTATTTGCGTCCCACTGCTGGGCACAGGCCTCCTCTCATCACGAGAGGGTTTGGGCTATAGTCCCCACGCGGGCCCAGTGCGGATTGGGGACTTCACGCACATCTTTGATTTACTTCGCAGATACGTGCAGGTTTCCTCACGATGTTTTCCTTCACCGAAAAGCTCAGTGGTAAATTCAAATTGAATTTCGCACATAAGTAAACTTATAGGTGCGAGCCGGAATCGAACCTCCGACCCTGAATATTGTTTATATAAGTAAAATTGGCATAGGAAAGGAAAGGTTGTGATCAAGTCAGTACTACCTAAATGCCTATTGTATCTGGTATTCATGCAATCTACTCGATAAGGAAAAATGTTTACGTTTTTAAGGAAGTCCGCCTTGACGGAAATCGGAAATTCAAATTTGTTACTAAGGAAGTTTAACTGTTCAAATAAATAGGCTTTTCCTTTTATTTGAGACCATTGTTCAAATAAAATTACTAGGTAGTTTGGTTCTTGATATTTGGACACAAAGATGACATTTCAATAGTACGAGTATGTTGAGATCTTCTACTATCTAAAGTCCCGCGCCTTCACATTTCAAAACGCTTCAATGTATTTAAAAAGCACCACCAACACTCTCAACACATGTGTGCGTGCTGAGCCATCAACTAACCGTTGAGAGTGTTGGTGGTGCTTTTTAAATAATAATAAAAAAAACCGGCCAAGTGCGAGTCGGACTCGCGCACCGAGGGTTCCGTACAAACCTGTAAGGTTTACAAAGTTCGTTCTTTACGACAATCGAGTCATAACTATGGTATTTTTATTGCAAAATGAAATTCATAACATTACAATGGGGAAAGATGGAGTAGCATAAATTTAAGACAAAGATCTTTAAAAATATATATTTTGTAATGTAACTAAAAATTTAAGGTTTTCGGAATTTTTCCTTTATGTGTGCTATAAAACGTTGCTTCATGCCAAATTTCAAGATTCTAGGTCGACTGGAAGTACCCTTTAGGTTTTGATTCCCTTGCGAGTACTTGCGAGTTTCAAAATATGCAGCTTAAATTGCTGTTTCTTTTGATTGCGTTGACATAGAAGTTTGATTTTGTTACAGCTTAAAGGTATTATAGACCTGAGTATTTGGTATGAATTTCAATTTAATACCTCTACGCGTTTATGAGGAAATGGGTAGTAAGGTTAAAATTATTAAAAAAAAATATATTATGTGATGTAACTAAAAATTTATGGTTTTCGTAATTTTTCCTTTATCTATGCTATAAGACGTTGCTTCGTACCAAATTTCAAGATTCTGAGTTCACGGGAAGCACCCTGTAGGTTTTGATTCCCTTGCAAGTGTCGAAAATTTGCGGCATAAACGGCTGTATCTTTTGATTGCGTTGGCTTAGAAGTTTGATTTTTTCACAGCTTCAAGGGACAGTAGACCTGAGTAATTGATATAAATTTCAGCTTCATACCTCCATGCGTTCCTGAGAAAAAGGGTCTTGACAGACGGACGGACGGACGGACAGACGGACAACAAAGTGATCCTATAAGGGTTCCGTTTTTTCCTTTTGAGGTACGGAACCCTAAAAATTGAAGCGTTTTGAAATGTGAAGGCGCGGGACTTTAGATAGTAGAAGATCTCTATCTATTTATTAAAATTTGTTATTTTAACAAGGAACTCTGCTACACATAATTTATTTTAAAATAGTTATTACGAAGTATCACGTATTGTTATAACGCAAAAGGTATTGCAAGATTTTAGGGAATATCATTTTTCGTATATGCTGACTGAAAAACATATCTACGTGGTTCCAAAGAGGATCCTTGACGATGACCAACTCTCTAACGTTTGGTAACTGGCGCGCCAACCACTTGACGTCTTTTACGTCGACGATGGCATCACCATTGCCCACCATTAGTAAGATAGGCAAATTCGCTGCTGTCAAATTAAACTCGGGAGGTGTTTCCGTACCGTATATCAGTCTATTTTTCTCTTTCCCATAACTGAACTTCACGAACCTATCACTTCGACAACTTTGACTGAAGCGTACCATGTTCTGAAGGGACGTTCCCGTAGGGAAACGCTGCAGCATAGTCTGATACGTCGCCTTCGCAAGGGACCCAGGATGTGGAGAATCCACCCATCCCACCAACCACTCGCAAAGCGGCACATTCCGTTTACACATCTCATTAAAAATTGCCGTCGCCCAGTCTCTTCCTAACAGCTCTCCGTTACCCAATTTATAAAACACATCTAAATTTTCTTCAACGTTTCTGAACAACTCTCTAAAGAAACGCGATCTGGTGTTCAAATGTCTAGTAGCCGGCGCGAGTCCAATCATGAGCTGGATTTTCTTACAATGTCCAGGTCTTTCTGAGCACATCACGAAGAACGATCCTCCGCCTTGAGAGAAACCAATGAACATCAGTTTCTCCGCTCCAGTGTTGTACAAGACGTAATCGACCATGGCCGGGACGTCGTATTTTCCAATTTCGTCCACAGAGAAGTTCCAAAATTCTTTATCCTTATCCGGATCGAGGTGGATATGCTTCCTACCGTAGTAGGTGCCTCGTGGGTTCCCAACCCATGTATCGAAACAGGCATCACTAATGAGATACGGTAGTCCTGCATCCACGCCAGCTTCTAAAGCCGTGTCAGCACAAGAGAGCAATGGAGGCATGAAGAACACAGGCGTTACTTTCTTCTTCTCCTTACATTTCGCTCCTCTGGTGATCCTAAATATGGTCAGCACATAGCCATCGTCAGTCACGACCGTATGCTCTTCTGATGTGTACCCCTGTTCGTGAGTCAGCTGAGTAAAGTTGAGTGGAGTTCCATACTGAGCACTAACACTGAGCACTAATGTAACTAGTAAAACGTCGAATGTGACCAATGCCATGTCGACTACTGCCGAGAGCAGGTTCGGTAAACTTTACTAAACATTATGAATGGACTGTAAAAGGTTAACCGTCTGTTCGGTTGCTATCATGACGTCAGTAAAAATAATGTAAAATTAGCTGTAATGGCATCGTAGGTTTTTTTTTCTGTAATCGTATTTATAATAATAAAAGAAGTCCTTGTTGTTTCGCCCTACCGCCTCTCATGCCGAGGGTCGGGGGTTCGATTCCGGCTCGCACTTTTAAGTTTACTTACGTGCGAAATTCAATTTGAATTTACCATGAGCTTTTAAGTGAAGGAAAACATCGTGCGGAAACCTGCACGCATCTGCGAAGTAATTCAAAGATGTGTGTGCAGTCCCCAATCCGCACTGGGCCCGCGTGGGGACTATAGCCCAAACCCTCTCATTATGAGGAGAGGCCTGTGCCCAGCAGTGGGACGCAAATAGGCTGTAGTAGTAGTAGTAGTATTTTTTTCTTCCCTGTACGTCAATAACATTATTTCAATGTCAATTTATTATTTATCGGTAGACGACAATGAGCATGCGGAAAGGGTGAGGTGCGTGAAGTAGTTTTCTATAAGAAATTGAACCTTATGTGCGCCACTGGTATTGAAAGACTACCGGTCGTAATCCGCATCGCAAACGGATGGCCAAACGCAATGCCGCTGCAGAACCGGTCTTAAAGCGGGTTCGATCAAAAGTCAAGTTCATCAATGCTAACTTGGTACAAGGAGGGGCAATGATCGTGGATCATTACCTTGCCTCGAAATGCATTGATCATTTAGTAAATCTGGCATATTCGGCGAAGGAGTGAATTGATTAAAAGAGTTAGGTACGGATAGTCTGTAAATGTTCTTTTTTTTTCAATATAAATACCTAAGTCTCAACTGACAACTATGTACTAAATGTATTTCGGGATTTTTCAAAAATACTACGGGAATGGGAAAAACGGGAGTTTAAATGTTGATGATTATGCGCTATGAAATCGCCTTCAAAAGCTAGTCTACTATATAAAAATAAGACGGGTTTTCCTCCCTGACACTATAACTCCAGAACGCACGAATCGATTTGCACGGTTTTGCATTCGTTGGAAAGGTCTCGGGCTCCGTGAGGTTTAAGGCGGTACGAAGTCCGCGGGGTCAGCTAGTAGGATATAAAAATGCTACAGGTGACTCCAATTCGTGACTCCATACGAGCAACACTAGCACACTCTGTCGGAGGTAATTGGAAATACATCCTGCTAGAGCTGTTCCAGTGACTTCTAAAATATTGCGAAGTTCTGAAAAATAGTGCATTCTGAAAAGCTTTATCTCCGAAACTATTGGGAACATAGAGACGGTTCTAAATTCACATCATAGCAGATTTTGTCTTCCTTAAAAACACTCTAAGAAGGTACTATTAAAAACTACTCCTTTAGGGTCCCAAAACCAACCGACATTTTCTCTTTTTTTTATTTTTGTCAAGCGTTCGGCGCTCGAGGTCACAAACTTGTATTATACATCAGACCAATAACATAAACAAGCCTGCAAAAAATCAAAACTACCGGATTTCGCGCTTACTACTCCATACTTTCAAAAGACAAGGTTACTGGATCAAAAGCAAACCTATCGGCAATTTTATATTCCACGCAGATGAAGTCGCGGGACACAACTAGTTTTAGAATAAACAACCACTATAAATCGACCCGCGGTGTATCAATCAACTACAAAGCGATTTTTTTTTCACTCACTCTGAGAAAATAAGTAATGAAAACAGCATAGGTAATATTTGACAGCTATTTGCGCCGTTGCCAACTATCGGGGTGATTTGTATAATGGAATTTCATCAAAATCTGTTCACTATGTTCTATAAAAAGTCGACTCTCATCTTTTTGCTGTCCAACTATGCCCATGTTCAGGACGTTCCATTAAATACTCTACCTATTGTCTTATGCATCATTTTGCTCAATGGTTTTCATAGGCGCTTGATTTCTTTAATACTAGCTTCTGCCCGCGTGGAATTCGGTTATCGCGTTCCCGCGGGAACTATACGTTTTTCCACCAATCTATTAACTACTGGTTAACCGCTTAACTTAGATTATTTGTATGAATTTGACGTGAGTTAAGAGGCTAACCCTAGGTTAGTGGCTTGGTGCAAGTGGGCCTTAGACACTACTCATAAAATCCATCAATTAATCGCGCTGGCAACATTAACAGAATGCTGTTCGGGAAATACCAATTCCATGGCAGTATCTGTGCGGTCACGGTCACTGTCGTTTGACCAATCATGGAGCTTCGGCTGCAGTTGTACGACCAATTTCGGCCAATCACAGTCCTGCTTGAAAAGGATTCGTTATCACTTTTCTGTGATAAATCGTGTGCGGTGTGCTGTGATAAATAAGGCTGATAATGAAACAAAATTGTTTTACGAGTGAAATGAGATTGTTTCGTGTGTGATTGTAATTGTATTAGATTGACTTTTAGGTGAGTTCTGTTATTTATTTTCTATTACTCTAAGGCAGCGGTTCCCAACCTTTTTTTGACCAAGGACCATTATGATTGCGTTACCTTTTAGCAAGGACCACAAAAGAAAGTATTGTTTTATTACAGTTGGCCAAGAACATAAGTAAATAATAATATATTTATACTCCTACTAGGCTTTGTTTTTTGCGCACTGGTGCTTTTTCCTTTTTCAACTTCACCCCATTAGAGTTTTACTTTATTATATTTTTTTCGCAAATTAAAAACAATGAATGACATTTTTTCATTGTCACTTGTCCAAAACCACGCGGGCAAAAGTTAATGTTTAACATAAACGTCCAAAGTAACATTAATGAGCAGTGAAAACCTGTAACTTTTTAGTACATAGTATATCAATGAGTTTACTGAGTTCGCATCTTCTATACAAGTTCAGGAATTCTTGGATTGATAGGCTCTTGTCATATTGTTTCGTCAGACGCTTCCCACCTACCGGTCACCTCACCGCGTTCTCGTTCACGTACATTCAAATATGAAATCTGTCGCGGACCATATTTTAAATCTCGTGGACCACTTGTGGTCCGCGGACCACCGGTTGGGCGGGTTGGGAACCACTGCTCTAAGGAGATAGACAAAAAGGTCTTATTTTCCTGATGATCGAAATATTGCTCTTACAAAATAATATCAAATCAAAATCAAAATATTTATTCAGCAAATAGGCCACATTTCGGCACTTAGACACGTCACTTTTAGATGAATTTACCAGAAATGAATTTACCAGCGCGTCCAGACCCATTGCTTGACAAGAAGCGCCGCAACAAACTCAGCAGAAGGCCTTTTTTCAAACTTTACAAATACAAATTCACGTTACATTTGCATTAGGTAATATACGTATAAAAATACATATAAAAATACATATATAGGTACATACTAAAATTACATTTAAGGGATTTATAGTCCCTAACTTAAATTTAAATCTAAGATCTTAGAGATGGTCTTATACTTATTAGGTACAAAATTTTATGAAAAACATTAATTAATGACAGTACTTATGTATAACTAAAAAGAATAACAATAATCATAAATGTTTAGAGATTGTATAATAGTATACCTGGGTCAATCAACTATTTCTTGTTGTTATTCTGTCCCGTTGTCCAGGGGACAAAATGAGAGGGGTTTCTTAGAAAACCTGTTACAATATAGAATTCTAAGACGCTTAGAAAGTGCTTCATTAGGGAAAGGATTGAAAATGGCAAAGAAAGCCCACATTTAGTGTATTTAAACCCACAGAATAGCAGTTTTAAAAAGTGGCCCAGGGGACAGTAACCTGGCAACTATGGACATAAAAAAGTTGATTCACCCACCTACGTCTCTAATACAACCCAACAACATTGATACGATCTTTCCTGGTAGGTTACCTATTATTCTAATGCCTGTTTGATTTTAGTATTAGAGTAGAAGGTAGGTACTATTGTCATACATTTTGGTCATCAGTATTTTTTTCCAAACGGCTTTTCTTATCATTGAAGACAGTTAAGTAGGTACTTCCATTTTGGACGTATTGTATTATAAAAAAATCTCAATTAGGTATAAGTGGAACTAGATAATGAAGTGCATACCTATCTGAAAAATACATTATCTTTGACCGAGATAACGGAATTATATACCTAATGATTTTAATGATTATGATAACGGTTTGGTATCAACTTCTAGGTACTAAGGGAACTATCTTACCTATTGTTGAAGCACTTTATGATTATTTTGTTTTATAGGTACCTGTTTTTATCTCTTACTCTAGTGTACGGAGTACGGTCTAACAATAATTCGTCCTTTTTTCCACCTGCCCATGATATAAATACAATAAAATAATATACTTCACCAGGTATACATGACATGACAGTCCGGTATTCTGTAGTAGTGTGGGTGTCACTGGCCTATTTGCTGAATAAGTATTTTGATTTTGATAGCACGGGCGACACACGGTCACGTCACGGCACGGTCGCCGTGCCATGTGAAAGCTGTCATAGTCGCTCATACATTACTACTTTACAAATGTGTGCATATGAAAAGGCACTTACGGTTCGGCCACAACTTCGCGCGGCAGCGGCGGCCGTTTTACAGACACATTGCGCGCGCCGGTTGCTATCCAATGCGCGGCGGGCGTCACGATGGCGCAATGTGTACGTAAAATGCCGGCTGAGCGGTGAATATCCAGTATATGGAGTGTGGAATGTGTCTTGGTAAGGAGCGCAATCTTATATGGCGAAACAGTTGAAAACGTGTCCAGCGGAATTGATAAGCAACAAAACAAAACACACTCACAACCGTTTTCGCTGCGTTTTCGCCTCAGCAGCGCCATCTGAAGGCGCTACTGCAGACTATCCACCTAGGTAGCTTGACTGGAGTGGCGACCGCAGCGCGCCCAACCTACCCATTTTTGTGTCCACTTTTGCAACTATAAAGATTGCGCTCCTTCAACCATCCATAGTCCGGTAGCTGACCGTAGATATTACCTACTACGCAGGAAGCACGTTACAACCGTCATACCTACTAGAGAAGAAGTGGACATGAGCGGTGACTACAGAAGAACTACTTCGTCAGGTTCCCGACACTGCGGTACGTCCTCACGTAGAGTAGGCAGTAATCTATATTATGACGAACGACCATTAACCCTATCCACAAAAAATAAGTAAGTATTTCGTAAGTTTTATGTACTACATAAGTACAATGAAATGTACTTTATAAGGCAAAGGTCTGCCCGACTTATCTATCCACACACAGCTAAAACTACTGGGCTGATTTGAGTGAACCTTAGCAAATAAATAGTTATTGTGACGCACTTTAGATATCCGCTAGGAAAATAAATGGAAATTACCATGGAAGAATGAACTACACTTATAGTGTAGGAGGAAATGTCATCTTGCGATCTTTATATGAAAACCGCTGTCGCCAAACTCACACTACTGTATACTAATCACTATACTGCAACACTATGCTATCTTGCAACTGACGTTGACGTATATCTGTCACGGCAGTGATAAGCAGACTAACGTCTAACTACTTCAAAGCTGCCGTATCCGACTCAATGTTGGCGCGCAGGGAACGCCCACTTGACATTTCCTCCTAGTTCATTTTTCCATGGAAATTACACCACAGTAACAA
This sequence comes from Aethes cnicana, assembly GCA_963971205.1. Taxonomy (NCBI): domain Eukaryota; kingdom Metazoa; phylum Arthropoda; class Insecta; order Lepidoptera; family Tortricidae; genus Aethes; species Aethes cnicana. Next base: position 2,932,893 of record OZ020279.1, on the reverse strand, counting down.
TCCGCCGCAAAGGGGCAAAAAGCGAATTGTTTTTTTTGTTTTCTATATTTCATGGCTAAGCCGCTGAACTACTGGAAAAGACGTAATCCGACAAACAAATATCTGATACTTTAAACTAGCTTGCCTTGTAGATCTCATTTTTCAGCTACCTATTTTCAGCTTCAGGTCGCCTAAGTTCTGATACGTAATATAATACTGATAACTTTCTGTACTGCATAAAGAGATCGGATTTGTTATTTACAGATTTTCAACCGACGAATACGAACTCCAAAACCTCGCAAGCTCAGGTCAAAAGCAGCAACATCGAAATATCAATAGGTAAGTTCAACGTTCATAACAAAATTAACGTCCTCTACGTGTAAAAAATACTGGAAATAAATATGTAATTGGCCGTAACTAAGACAGCTTATTTAGGTCCCACTGATGGGCGCAGACCTCACTTTGTAATTACTGAGTTTGGGTTACGTGATCACAGGTAAAAATAGGTATATACTACGTACCATACCAGTAGCGGAAGCCGCGGTGGCCTAGTGGTTCGACCTACCGCCTCTCATGCAGAGGGTCGGGGGTTCGATTCCGGCTCTCACCTCTAAGTTTAATTATGTGCGAAATTCAATTTGAATTTATCACTGAGCTTTTCGGTGAAGGAAAACATCGTGAGGAAACCTGCACGCATCTGCGAAGTAATTCAAATGTGTGTGTGAAGTCCCCAATCCGCACTGGGCCAATGGGAAATAACGGTAAGGGCGAGTTGGACGCGAGTTGCGCGCCGGCTTGATTCCGTGGCCATTCTGTATGTAGTAGTACCTACTATTAAATTATATTCTGTGGTCACACCACGACCTGCGGCGAACGTGCGCGTCTTACTATAGCAAAGCCGGTCGGAACGTGCACTCACGCTCACACGCGCACGTATTTGTACAACATGATATTTTATGGCTCGTTTACATGAACGGCGTTCAAAACGACATTCACGGGCGCGTTCACAGGCACAGGCGTGTCAAACAGGCTGATTTTGAACGCGCTCGTGAACGTGAACGTGAACGCCGTCGATCGGTCGGCTGTCGGTTTCCTATCGGTTGCTCGACAAAGATCATTATATGTTTACATGCACGCCGTTCAAAACGACGTTCAACGGGCACGTTTACGAGCCCGGGCGCGTGTATGTAAACGCACTATTAAGGTACAGATTACGTTCAGTTTGAGCGTCGTGGTGTACCTAGGTACTTACTTTTTTTATTATTTAGAGACCAACCAGCAACCATCTGACCACATGCGACTTGCTCGTCACCACGGCATCGAGAGATCTCTCTTCGAGCGTTCGATCCTCAATGACGTGTACAGTCGGCAACTCGGCTTTGTCCACTCCACTAATCATGTGTACCCGCCGCTAGGAGACACCCCAGAAGAGTTGCCCTCCGTACGGGGCGTCGTTGACAATCTGTACGTCTTAAAACATGAACAATATATAATGGTACGTTTCAACTGTGTATTATTTAATCTAGAATCTTTGGTACAGGTTTACACAACTTAGAAGGCGCGTGGATTAAGCAAAAATAGGCTCTGCGTCAACGGCTCAAGTGCTTTGCCGCGCGCCTTTTAAGTTGTGTCGTGTTGGACGTGCCTATTATAATTGGAATAGGAAATTTTAATTCAGCCATTTCTACCGCAGACCGTTGTAGCTTAGAAAATTAACAACAGCTCATCAGATAACGCGATCGTGTTCCTTTAATTTTGTAGCATTTAACAATAGTATTTAACTATTTTTGTATGATAAATATGAACGTTGAGCACCAGTATTATAAACATGTTTTTTTTAATAATTTCTAGATTGTATTATACGATGTTTGAAATTTGATACAGAGTGAAGTTTTAGATGATTAAGATGATGATGTAGGCAATATTAGCTTACTAAAAGACTTTATTTCTTGTTAGAATGAAGATGACAGCTGGAGCCGTACTGCGCAAATGACTCTGCTGTTGGCACAATACCTGATTCAGCAAGACTACAAACCAGACGACCTCATTATTTTGACTGCTTACGACGAGCAAATGATTTATATGGAAAATGTAAGTTACTTTGTTTAATTAACGCTTAATTAATTTTTTTTTCAAATTATTACACTTTAGGCATTGACCTTATAATAAGCATTACATATGGACGAACAGTGCCTAACAGAATATGTCAAAATATACATGGTGGGTCAGAAAATATGGCAAATAATTAACCCACAGTATCGGCTATCGATTCTAAGTATATTGTGTAGGTTTTTAATTTTTTTCGAGTTGGTAAAAAAAAATTGTATATGGGATCGGTTGTGTGAGCGACGCCTGAATCCTATACAAAATATTTTTTTTTACCAACTCAAAAAAAAATAAAGACCTATACAATATACTTAGAATCGATAGCCGATACTGTGGGTTAATTATTTGCCATATTTTCTGACCCACCATGTATAGAGCAAACTGACATTAGTAAATACGTTCCAATATAACGTCTCTTTATAATAAGGCCAATCAGCCCGAACAGCTCGGGCACCCGTTTTGACGGGACCATTTTTCTCCAGCTGATTGTGAATCCTTACTTATAATAGATCAATGACTTCAGGTTATTGTTTTGGACTTAAATTTCGCTCTACGTTTGCTAGTCATTGCCAAAAAAACAATTGAGAATCTATTGTAACAGTCCTTGCCATAAGAAATCCAGGAACGTTAAAAGGTCATTAGAAACAGGTTTCCCTTATTGGATTACATTAGATCCATTAATCAAGTTAAATCCAAAATATGTAATTACATATACACATATACACTTTTTGTGTAATTACATAATGTCCTTGACTGTGTGGTGTTCAATAAAGTATATTGTATTGTAATTGTATTGTATATCATTTAACTAAAAATGTATAGCCACAGTCTACTTTTCTAGGAACGAGCTCTCTACGCAAACGTAACCAAAGTAAAAATGTCCGTTGTTGAGGACTATGGTGGTGAGGAGTACAAGATAGTTTTGCTCTCATTGCCACTGCTAAAGAACAGTTTTACAGAAGAAATCAGATTCCTCGCAATGGAGATGAAGCTTATTATGGCTATTTCTAAAGCCAAAGAAGGTAACAAACCCACTAAAATCAAAATAAAATAAGTCAATGCAAAGACCATCATGCCGAGACTTTGAACCACAGAGTGGACACGGCCTATTGAAGCATGATTTCGAACCAAATTCGAATGAAGTGTCAATGTTTGCGTGCGAGAATTTCTGTGTGCGTGCGTGGACGTGTACACTTGTGAATGTGTGTGTACCAGTACGCGAGCCAATGATTTAGGTACTCGCCATTTCCGGATGAAATAAATGACGGTAAGGGCGAGTTGGGCGCGAGTTGCGCGCCGGCTAGATTCAGGCGGGTGATTCCGTGGCCATTCTGTATGCAGTACTATTAAATATTCTGTACCTTGAACATTAATTTCATTAATTTGGTATTACAATATTATGTGCGTTTTAACTGACATATTTTCTCATACAGGTTTCTACATGTTTGGAGATATGGAAGTACTTAAAAGAAAGTCACCTTTGTGGAGCCACATAGAAACAATATTAATGAAGAAAGGCTCTATTGGACAAGGATTGAGGCTGAAATGTGCTAATCACGGCTTCCAAGTAACTACGGTTTGTCATCGCCATTGTATTTACCATCATCAGTATTTGAGCCGAAAGACCCAGGTCTACCAGCTGTACTATGCTTCCCATAGCTTTATACAATACATAAGAAAGTCTTCGACGTCGTTAGATTCATTCTTTTGAAAAATCCTCAAATAGTTCGGGAGGAGACCGTATGGAACCAACCTCATCTGAAACCACGATGAGACCTATGGCATAGGGTCAGAAAAATCTGCTTTAGCAGAAATCAAAAGTTAAATCAACCCGAATCACTAGAAGCACTAGAAAATCCACAACTTTCGGTCCCAAAAAAGGTGCCAGTTTACCTCATCTGATACCACGAGCAGACCAATGGCATCAGTTTCCAATTTACCGTTAGATACAGATTCAGTCAGTCTGCTACTTTCGGTCTTGCCGGAAGTACTTTTTAGAGCATATCAAAGGTGTAAATTTTCGATCAGACCACGATCGGATACGTGGCATAAGATGCGATCATTTGATTCTTGCTGAGGCGGTTTTTTCTGACCCTATGCCATTGAACTTATGGTGGTGCCTATAATATGAGGTTGTTAGTGGTAGGACCTGGTGCTGGGTCCGTCCGGGGTAGTACCACCATTTTTCCCCACTAACCTGCCAAATAGCAGTGCTCGCACTGTTGTGTTCCGGTAGGGGGCTAAGGCAGCGGGTGAATTTCTGGCACAGAGGCATTCCATCTTAGGCAACGCATTCGAGATCTTATGATTTCTTAATGGGGGATCATAGGATTTCGGTGTCCATGGGCCGCAGTGACATCATGTGGGCTGTAGGAATAAAAAAAAATTGGTTCCATGCGGTCCCCTCCCGGATTAAAAAGGCGTGGGTGTCCTCAACTAAAAATCAACTCTATATACCATTATCATTATCAGTCTATGTGCATCTTGATATCTAAAGCATGATCAGCAGGGCAGATGATGTTTAAAGCAGAATACCTTTATCTATACGTCCATTTTGATTATGTTTTATGTTATTTCAGATCGAGAATGTGACCGACTTCACAAAAGTCCCCGAAGGCGGTTGCCTCCGGGACTGCAAGTACAAATTGTCATGCGGACACATGTGCCCACGCATATGCCACGCTTATGACATCGCTCATTCCAATATCAAGTGTGATAGGCCTTGTGAGAGGTCAGGAAATATTTTATCTACACCCGTATCAAAACTCCTCTATGCTATGATGCGTTCAAAAATCGACAGTACCTACCGTAATTTTTTCAACCGCAAGTTTTGTCAAAATCAATTTCCTATTTGTGATAATAAAGTAACCATAATTCATTTTAGAACATCGAATTCGATGAGGTAATGAATAATGTTCATATAATCACATATTCGAATGACAATCGGTGGTATTTGAATTGTCGCCATTGTGGGCAGTTATTGATGCATCTTCGATAATTTAGCAGTTTTAAACTATTATTACAGAATTATATATATAGACTTTATTTAGAGGAATAATTCCGCTGAGACAACTTTTATTATTCTTGGATGTTTAAGTAGTAGGTAACTTATTTATATATGTCTGTATCTAACTAAGCATGAATATCGTTTCTTAGCACCAGTACAAGCTATGCTTATTTTGGGTCTAGCTAGTTCGATAAGTGTGTCTTATTTTCCGAATTTGTTTTAAGAATTTACCTACAGAAAAACCTACTAGCTACCACGAAAACATTCGCAAGAGTCTATCCACTTTTATTGACATGTTTTAGAAAAATATGCGAAATCCGAGACCACAAGTGTACCCTGCCGTGTTCTTCGGCATGCGAGCCGTGCCAGCGGCCTATGATGAAGGGTCTGCCATGCGGGCACAGGAAGGAGGTACCGTGCCACTACGAGGCTGGTGATCCTAGGATCTACTGCGAATTTATCGTCACCGTTACCTTGCTAGACTGTGGACATGAGGTGAGATATATTATGGGCACTGGGTGAACACCAAAATACTGCTTGTAACTTAAAAAGGCAAGCACGAAATAAATTATCTAATTTAGACACTAAAACAGAATCTGAATCTGACGAGCTGTCGGTAGGCCTCCAACAAGATGGAGCGACGACCTCGTGAGGGTCGCGGGAAACCGGTGGAAGCAAGTAGCACAGGACCGGTCTAAGTGGCGAGCCTTGGGGGAGGCCTATGTCCAGCAGTGGACGTCTTTCGGCTGAAATGGTGATGACGGGAAACTCAAACACAATATGTAATTGAAACAGAACCTAAACAACAACAAGAAGAATCGATATCAAAAAGAAGATACTGCTACTGTGGAATCAATCAAAAATTTTTTTGACCAACCAATATGGCGGTTCGACGTGACTATTAGTCCGGGTCCGACTAAAAGTGATTTTAAAAAATATTACAAGCCTTAGGTCCCTTTTGAGAATCAATCAAATATTGAAAAGTGCCGTCCGTGGACATTGTAAGTGTTAAAACATAAAATAAAATGAACAATACAAAAGCAAGGCTAGTAAAGTTAGTATTAGTACCTACCTACCCGCTACGCACGGAACGCCCAACGATTTCTACAGTAGGGACAAAAAATACCTGATACTGTACCTGGTTGGTTGTACCTGTTATTATAAGATAATAAGTATCAGGAAGAAAAAAATCAGGAAGAATTTTGCCTATCCACATTTTCAGCGGGTCCCAACTGTACAAATCGTTAGGCCTTACGTTCTGCCGATACTTATTAGTTGGTCGACTTTTATTTTTATGTTGATGATGAATAGTGTCATTATAGATAGATTGTATTTCTAGATTAGCAAAGCGTGCTCCATGAAGATATCCGAAGTGAAATGCACCAAAAAGTGCATGAACAGTCGCCTCGACTGCGGTCACTCATGCCTCCGCACTTGTCACGTCAATGACGATCCGGACCACGAGAATGTAAGGCTTTTATTATATTTTCGTCAATATTTGAATCAACATGTTTTTTTACAAGCTTTTATTTACTTTCACCTGTCCCGTTGCCTGTAATGGAAACTTGCAAGTTAAATTTGATCCACTTACCGGTTTCCGATTGAACTGAAATTTTGCACGAATATGTAAATCGCGTGACAATGCAATATTATGATGACGTGGAGCTGATCTGATGATGGAGCTGGAAGGTTAACTTAACCCCATTGAGTTTGGGCTCGTTTGATTCGTCTTGAAGGGTAGATGAAGGATTTACAAAGAAAAGTACAGTCAGCAATAAATTCTTGTCCCAAAAAATTTAATTTTTGAATATTTTTTTCATGTGTTGGTCTGACCAGCACAGCCCACCTGATTATAAGTGGACTCTGTGAACTTTTGACAAAAGGAATCATAAGATTGCTAATACACTTAACAGCAGTGAAAACGGGTCGCTTTGTATAGGATTTGCCATACAAACTGATCCGTTTTTATTGCTGTTCAGTGTACATTGCTAACCCTGACCAAGATTAAATGTCTCTGTGCTGGTAATTTCACCGACTTTCTTACCCTACTTAAGCGTACCTGATAGTTTGTTCAGTCCGCTATTTGACCCAAAGCCATAGTAGTTTATGTAACTGCTACATAATAAAGGTCCTTAAAACACGAGTGGGGTTTTATGAAACGAGCCGTTAAGCAAGTTTCATAATAATATCACACGAGTGTTTTAAGGCCTAATTATGTACAGTTGCATACACAACTTTATCTACGCTCATTTTATAAATCCTCTAAGATGCTTCAAAGTCAAAAAGAAATTGATTTTGCGTTATGACGATTGAAATAAAGGTGTTTCCTTGGTCCAAGTATGCAGCACAACTTCTTGAAAAAAAGTGTTCATACTATTGACATTTTTGATTTTTTCAAGAAGTAGTGCTGCATACTTGGACCAAGGAAACACCTTTATTTCAATCGTCATAACGCAAAATCAATTTATTTTTTTTACGCGAAATCTACGGCACGGAAAATTCTTAGATTTTTTTCTCTTGATTCGGAAGGTTATTCCTATCCATAAAAAAATAATTGAGCACATTGTCATTTTTCACCCATACCCAATTCGAATACATTAGTGTCTCTCATTCGATTTTCAAAAAGCATAGACTAAATTAGAGCCGATATTTGAATTTGGAACAAACTTTCGCTCTGTCTGACTGAAAAATTAGGCGGGCATTGCTGTTCGAAGATGTTCGAAATTTGAATGCTATTAGACAATCGAATTCGATGGTCTAATACAGCTATTAGAACATTTTCACAGATAAGAAATCTGTTCTAACTAAACAGTTTATCTTAATGCTGGTCATAATTTGCGGTTTTTGATCGCATCATAGAGGGTTTATGATATGAGTGTAGATAAAATAGTTTAATTAATGGATACAAGGTAGACCGAGGCAAATAATTAGAGATTACACATTAATACACATGAATGAATTGCGAAACCGATTATCTTATGCTAGTTACTGTGTGAACGAAATATAGGGTCAAGCAAAACGTTGTGACGATATTTTTACCCACATAATCAGCTATCGATGTTTTTTTCGAGTTTGTAAAAAATATATTTGTATAGCCTAGTATCGGATTGATGGTGTGAGCGATACCTGAAACCAATAAGTACTTTTTTTTACCAACTCTAAAAAAAAACCTAATGCATGCTTAAAGTCGATATCGTTTTGCTTGACGCCATAAACACTTCCCTATCTGAACGTATGAAGGCAAAAACATTATCTACGATTTTATTTCAGTACAAATGCGAAAAGCCGTGTTCAAAACCAAAGAGAGGTTGCACGGCAAATGCGGAATGTGATCTTCCCGACCACCAATGCCCTAAACGTTGTTACGAAGAATGTCCGGATTGTAATGTTCAGGTAAAATTCAATCATCAGTTCTAATCCTAGTCCATATTAATATTATAAATGCGAAAGTAACTCTGTTTATATGTTTGTCTCTCTGTCTGTCTGTTACCTCTTCACGCTTCAACCGCTGGACCGATTTGGATGAAATTAGGTATGGAGATTGTTGGGGTCCCGGGAAAGGACATAGGGTACTTTTCATCCAGGGAAAACACACAGTTCCCGCGGGAACGCGATAACCGAATTCCACGCGGGCAAAGTCGCAGGCAGAAGCTAGTAATATTATAAATCAGAAAGTTTATTAGATAACATATGGAAAACCTTGAAACTATGAATATTGGGAGGAACTTTCGTTAGTAAGTAAACTAACTTTTCTACTGGCGCCCGCCATGTGCTGGAAAGGTTTGAGTGTTTGGATGTTTGTTACTCAATCACGCTAAAACGGCTCAACCAATTTTCATGGAATTTGACACACGGATAGTTTCTAACCTGATTTAACACACAGACTACTTTTTATCCCAGAAATCATCCTTTTATGGGGTAATAATGGGGATGGAAGGTTAGTATGAAATCCCTTGCCAATGAATTAGCGGGTAAAAAGCTCGTATGACATGTTAAACTCTTCTATTACTGACTGACTTTGTGACTGATGAGTGATGTCCGCGTACAGCCGAAACTACTGGTCATAGTGAGATCGTATAATATTTACTTCCCACCTAAATACTTACCACCAAATCAGCCTATTTACGAATAACTGCTAGGCACAGTCTGTAAGCTGTAATAGGTATTCAATTGTGTGTTATTTCACAGGTTATAAAGCTATCCTTGAAGTCCTCATCGTGCAGGCACCCTAGGCGAGTGGCTTGTCATGTAAAAGTAGATCAGGTGCCGTGTCTGGAGAAGTGCGATCTTTTTCTACCTTGTGGGCACCCTTGCACCAAACTCTGCTGCGAACCATGTGGGGACTGCCAGTTTATGGTATGTATATAAAGTGTCTATTTTTTCAAAATTACTTGATTCGCAATTACTAAATTCGATTTCAAATACAAATTCAAATTCAATCATTTATTCAGCAAATTGGCCACATAGGGGCACTTTTATACGTCAGAAAAATAATTTACCAGCGCTTTCTAGAGCCGCCGCAACAAACTCAAGCAGAATGCTTTTTTCAAAATTTCTACATAGTTACAAAATTTCCATTACATGTATAATAAAATATAAAATAAAATATACATAGGTACGTACTAAAATTATATTGAAGGGATGTATAGTCCCTAACTTAAACTTAAATCTAAGATCTTAGAGATGTAATAGTCTCCAAGGATCCAGAAATTCATCATCATCATTTTATCTGAAAGACGCCGACTGGCTGGACATAAGCCTCCCCCAAGTCTCACCACTCGGACCGGAAGCTAATAGCACAGCTGATTGAAATTTGACAACCGACTGCCCGCGACTTCCTCCGGTTGGAATGGGGCTATCGCGTTCCCGCGGAAAATTTGCGTTTTCCCGGATAAATAGTACGCTAGCTTACGCCAGCCTTACGTCAGCCTTTTCGCTTAGGATAGCTTACGTCCTTCCAAGGGACTCCCGACTATATCCATAAAAAAAATCTTTCAAATCGGTCCAGCGGCGGTTGAATCTTGAAGAGGTAACAGAGAAACAGAGCTACTTTCGCATTATTTTGACGTCCGGATTGGTCCAGTTGGTAGTGACCCTGCCTTCTGATCCGACGGATGCGGGTTCGAGTCCCGCTCGGGGCAAACTTTGTGTGATGAACACGAATGTTTGTACACGAGTCATGGATGTTAGTATTTATATATGTATGTATTTCTCTATATAAGTATTTATATCGTTGTCTAGCACCCATAGTACAAGCTTTGCTTAGTTTGGGGCTAGGTCAATATGTGTGAAATGTCCCAAGATATTTATTATATTTATTATTATTATTATTTATTTTGTAAGGTATCGATATCCCTGTATAAGTACTGGTCTTTTTAACTTCGGTATTATTTTAGGTGAAGAAGAAAGTGCCCGAGTGCCACCACGAGATAGAAATAGCTTGCAGCGTGAATCCGACCCGCGCGAAGTGCACAAGCAAGTGTGACCGTACCCTGGACTGCGGGCATGAATGTCCGGGGCGCTGTAACCAGTCCTGCGAAGCAATTACGTGCAATAAGATCATGGAACGTAATTTCGACTCTCCCTGTGGCCACAAGGTCAAGCTCCCCTGCCACGCACTAAACAACATTTTGACTGGTAATTATGGATAATAGTTATTTGTGCAACAAGAGAGCAAAATTGTTTTTTGCTTCGAGTGCCATGTTTGAGTCCTGAGCTAGCGAAAGATTCTATAGTTGAATCACGAACGTTTAGCGAGTTTTAACTTCATTTTAAGTACTTTTATTTATTTTTTCTTCGCATCTTACTGAATAATTTTGATCTAGAATAGTAAATTTATCACGGCTTAGGCCTTTGCCTTTTCCTGATGGAATTGACTGATGGGAATAATGGATTAAAAAAAAACAAGTTAAAGAAATACTTTGTCTCACTGAGTGAAACAAACACGATTTTGCTCACTGATTTCTGACAGCAAAGTCTACTTGTTCGAGCTTCTGAGGTGAAAATGAAATAGCTTCATTGGTTCGTACAGATGAAGTGAATAAATATTTGTTATCGAGAAGTCTCTAAAATCGTGTGAGTTATCATCATCAACGATGTAAACCGAACTGACCCGAATTTATTTAATCGAGAGCGCCAGAAGGAGGGTTTTTTTTAACAGAATGCATGTTTTTCGAGTGCCTGTAAAAGTATGTGTATTTCTTTGATACGCTTTGTAGGCTTCATGGATTTTAGCTTGTGATGTGAGGTGTCGTCGTAGTTTTGTCTCAATTGTGAAAGTGGGTAAATAAAAAGTTTGTAAGTAATCGGGTTTGTTTTATGTTATCAAAAATCGAGTTATTTAGGTACTTTATTTTTGCTAACTGAATACTTATGTCAGCTATGTAAATTCACTGCCGCACTGTAATAGATTTCGCTACGAGAGTTAGGGTACAGAATATTTAATAGTAGGTACTACATAACTAAGGTCTTAAGCTGAGAAATAACACAACAGCTACATAAAGAACGGCTATCGGTATAAAGAAAGAACAATAGATTGAAAATCTGGGTGTTGCATGGCTCGTTGTTGTGTGCGTGATATTTTCAACTCTCATCGCCAAATCTATTAAAAGGAGGCATACTTACCTACGCACTATGAATTCTACAGCAAAATTTAACAGATATTGGGGTGAGTGGCAATTTTTTTCAGATGGTCTCAAGCCCGCTTAGAAAGCATACGTGCATTAAAAAAAGTTCAAGTTCACTATAAGATAGTCGTAGCTTTGGGGCTGTTCAATTGACACCGACTTCACAGGCTGTCGGAGTTTGAAGTCGTTTCTATTCTTTTTTTTTCGGCTATACTTTCCAAACATGTGTACGATGGGACGTAAGTCTCACTGTAGTCCTTGAATTTGATGCCAAAATCATACACATACTAACAAATTTCGAGGAGTTCCGTCATTTTTTCATGGATCCCATCATCAGAACTAAACCAAATTATAATGAGACCAATGCAAAGGTGCCACCTTTCGTTTAAAAAAAGAATCATTGAAATCGGTTTATAATTGACGAAATTATGCGTAAATATATACCTACGCGTCGACTTGGGAACCTCCACCTTTTTTTTCGTCTGTTGAAAATTGAACAGATTGAGTGGCTGTTTCTTGCAGATGGCCTCAAGCCCGCGCTGCTGGTACGGTACTGCTCGGCGCCGTGCGGCACGGTGCTGCGTTGCGGCCACGCATGCGGCGGGTCCTGTGCGGCATGTCTCCAGGGCCGGTTGCACGCGCCGTGCGCTGTCGCATGCGACAGAGTCAATGTCTGCGGACATCGGTAATGATCACTTGATTACGCATAATAATTATACATTACGCATACGTAGAAGTTAATAATATGTAGTAGTACGTAGAATTCGATGGTCTAATATAGCCATAAGAAGATTTTCACAGATAAGAAATCTACTAACTAAACAGTTTATCTTAATGCCGGTCATAATTTGCGGTTTTTGAACGCATCATAGATGGTTTATGGTATGAGTGTAGATAAAAGGATTTTAGTACGTATATTTGAATGTTTAATTTATTTCTTCCCGATGTTTTATAAATGTGGTAATGTAAAATAATTACTGATCTCTGAGGGAGGGAGGGAGGGAGGTTCGGTCAGGCCTCATTCTACTACCACTAGTACTACAGCCTATTTGCGTCCTACTGCTGGGCCCAGGCCTCCTGTCATCACGAGGGGGTTTGGGCTATTAGTCCGCACGCGGGCCCAGTGCAGATTGGGGACTTCACACACACATCTTTGAATTACTACTGCGAAGCTTCTGCGTGCAGGTTTCCTCACGATGTTTTCCTTCACCGAAAAGCTCAGGCCTCATTCACTTCCTATGAAATGTCAAAATACTTATACGGATTATTATGTTCGGAATATTGATTTGACACGCCCATACCAACGCACGTTTGCTTGTTGCATGTTTGTTGTCTGTTGTATTTTGTTATCTATTTTATTGCTATGAAACTTCTGTTAAATCATTTTACATCACCCTTGGCCGTAAAGTGGGATTTACTGCCCGCTACGCGGAGAGAAAATCTCACTTCTTGGCCAAGGCAAGATGTAAAACTTTTGACAAACCACGGGCCGTAATTTGTAAAGCCCCAGATCGCATATTTATGGCCCTCACCTTCGGTTCGGGCCACAGAAACCTGCGATCTGGGACATTTACGAATTCACCCTAGGTTTGTAATGTACTATAATACAATTATACTAACAATGATATTATGGTTAGTAGATATCGGATTTGCACCGGACAATTAAATTGAATTGGTTGTCATATTTCTAACAATCAAATCTACTAACACGCCTAAATCTTGTAGATACTTGCTTCATAACTCGAACTAAGAAGTTTCAATCAATTGGGATCAATTGACTCCCCGCTTTGCATGCCTTGTCACCCGAAATCCATGATACAATTCAAATTCAAATTCAATCATTTATGCAGCAAATTGGCCACATAGTTACACTTTTACAGGTCAGAAAAAGAATTTACCAATAATATACATCGCCAGGTATGACAGTCCGGTATTTTGTAGTAGTGTGGGTGTCACCCTTGCGTTCATTCGCACTGCCGTGTGTTGCAAGTGGTGTATTAAAATAATCCCCGACCCCCATGTATCCTGTGAGTGTTTCATTAAATTTTTACGTTCATTTGTTTACATCACCCTTGGCCGTAAAGTGGGATTTTCTGCCCGCTACGCGAAGAGAAAATCTCACTTCTTGGCCAAGGTAAGATGTAGAACTTTTGACAAACCACGGGCGGTAATTCGTAAAGCCCCAGATCGCATATTTATGGCCCTCACCTTCGGTTCGGGCCACAGAAACCTGAGATCTGGGACATTTACGAAATCACCACCCTAGGTCTGTAATGTACTATTTTAACTTGTCCCATTTTGTGTGCTTAAACAAGTAAATGACAATTGTAATGCGCAAATAATTCATTATAACGGCAGCGAATATTTCCTTCATTTTGTTTCATTGCAATAAAGTGGCAACTCGACTTTGACGTAAGGGTGACACGTCACCCGGATCGGCAGACCTTGTTTTCTTAGATCATGTCCGAAATCTCTCTTTTCCCCCACAAAGGTGCAAGGAGCTGTGTCACGAGAAGTGTCCTCCCTGCACCGAGCGCTGCCAGCTGAAATGCCAACATTCAGCCTGCAATGAGCTTTGTGGAGCTCCGTGTACACCTTGCACGGTACGTACATATATTTTACACGAATTTTTTAATGACAAATATATGAATACTGTCCTGTGTATTTAAGCATAGAAGAAAAGCCATGATGCTTTTTTTATGACCCCTACCATAACAAGTTATTACTTATATACACGGTGGGTCAAAAAATATGGCAAATAATTAACCCACAGTATCGGCTATCGATTCTAAGTATATTGTATAGGTCTTTATTTTTTTTTGAGTTGGTAAAAAAAAAATGTATATGGGATTGGTTGTGTGAGCGACGCCTGAATCCTATACAATTTTTTTTTTTTACCAACTCGAAAAAAATTAAAGAACTATACAATATACTTAGAATCGATAGCCGATACTGTGGGTTAATTATTTGCCATATTTTCTGACCCACCATGTATAAGGTTTAAATAATACCTATACACCTACCTAACCTACCTTACCTAGGAGTCATAAATTATCGTTTTCAAACAAGACAAAAATAAAATTCTGAATGCTAAAGAAATATGAAATAAGGAAACTTAAATTAAACTCAGATTAGTTTGAGGATGACGAATTTAGTCTAAAAATATTCCAAGTTTTTATCATCAAAATAGCTTCTGCCCGAATCTTCGCTCGCGTGAATTACGTTTATTACGTTTCAGTGGGGTCTATGCTATTATCTGGTATAGCCTATGTCATTCCTCGGCACTCCTATCACCGTATAGCACGACACAACTTAGAAGGCGCGCGGCGAAGCTCTTAAGCCGTTGACGCAGAGTCCACTATAGCTTAATCCGCGCGCCTTCTAAGTAGTGTTGTGCTACCTCATCTAAACCGGTCCAGCGGTTTAAGCGTGAAGAGGTTACAGACAGAGTTACTTTCGCATCCGTATAAAATACTAGCATTATAAATGCAAGTAATTCTGTCTATCTTTCTGTCCGACGGCTGGACCGATTTAAATGAAATTTGGTATGGGGATAGGTTTATTTATTTATTTATTTCAACACAATTACATTTGTCTTTACAGCTAAACAATATAAGCTACAGATTCATTATAAAACTAAAGTCTTAATAACCTAAAACTATTACTAGTTAACCTATTTTTAGTTGTAGTTTGGATGTCATATTTTCTTCAATATCTATAGGAGCCCGAATGCTGTCGCGCATGCGAGCATTCGCAGTGCTCGCTCGCTTGCGGCGCCGCATCCGCGGCGTCTGCGGCGAGCCCTGCCCCGCAGCCTGCAACATTTGCGACCCCGAACACTTCCCTGCCGACTTAACAGGCCATCCATACGATGACGATGTCAAGTTCGTAATTGAATTTCGTACGTAATTAACTTGAACTTTTACATTATTCTGTATCTATGATTTGTTATTTACCAGTTCTGAAACTGTTTTACATCGATCGGGCTTAAAGGGGGTAATGGCGATTCAGGCATAGAGTCAAAGCTTTAGCATCTGGTAAAGTTCCTGAGCAGCTGAACATTGTATCTTCAACTAGCTTTTTACCGCGACTTCGTCCGCGTGGAATTGGGTTAGAGCATACAAATTTTCAACCTAATTTTTACCTTCAGGGTGGAATTTTCAAAAATCCTCTCTTAGCGGATGTTTACGTCATAATAACTGTTCTATTAATGTGCTTTTCAGTCCGATTCGTAAAGTTGTTCTTCAGATAGATCAGTCAGTCAATCTATCCCCTATGCCTTTAATGGGTCTATTTAGATTGCATTTTAATGAAGTAAACGGGAGCTATTATTGTTATATCAATTGCACTTAACTTCTGACAACAACCACTTATTTTTGAAATAGCTACGTGATAAGAAAAAATAATATTTATACTATTTCAGACTAATCCAAATGCAAGACTGCCGCCATATTTTGGACGTTGACACCTTAGATCGTTATATGAATAGCAAGTTGGAAAATATTCAGATGAAGGGATGTCCTTTCTGTCGTAAGCCTGTTGTCAACACGTATCGGTACAAAGACATCATCAACAGACTGATTAAAAATGACATAAATCCAATCAAGGAAAGAATATACGGAACATTGATTCAGAGGCAGGCGGAGAGGAAAATGCTATTGGAAAAGGTTCAGCGTTTGAATCTAAAAGTCGACCACAAGCTGGCTCTAGGTAAGTATATTATTATTTGTGAAAAACTAAATTAAATGTCGTATGAAAAACTATTTTGCTCTTACTAAAATTTTGTCTTTTTTCAGCTCACACAAACTGGAAACCTGCTTTCAATTTAATTGAAAAGGCCATTGAAGATAAAACAGCATCATTGAATGATTTGAAGATGTACCACAACAATTTAGACTTGCTCCAAAAGGTCGGTGAACATTTCATGAAATACAGGGAGGGAAAGTTGAAGATATTGAAAGCCGAGAAAGAAGAACTGGTCAACTTAATTTGTGACATTTTAGTTAATAATCAGAAAATGAGCAAACAACAGCTGGAGGATACAGGGAAGGAAATAAGGCGTCTCAACTGTTTGATTCAATTGGCTGCAATACTTGAGAAGCCCAGTTATCAGAGAAATAAGAATGAGACTACAGTTTTAGAAGCCAGTGTTAACGCAACAGAAGCTGTTCTGAACTGGCGCGTATTCGATGATACAGCAGCAGTATTGAACTGTATTGAGAAATTACAAGATGCAGTTATTTTATCGGATATAGACAGTAAAAAAGAGCGTGAGAGAGTTCCGAAGGGGTATTGGTACAAAGATCGGAATGGTCATTTTTACTGCGTGGACGAAAAAGGAAGGACTCCAAATAGAGAGAAATAAAATGTTCTAGAGTAGTTGGCCTGAGCACAGACGTGAGGATATATGTATTTAATTGGTAATAATTAGTGATTTCTAATTCATAGCAGTTACGAGAAAAAACATATTTGATTTTTATAAAGATTTAATTTAATTGCAATCGACGACCAAATTAAGCCTCGCTTTTAAAACACAAATCATTTACGTATCAGCTCTAAATTTATGATCAAAGCTAAGAAACCAACCGTAATGATTCGAATGGATTGAATTAAGCAGAAAAATGAAATGGAGAAAAATAAATATGTCTATCGATCACCAAACATTTTAACGTTGATGCTTGGTATAAACACAAAAACTGAACATTGGAAGAAAAAAAGCAATAGGTACCTATTCTGATAAGTTCTGATTTTTTTTGTTCAATTTAAAATTTTCTTTAAGTAAAATAATGAATGGAAATTGATAAGAAGAAACATAAATAACACGTAGTTGGAATTGAAATTCTTAAATAAAACGACCTCTTTTTGAAGAACCACCGTACCATACCACGTGTATAATAGTATACCATATTGTGAGTATTATATAACGCCCTATCGATATGACTGTTAACACCCGATCGTTTAGAAAACGTTCAGCTGACCCCATAAAGCCTTCGATAATAGATTGGGTAGTAATTCTCTTTAGAAGGCGCGTAAAAATTTAATGACCCTATATTTTATTGGGGTGCACCCGTACTGATTTTAGCACTACAGCTAAGCTGCGGATTAATCGGCCATTTTGTTTATTGCTTTATCAATCGCTTATCGAGTACAACTTTCGTATTTATTCCATGTTGCTCCGTTTCGTTTCCATACTGATATATTTTTTATAACCAATCATGTACCGTAGTCAATAATGTTATTACTTCTATAGTAAAAGTATATGTACTTATAAAATATGCAGCTGAAATAAATGTGTGTTTAACTTACTTTATCTTTCAATAATTTTATTCCTTAAATTAGATTTATTTCAACAACCAGCCTGTTTAAACCAATTATAGCATAGACGTAAATAATATAGACCCGGTCTAACGTACACGTAATATGTCCCCACTTCCACGGTGTCCAATCCAAAGTTCTGTCACTGAGCGTGCGTGACAATAAGCGTTTTTTAAAAAACTTTTTTCGAAACTGTTTCTCAGTATCTAAAAACTCGTCTCGTTGTTGGAAAAATGTGACCCAGCTTTAGTGTCACGATACAAGTTTAACTTTGGGTTGGACACCAATGAATTGGGGAAACATGACATGTATCTACGTTAGGCCAGGTCCATACGAAGTATTATTTATGTCTATTAATTATAGCATACCGAAGTGAAGCAGACAGAGCCATAAGCTCCTACTTTTATTGTAACAATTCTTGTTCTTCCAAAATATTTAGAGCCGAAGTAGTATCAAAGCGCTTCCGGTCACCGGAGAGGTAATTTTGATGTGCTACAGAGCAGGGTGCTA
Organism: Aethes cnicana; assembly: GCA_963971205.1. NCBI lineage: Eukaryota > Metazoa > Arthropoda > Insecta > Lepidoptera > Tortricidae > Aethes > Aethes cnicana. The sequence goes on along the minus strand of OZ020279.1, from coordinate 2,914,350 downwards.
ATGAGTAGTGACACTGACGTCATCAATGTACGAATTACTTAATATGTGATCTCTGCTTCTGCAATCTCTGAAGTGAACACACAATAAACATACCAACAAATAAAGGTATATAACTAAACACACGTTCTCCGACTTCGCAAGGTAATCCCAGTTCTGATACGCTGAACCTCGTTTCGGATCCATTTTCCGAACAGCAAAAATGCGAAGCTCGAGTATAAACCCCTTTTACTCCGTGTTGTTGTAATTGAATTTCGATCTTGATGATAATAGTATGGTTTTTCGATGATAGGTGCTTTTTATAATGAAATTATATCAAGATTGCTTTTTTGCGTGATAGAATCAATAAAAAAAAGGTAATTAAAAAAAACAACTGCGTAAAAAACAAAAAAGAAAAAAACAAGACTACTTACTAGTTCAGTAGTAGCTAGGATTATGTTAAGTAATATTTACCGTCGCCATCATATCATATCTTCAGGGACACTCGCGCAATTCAGACGAATCGATTGACGTATGATTCATTAAAATCGACCCACGCGTTTGATCTCTAGTGTGCCACAAAGGAACAAACATACATACATACATACATACATACATACATACATACATACATATATAGACAGGTAAACACATAAACCTCCTTTGCGGTGCGCAGTCGGGTAAAAATGAGGATATCCCCAGTAGAACTCGCTCTCTCTTAGCGTGCCACTTCAGTCCTGTAGGCCTTCAGGCCTGGCCGCTAGGTTTTTATATGCCTCTCGATCCATCGCGACTCGTAACAGCTCCTCCACGGATGAAACCCCGGTCCATAAATAAATAAATAAATATCTTGGGACATTTCACACATATTGACCTAGGCCCAAACTAAGCAATGCTTGTACTATGGGTGCTAGACAACGATATACATACTTATATAGAGAAATACATACATATATAAATACTAAACATCCATGACTCGAGTACAAACATTCTTGCTCATCACACAAAGTTTGCCCCGAGCGGGATTCCAACCCGCGACCGTCGGAACAGAAGGCAGGGTCACTACCAACTGGACCAATCCGGTCGTCAACGGCGAATCTTTCGCAGCCACGACTTCTTTCTGCGGTCAGAGCGTCTTTTGCCTTTTATCTTGCCCATCATTATGAGTTGTAATAAAGCTTACCTCTCGTGCCTGATCACGTTACCTAAGTACTCAATTTTTCGCTGTTTAAGAAGAAGAAGAAGAAGAAAGACATTTATTCGCTGCACAGAAGACACAGTTTACAGCAAAAAAAAATACACAGAAAATTCACAAAAATAATAGTACAAACACGACAACACAAAAAAAAAAGAAAAACATAGGAACAAGTGTGTGTGTGTGTCTTCACGGCAGCGGAGAGGTTGCTGGCTCAGCATAAATGCTGAGGTGTCAAACACCTGCAGCGGTGATTTTCAGCCAACACCTAGGTGACCCACGGAGCGCTATACAAAAACTAAAATGTAGTAAATAAATAAATTGAATAATTATTGGTATTGGTAAATAATATAAATAGTAATAATAATAATAATAATATAGCCAGTAAAATATGTCATATAAAATATGTTTGATGGTCTGCAACATCAACCGGGGCATGTTGACGCAGTAGAAATAGGGTCACCGAAGAATTGCGAACCTTAAGTGGCAGTGGGCGAGGCATATTGCTCGCAGGACTGATCGATACGGCGGTACGGCCAGAAAGTTCTCGAGTGGCGTCCGCGAACCGGGAGACGAGCTATCATTTAGGCCTCCATCGAGATGGAGCGACGACCTGGTGAAGGTCGCGGGAACACGGTGGATGCGTGTGGCGTCAAACCAGTCTGAGTGTACCGCCTTGACGGATGCCTATAATATTGTCCAGCAGTGGACGTCTTTCGGTTGAAATGATGGTGATGAAAATTCATCGAGTATATGAAAAACAAAATAACATTAGATCACACCAGGAACTGCCTTTTCTCAAACATGCAATGTAATATTTATATTATGTTCTCCTTATTAGCCTGGGAAGTATCACGTCTCAGGCGCGGCTAGACAATTGGTCTATAATGAAATTTCATACAAACGTTGCTGGCCTAGGCCGGCAACTCACTTTTTTTTAATTTCCATTTGATACATTTGTGACACAGCATCTTGGCATTCCGCCATTTTAAAAAAGCCACAAGCAATATTTACTCTATGGTTCGCTATGACATTCTGCCAATACAGCTATTAAAAAAAACATGAACCATATTTGCTACATAGCTATCGCAGTTTTATTTATGTAAAAAAGACAAAATATATTATATATAAAATGTTATTTTATTTATTTCGCGGCATCGGCGGGGAACGGAAGTTGTCGGCCTCGTAACTCACCGGCCTCACTTCGTTCGGCCGTATATAATACTCGGCCTGCAACATCCTCCTTCGCGGCCTCTGTAGTAATGTACTATTAAATAAAGTACTTAAGTATCTACTTACTAAGACTAAGTAAGTAAGTTTAGACTTAGTTAAAGTGAAACTCATCTATGCGAATTCATGCTTGATTTTTTTATCAGGAACTTTTGACTCGTGGAGTTACTGCTCTTAAATCATAAACTTTGTGATAAAGGTCGCATTCATTTTCGTTGAGATTCCCCATCAAAGATTTTAAATAATACATTTACAGCATCCATCAGTCTTGCTTTAACCCAGTTTTATGGAGTTAAATCGAATCAGTCCCGATCTAAGGAGTTGTAAATAATTGATTCGGCCTGCATTTACCCGGCGTAATAGGATTAGGCGGGTCTATTCTCAACTCTTCGGGTAAGCCAGGTAAACAACTTGGTTGTGTTTGTGATATTCAATATTGTTTAATGTATTCCGGTCCCTAAGACCGCTATTAAGTATCAATCTGAGGAAATAGGGCTTTTTGGGGCAAACAATGATAAGTAATGCAGCATTATCATTGAATTGTAGTTAAGTATTGTTAGAGAAGATCCGTCTTTGTCTCGCTTTAAGGTTGAACTAAAACTGTACCAATTTGCTGTTATGCAGAGTACTAATGAGAATAAGAATGTATCGTTTCAAAATGTCAATAGAGTCACTTATCCTTTAGGGGTGACTTAAGGTCCTTTGTATGAGAAACACAGAATCGAGAACTAATTTTCGAATAGATTTAATGGACCGAGACCAGTTGGCACAAGACCGGCCAGAGATGCACTCGTTTGTCTGGAGCGTTGCCAATGCCGGCTGTGTGTAGTTATCGACAAACGATGGCAATTAAATTACGTTATCGCCACAGAAAACGATTTTTTGTTCTTTATTATTGTCTGGGTCTAATTATCATCAATCATCATCATCATTTCAGCCGATAGACATCCACTGCTGGACATATGCCTCCCCCAAGGCGCGCCACTCAGACCGGTCCTGTGCCACTCGCATCCACCGCGTTCCCGCGACCTTTACAAGGTCGTCGCTCCTTCTTGTTGGAGGCCTACCGACAGCTCGTCTACCGGTTCGCGGACGCCACTCCAGGACTTTCTTGCCCCATCTACCTATACTAATCTAATTATATTAGGTACCAAATATGTAGATAGCGACATTCTTAAATGTTTGTGTGCCAGCTCATAATATAATGGTTTGACTCACATATAAGACGTTTTGGCACATACCCTGGACCCTTGGAGACTATACATCTCTAAGATCTTATATTTAAGTTTAAGTGAGGGACTATACATCCCTTCAATGTAATTTTAGTACGTACCTATATGTATATTTAAAACATGTATTGTAAATTTTGAAAATTTTGAAGAAAGGCCTTCTGCTTGAGTTTGTTGCGGCGCTTCTTCTCAAGCAATGGGTCTAGGAAACGCTGGTAAATTCTTTTTCTGACGTGTAAAAGTGCCCCTATGTGGCCAATTTGCTGAATAATGATTGAATTGAATTTTGAATTTTTTGAATACAATTTGTTCCTTCTGATCTTACCTCGTCTTGTAGTTGCTAGGCTGTTGTGTTATAAGTTGCATAGCATAGGGTAACATTAGGGTAACAGGCAACATTTTATTTGTGTACGTTATGTACCTATGGTTGTAGTTTGTAGTTAAATAGGTACTCACTATAAAGCTAAATAGTTCAGTTCTTTTTGACTTATTGTATCTATTTCCTGAACCTGTTTTTTTTTAAGTGTTCTAGAGATTTAGATTTAGAGTTAGATTAATAATACTTAGTATGTCTTCATTGGGCTCCGCGATACAGGCCCAGAGCCTAGTGCGGAAACCGCTGCCAACTACTGTAACTTTCGTAAACCAACTAGTTGTCCTATTATTTGTATGACTGTATTCTGCATACTGTATTCTGCGATGGACCGACCAGATCAAGTCCGCTGTTGGCGGACCATTGCATGAGTTGCACCAGAATGTCTGCCAATCGACAGAGATGGCGCGATGTCATACGGCGAGTGACATCTGCGCCTAGCGGTGCTAGCAGTTGACCACGAACACTCTGTAAAGAGTGCACCGAAAGAGAAGAGAAGATTCTGCATATTTTTCTGGTAAATAAACATTATTCTTATTCTTATTTGCGAGGCTGTCGCTCACTTGGGAGACTTAGGTTTCATTAGGTTTAGGCTTGGGTTTCTTTTATTACTGTTAGGCACACTTGCACAAAGTCACTAACCTCAGATTAGCCTCTTAACTCAGATTTAGTTGTACCTATCAACTTAACTCAAGTTAAGAGGGTTTACTCCGAAGGTTGGCAATGTCGCAAAAATAGCTGTCAAATATTTCGCTGTTTTCATTAATTTCTGAATATTACAGAATGAAATCCTGATTTATCGCTCTATGGTTGAATAAAAGTATGGATTGCTACAGTTGTCATTCAAGGAACACGAAATTTTTAGGATTATGGAAGTATACTATCTTTTGAAAAGTTTCCATCGCATCTTCTTTGCATTTTAATGTAATCTTAACATTTGAATGCCTTTCCAACAAATATAAAACGAGACGCGTCATTCAACCATAGAATGAGAAGTTCTTTTTTAATTCAGTAATATTGAGAAATTAATAAAAACAGTGAAACATTTGACAGCTATATGCGACGTTGCCAACTTTAGGGATAAACCCTCTTAACGACTAATCCGAGGTTAACAGCGTTGGTACAAGTCGACCTTAGTCAACTACATGCTGACCCGGCACCATATTTTATAGCGACTGTATGTTTTGTTCCAATGTAGGTGTATAGTTTTAGAGTCAAGTTTAGGAGAAATACGTACATATACTTACAGTAAATTTTTCTTTATGTTCCGTATCGTTTTTACAGTCCCCTCAACTTATTGTATTTTTTTATTTATTTTCAAGTTACAGACGCGACTCTTTTACAGACTATTATAAGTAGGTACAGCACGACACAACTTAGAAGGCGCGTGGTGAAGCACTTAAGCCGTTGACGTAGAGTCTATTTTTGCTTAATCCACGCGCCTTCTAAGTTGTGTAAACCTGTACAGATTAAGATTAGTTATGATGAATGCCGCACGCTCAGTCCCGCTGAATGCCTAGATCAGCTTCATAAAGCGCCCTCATTTTCATTGACTTCTGCCCATCGAAGGTCACCGCTCAACACCGTGCCGATGCCTGTATGTATGTATATTTCTTTGGCACGCTCTGTAGCCTCCAACGGCTTGTGAGGTGTCGTTAGATTGTTTTTGACTGTGAGAGTGACAAAATTTTGTATGCAGTCGGATTTTTTTTATTTCATAAATCGAGTTACTTCTTCCTTGAAGTGAGTCCCTCAATTTGTTCCTTTGTTCATGTATTTATCAACTGTTTGTCAAATCCGATTCATCATGTTGCTATAAAATAATAGCTTCTTCGCCCACGTGGAATTCGGTTATCGTGTTCCCGCGGAAACTATACATTGTTCCGGGATGAAAAGTAGCCTTTCCCGGGAAGTAGTTGGGGAAATATCTCCATGCCAAATTTCATCTCAATCGATCCAGCGGTTGAAGCGTGAAGAGGTAACAGACAGAGTTACTTTCGCATTTAAAAATTCATATGGATATTAAAATATTAATATTAAATGTATTAAAATATTAATTAATCAATATGGATTTCATAATACAACTTGCAAACGCAACTATGGGGTTAACGAATAAAACAACAGGTATAATCAGCAGTAATATTTTAAATTGCTTTGAATCACAATTTCGTAGTGTTTATAGATTATAATAATTACAAAGGAAGATTATTTCTTGTTCAAAGTACACTTCATCCAGAGGATTCAACGTCTCATACTCTCTTAAGTCCAATCTCCAAATATAAATTTCTCACACAGCAGTCATAATAACAATAAATGAGATAAACTAAAAGACATCATCAATATATACCTACAGTGATATAAAGTTATTTGGTAACTTTTAATTGCTTATTATATGATCACAATCGAAATCAGGATGCCTTTTGTGAAAATGATCCTGCATTTTGTCAGAATCCGTGACACTGTGAAGATACTAAGTTCGATAATCCAGATCTCAAGTAAAAGCTCCACCCTATTAGATGGTCTTTGATTGTTGGCAGTAAATACTAGCATCGACAAATAGTTCATAATTAAACCTCTAGGAGTCCGCTGCCTCCACGGTTTGACTTCAAGAGCTTACAGGTCTCATTCTGACTGCAGCACTCAGACGGGTGAAGAATAGATTGTGTGAAAAGACAGGTCGTCTCTCTTTCACCAAGGCTTTCCAGGACACGACCTTCAGCAATAAATGAGGAAGAATAGGGGATTTAGAAAAATTGCTTAACTGAAGTGGCAATTTCCGATGGAGTGGGAAAGTTTTGGAATAGAGGTAAGGTATTGTATGACACACTATCGGTAAGCCTACTAGATAGAGAAATAACTTGGTGACGTTCTGGACTCGGGTGGGATCAATTTATATGGCAAACCTCGGGGAAGCCCAGCAGTGGACATCTGTCGGATCACTTGATGATGATGGGACGAGTTCAATCCTCGCTATTATTTTTTTCATTTGAAACTGTAAATCCTATTCAAACATCGGTAAAACCACAGACTTAATATTCTGTGGGTAAAACTTTATTTTGAGATTGATATTGAACTTTCTACTTACTTGAGATCCGTGCATTATTCTGTTACTTAGTGTTATACCAACCTCTACTCCTCTAAAGCATCTTAAGGGATACGTTTGCGTGTGATTTAGAAGTTATGTAAATGTCTTTGTTAAAAAGATTTAATGGGAAAAATCTATCATCATTGACATTTAGAATTTCTGAATAGACTAAACAGAAGATGATGATTTTATTGCAAACTGTGCGAAACAGAAATATTATAATCATCGAAAGAGAATGGAATTGAAACAAGTGGCAGATGATTAAAATTGAGATGTTCCATCCCTGCTATCAAGTGGCATTGAAATTTCAAATTCCTGAAATGATTGATGAAAAATAATTGACAATATTTAAAGAAGAAGGAAAAGCATGTCATTGACGTAATAACATGTCACAAGTGGGAAAGAAATCAATGACTGAGAAATTTAACTAAGTTCACCTACAAGATAGCACTTGATTAGCCAATGTATATAATTATATAGATAAGTTACACAATATGAAACGATTTTTTATTACTAGTCTGCCAAAAAGCGATCATAAAGTCCATCCTCCGAAACATTCTTAGCAAAGTCAAATACATTATTAATATAATCATTCAATTTGGACAATTCACAATCCTTACAAATAGACATCCTTTCATACTTGGTGTTTTAGAAACCTTGAAACTGGCAGTAACAATTTCTTACATTTGCTATCATCGTGACTTACTAACGTGCTGGCTACTCGTAGTTTCCATTTAGTAAGTACTTATTCTAGAGTAAGAGATGGTAATTTGGAGTTAGGCCCCTATAACAGAACAACCTCAATTATTATTTGAGTTAGAGCTTCACAACGTTTGATAGGTGCTTGCAAGTCTTCTAATATATCTTATATAAATGGAATTTGCACTTGTCGCACCATTCTTTTCAAGTAGAGAAACTATTGCAAAAATTACTTGGCCATTTCCAGCACGTTAATATTTAACAATGTTCGCTATATTATGGAAAGCTTATTACGCTTCACGTTTGCGTATGACAAAACTTTACTTTAAAAAATAACATCATTAAATTTGCTATCAAATATATACGCTACAATATAAAAAAATGTTTTAAGCGATAACACTACACTAGAATAAGGGTTGTAACCATCTTCAGCACTTTATATGATAAAGTTACTAACTCATACAATCATAACAAAACAATCTCTTAATACTAGTTTAAGAAGAAAGAAGCTGGGCTTCTTTTAAATTATAAATAACAAATTGACTAAGTTAATACTTAAATACGTACCTAAAAGCATAATTTAAGAAATGGTCTAACTTCTTAAGAATGCCAAGTGTTAGGTACAACCCGTCTACATGTCAGAAGCTAAGTAAATATTAAAGAAACTAGTGGTCTAGCATTTTATAAATGAAGTTACAACTAATATTTATAATTTGCTGTGTCAAAACCTTCAATAAGTTATAATTTATCTAAGTGATATGCAATATATTTTAGGCAGGCTCGTTTTCAAAAAAAGCATAATTCGCATCATCGGTAAAGGCCATCAAGGATGATGATCGTTAAAATAGCCTTTCTGATAAGGCAATTTTATTAAAAATCATCATAAACAAGCTAGAGCGATTATTTATTAACACCAATTTACACATTCGCTTCCTCAAAATTTTCACTACCGTGATGATGCCTTGCCAAAGCTTGTCTTTTATCACCTTAAAACAAATAAATACATTTTCAAAACTAATTAAATTACAAATATCACGTCTGATTACAAATATTTTGTTGTCTCCCAGATTGTCATTGGAGAATCCGATCTCATTGCTGATTGACAGATTAAGGAGACAAAAAATAACTGTCAATATTTCCGCAATCCGCGCTCTTTATCACAATTTCCTTCATAATCTTGCCTTTGGCAAACGTGATCGGAACAGATGAAACTACGGCCCACCCTAAAGTAACCTAAAAAAAACTGCTCTCACTAAAGTCTCCGTTCCAAACCTTTCTACCAGAATCGTAGTCTTAGGAATATTTATTATTATACGAAGTTAAAATGTGTGAACAAGCTTCTTATAATTAATAATAAAAAGTATTAGTTAAACTTTTAATTTAAATTCTATGTATAGATTCCAAGTTTTTTCTTTTTTTTTCATATATAGGTTGTAATTTATCTAACTATGTCTACCTTCTAGTGCACTATCTTTTAACTGTGGTCAATGACTAAGGTGTGCCGTCAGTGTGTTTCATCGACCTCTTTATTTTTAGGAGATAGAGACTCGTCTCTATCTCCTACTAAATACTCGTATTTACATAACATTGTCTCTTTCATACCTATCTTTATCATATCGTTTATTTTCTGATTCCATAGAGCTGCTTGCGTGCCGATATGTTCACCCGGAGAGCAGAACATGAAACACACGAACGGCGGCACTATGAAGCATTCTATATAAACGGTACTGTGACGATCGCGTGGATAATAAAATACGGTCTCTGTCTACATCTCGACTCCACCACAAAAATATTATTGCTTTCAGAGGTTTGCGTTATCGTTAAAAATACTCTTTTTTTCAATAAATTTTCCCCTTTTCTATTAACGTCATCGGCGCTCCAGAAGCAATCGTGCACGCTATCCAAAAATATATACGCATGACCACTAGCTAAACGAACTATTTATCCGTTGAAAACCATAATGAGAGAATAACTTTTATGGAAAATTAATACATCAAAACTTTTGGCGCAACACTATTCGAAATACTGGTTTTTGTATCCGCCATTACTACATATACATATATAAATATAACATCTTAAAATTAGCGATCCAAAAATATAAAATATACACGTTGTATTCGTGCGCCCTCGGGAGCCCCAGCCTTGCAAGCGAACCGCGCCCCTATTATCACTGCCAACACTGTCGTTTTCGCTTGTTTCCGTAATGCGACTTTTGCCATTACGCTACCAGAGGGTGCAAAAGCCGCCACAATTGGACGGTTACTCTCATTCTGCGACGTTCATCATTATTACTTAAATGAAATCACTGACTTACTCCGAACAAGTTTGAAAAATATAATTTGAAATTGAGTAAAGACGCGAAGATGAACGTTAGAGATTTCAACACTGTCAAGAGTAAGATGGACTGAGTCGGTACTGGGCCTCTCGAAACTCCATAAAAACGTTAATCTCACGAAGAACGTTACATCCAGGTAACTCAGTAAGGAATCGACGATTACAATGAAAGAGAAACCCTCAAAAGAAATGTTAGATGTTCAATCAGAAACGACGAATAAATGACAAATTGAAGGTAAAAGATGTAACGTAAACCAGAATTCGTCTTATCCATGGCCCTGCACAAGCAAAGCGATCATAGTCGTTCGTAACTTTTGATTTATAAAAATACGAATCGAAAATATTTCGACGGGCGCTTGTCGACTTATGGCTAAGCTATGGTTACTCCTAAAACCTTAAACCCTAAACTATAGTACTACATTAAAATATCAGAGAATTCAAAAAAGGGAATATTTAGGTAGTTAATTCTATATTTAAATGGTGCACAACCTTATTTTTTCATGAACGCTAATTAAATATGGCGTTAAAGTTTAGGATGATCTAGAACCAAAGGGAACAGACTTGATGTCATACTAATTAATTGTCTTTAGACTTCTGAAAAGATGATAATAGCTATAGAAACTGAGGGCGGGGGAAACGTACAAACTTAACAAAGTTAAAACGTATAGATAAACCCTAACGAATTTAAAATGATTTCAGATTTTTATTAGATTTACTCGGAGTTAAGCTTTCGTAAGAGTTTTAGATCTAATCTACCGGAATGTTGAGAATGCAGAGATCGTGTTCGATGATTATCTAAGGCATTATCAACTGCGTAGACTAAAAGAGATTAACCTATTTAGGCTGGAATGAAACCTATTAGGTAAATTTCGACCAATAGTCAAAACTAATTGCATAATTACTTTTTTATTCTCCTTAAATACGATAAAATCTCAAAATACTCACAGCTCGTCGGGTTTATTGTTTTATTCGCTAGGTGCAACTACTTTATAAGAACAGTGGCTTTTTAATAATTTGAATTTGTACTTAGCCTATATGTCTGATGTCCACAGAAAATCACCAATATGGAGATAAGAGTTTAAGTAGTGAAGACTCGAAAATCAAAGTGGATTAACTTGACTCAACATAAACGAGTGCTACTTGCACAAACGTTCAACAAATACAAACTGTAAATCAAGCGTTAAGTAGTTTTACAATATTTTTACGAAAAATCAGCCAATACATTGAAGACCTAAGTAAATTACTATTACATCCAATTTAGAGTTTTCAAAAATATGATTCCTAAACAAATGACGTCTCAAAAATACGTTATGAAAATATAATACAAATACGATAAAATTTATACTAAATATAACCCTGTCTATGACCTGAAGAGTTTAAAATGAACAGAACTTTAAATAGAAACTCTGAACAAGTCATTATTTTAGGAAAGTGGGTTTCTTGATTAAGTAATGAATCAAAACCGAATATAAGATAACGGTGCGACAAGATTCTCAAGATTTTCATAACAGTTACAATAAACTTAATCATTAAAATTTCAAAAGACAAGGCCTGAAGTCTTTCACAACTCGAAGAAGAAACCTGTTTTAAAATTGATTTAGTTGATGCTCAAAATCAACGATTTGATGAAGATGATCTAATACAATAACAAAGTATTTAATGGGAATATAAGGATAGAAAGTTACCATACAATCACAAACTATTATTGAAGTACACTGTACGGAGAAAAAAAGGTTTCAATTAAATAGGCGATCTATTCTAGGGTGATAAATGATGGTAAAGTTGAAATGGATAACATTAATTTGAATGGAAACACAAATTGGCGGTATATCGTAGGTCAGGTCACATTTTAAACAGAAGCTCAAGTAGTAGATCTTCGTCGGCGTCCATGGGCGATTTAGGCGCTAAGTAGTTTACAACCCTATGGACAAAATATTACAGTTTATAATCGCAATGCATTTAAATCAGATGACACAAGATAAGTTACTGAGGTTACAAGAATAGTACAAGAATAAGTTTGAGGAATGCCTGAGGAGTATTGCTCAAACCCTCTCGTAATGAGAGACGGCCTGTGCTCAGTAGGGGGTCATAAATAGGCTGTTGTGTTTTGGCGAATAAGAATAAGTAAGTACAGTGTGTTGCCTCGGACAGAGAGTCGATACGGGGAAGCATACAGCATTACGTTTAAAATTTAAGATTAATACTAATACAGCATTATTTGGCAAAAGTGCATTTGGTATGGCACCAAAAATTATATAACCATTTACCGACTAAGATTTTGAAAAAGACGCCTCGGCATCATTTAGAACAACTTCTTTTCTTTATATGACTTTTTGTGAACAGGCTTTCCATTCGATTCAAGAGCATTTAAGAAGTGCATATAATGTAAGTAGTCTTAAGTAGTTGTAAAATATTTGTATGCCCAATAGCTTAACATAACGCTTCCATAATATGTATCTAGAACATCTGTATCTGTTTTTATGTTCTACAAATAGTCTTTACTTTGACTTTGACTACTTGGGACCAATCTTCCCTCGTCTCGAGAGAAAGGACATCTTCCACACCAATTCTCTTTCACGTGGCTTAGTCTACCAGCATTAAAATTACATCCCCACTTTACGAGTAGGGGAGGTACCCTATAAAAAGATATATTTCAAAATTTTATTGTACCACTTTGTCAGTGTAACTAATATGTATATTCATGCCAAATTACAGCTTTCTAGAACTAAGCATCTCCGAGCAATAGTGTGGATAGACGGACGGACGGACGGACATGGCGAAACTATAAGGGTTCCTTGTGGACTTCGGAACCCTAAAAAATGATAAGAAGGTTACCTATTGGGCGTGCGTATACTGGTGGTGTGCTGCAGAAAGTTTTGGTGGGCATCCGGCGATCGCAGGACCACCTTCCCGTTTTCTGCTCGTGCGTTCTGCAACCTGACCAAGTGGCAACGTTAATTAATGCTCATCAACTTCTACTTAAAATAATAGATCTATTCTTAAAGAAGCCCTTGATTCTGAAGCTCTTGTCGGTATGGGCATGCAGATGAGGTTTTTTTATACGCGCAGATACTTAACGCGCTTTTCACACACGCTTTTCATATAAAAGTCTTGCCTCCTGTTTATACGGTTGAACAGGACAACGATATGAAACGTGTATCACTAATACGTCGCCTATATAGACCTTAAAAATAAGACCATTTTTAGAACCTGGCTTGCATCATAAAGTGTATACGTTAACTTTACCCTTACTTCCTCTATGACTTTACCTACTTACATAAAATATGACCGCCGAGATTTTCACTGTGGAGGAATTACGTTTCTGTATGGAATGACATCTAGTGCCATATTAACGAACGCTAACTTCTTTGATGCAACTCAGGCTTAGCGTGAGTTGATTCAACATTATACCTTCTGTCAATTGGCTATGGGTGAAAAATGACAAAGTGCTTGATTCTTTTTTTATGGATAGGAATAACCTTCCGTAATAAGAGAAAAAAAATTCGAGAATTTTCCGTGGCGTAGATTTTGCGTAAAAAATAAAATTGGTTTTGCGTTATAACGATTAAAAGATTCTGGTTTTCCTTGGTCCAAGTAAGCACAGCACATGTTTCTGAAAAAAAATTGTGTTGACATTTGACGTTGACAGTTCTCGCTTCCTTCGTACGAATATAACTTTACGTGTTACAACTTTATTGGAAAAATAGCTTATTGATGACTGCTTTTGCTTACTGGACTTTCGATTCTGCTTGGCCCCAGCGACGACGTATGCTTTAAACACGTTATTACGAATGAAAAGCGAATGAAGCAAGAACTGTCACCGTCAATAGTGCCAACACTTGTTTTTTAAGAAGTAGTGCTGCGTACTTGGACCATGGAAACACCTTTATTTCAATCGTCGTAACTCTAAATCAATTTCTTTTTTTAGGCGAAATCTACGGCACGGAAAATTCTGAGATTTATTTCTCTTGATACGGAAGGTTATTCCTATCCATAAAAAAATAATCGAGCACATTATCATTTTTCACTCATAGCCAATTTAGGCTGCGTTCGTTAAATTTTACACTATGGAGATTTAATGACGCTGTTATATGGCCAGACAGCTCGGCGACAGTCCGTCAAGTATGTCTGAATCAACCCAGGCTTAATATTTTTAAAGTAATAATGCCTCAAGGATCCTTCTTTTATAACTTTTCTCAGATACTCATGATAGAACGCTGTTTATTATCGATACATTCCTGCAAGAGACACTTACGTTGGTTGAAAATTCTTCCCAAGTGCTAGCAGCATGAAATGAAACAGATGTGATCAAGAATTACAAATTTTGATACAGGCGATTAAAAAAAAAACTACCTACCTTTAGGTACCTATTCGCAGTAAAGGTCACCGAAACCAGTGAGTTCATAAGGCATCGTGCATACCACAACTGTTTATAACGTAACTTTTCCCTTTTTCAAAAAGCACACCGCACAAAGGATGACACACCTTAGAAGGCACGTGGATTAAGCAATAATAGACTCTGCATCAACGGTTTAAGTGCTTCACCGCGTGCCTTCTAAGATGTGAGTTGATATAATGGCAAATTCATGACCGATAAAAAAACTGATACAAGTAAACTATCAAAATAAGGAACCAAACATGCTAAAGTCATGAAAAAACTGTTCCTAAATCGGAATAATTATCCAGTACACAGCAAAATAGATCATCCAGAAACTGCCTTAGTAGCCAACAAATTTTGTAATATAACTAAAACGATCAAATGGAGTAACTCCGAAGCTAAAGAAAGTGTTTCACCGAAGCGAGCATAAGTTAAGAAATTTTGCAAGAGTAAAGACGTAATTTCTACGAATTTGTTTCAATAAAATCCAATACAATAACTGGACAAAGTTAAATATATAGCCATTGTATTAAAGGGTTTAGCTAGAATCTAGAAATTCGAGGAAAGTTATGGACTTGACTACTACCACTACTACTACTACTAATAAATAAATTCTTCTCTTTAAATAATGGCTTCTGTCTATGTTCAGAACGCAACTTCTCTGAACGTATCCTAAACATCGAGATCACGTGACTGCGGCGCGGCGGTTACGCGGATTCAAAAAAGGACATATCATTAAGCCTAACGAACCATTGAGACTAGCTGTATTCCATTTCTTTCGCTGAATATAAATTGTATTTTTTTTATTTACAAGTCTCTCTAATTGAAGAGCACCCTGGGCTATTCCCGATCGTTCAGCATAGGGAACCTAGGGCCCCAACAGTCTATTCTATATGCAAGACAATTTCGCCAATGTAATGGAATACTCAATTTACTATCTTCTGACCGCGACTTCGTCCACGTGGAATTCGGCTATCGCGTTTCCGCGGGAACTATGCGTTTTTTTTTCGGAATAAATAGTAGCCAATGTCCTTTCCCGGGATACCAACTGTTTCCATAAGTACCAAATTTCATCTAAATCGCTCCAGCGGTTCAAGCGTGAAGAAGTAACAGACAGACACACAGAGTTAGTTATTAGTTACGTATGGATAAAATAATATGAAACGAAATAAATATGACTGAAAACTTTATCAACTCAAGCCAAAGAATTTTGAAATTAAAATCGATATTTTAAGTAAGTATAACAAAGGCTGTTTTTTTCTAGCCTATTTTAATGTCCCACTGCTGGGCAAAGGCCTCTCCTGTGATCTTCCAACTCAACTGGCTGTTATTAACGAATTTTTTAATGTCACTTGGGGGGACTCGATAATTTCCGGGAATTCTTTAGACTTGCGGGCCCAAGGGTCCGACATTAAGCTTTTTGTCAAAGTAAGTCTTGACTTTAAGTGAAAGGGACAGGGTCTGAATTTCAAATAAAATTAGGATTACGAGGTCAAAGCCGTGACAATAATGTGCCCACAGATAATTAAACTGGCGTACTAACAAAAGACCACTAGGGGTCAAGGGATTCAGACAAAGCCTTCCCGCGAATAAAGGTTTCATTCAGAGGCTTAGAGCAAGTGAAACTGAAAATTTTAGGAAACAATTGTATGATGGAGTTTCTAAAGAGATGTTAGCTCTAGATTACTTTTGGCCCAGTGGCACAAAGCTGTTAACTTCGAGTTAACCGCTTTACTCAGATTTAACTCGAGGTTAGCAGCTTGGCAAGTGGGCCTTAGTAAATGATGATGAGTTTTCACTACGAGTACAGAGCCGTTTTCTATGAAATCTATAAACAATCTTATCGGCTTAACAAGAATCGTAACAAGTTCATGAACAGAACGGAAAATGAAGATTATCCTAATAATCTATCTTCTATCTTCTATCTATGCTATAATAAAAGAGCAGAACCCGGCGTGTCTGTACATAGAAAGAAAAGTTCAAAAAAAGGAACGGGGGGGTCGAAATATGTAGAATATGATAGACCACAAAACAGCGATTTTTAGAAATCTTTTCTGTCTGTCTGTCTGGCTGTTTATTAGAGTTAATCTCCGAAACTACTGACCCGATTTGAATGCAGTTTTCAAGGGTAGAAAGAGCATCATTTGGAGCAACATTATAAGCTATGTTTGATTAAAATCGGATGATGGAAAGAAAAAATATCGGCAATTTTATATTCCACGCGTACGAAGTCGCGAGCAGAAGCTAGTAATATTATAAATGCAAAAGTAACACAGTCTGTCTGTTACCTCATGGAGCTTAAACAACTGGAATGATTTAGATGAAATTTGAAGAGGATAGTTCATGTACCAGGAAAGGACAAGCTAAGTATTAAGACCCGAAAGAACGCATAGTTCCGGAAGAACAATATTACCGATTACCATTGTGGCCGTGGGTCCCGTGGGCGATAACGCGGGGAGAAGCAAGTGAAATATATATATACGAAACGATATTTAGGGTTTTAGACTCATAGTAACACATTCCATAATACCGAAACCTATAGTGGGAAGATCTATTTCAATTTGACATTACATCTAACTATTGTGTTATTAGGTAGGTACTATTGATATTTTTACCATACACCACTAAGCACAAGGGTTTCATTGCTACAGAAGAAGATGGCCGGGATCTATTCACTAATGATAACAATGCAGAATCCAGCAACATATTACTCCAATGGACCAGGGGCCTTATTCCAGTTCGTACATAGGAATATAGGATCCTAAGAGAACTTAATTTTTTATAGCTCGGATAGAAGTCTTTTAGTTAAATCAACCCCAAATATGGGACGATTTGAAGTAATAATGTTTACATAGTAGTTTTAAAGAGATAATTATTATATCACGTGGCTATATTATTTGTTATGGAAAATAAAATAACTAAGATATGTATAAAGGAGTAAAATTAAATAAAAACGCGATAAAAAAACTATCGCCTAGTTGCCAGAGTCTGCTATTAAATAAATAAATATCTTGAACATTTCACACAAATTGACCTAGCCCCAAACTAAGCAAAGATTATACTATGGGTGCTAGACAACGATATAAATAGTCATATAGAGAAATACATACGAGTACACATATAAATACGAAATATCCATAACTCGAGTACAAACATTTGTGCTCGTCACACAAAGTTTGCCCCGAGCGGGATTCGGACCCGCGACAGTCGGATCGGAACAGTGGACGGGGTCACTACCAACTGAGCCAAACCTGTCGTCGAATTTTGAACTCTATTAGAGATATGTCAAGCCACAGACCAATCAGAGCGCTAATTGAAACGGACTGAATTGACGATTAGGCCATTACGATATGCAGCGTCTCGCTAAGCTTTCCCTAAGTCGTCACTTTGGCATCTTGAATAACAGTTTATCTATAGTCTATCCGCTAAGAGAAAGCCCCAATAACAGAACTTCCCAATAGGATCCCATGTACCACTTCGAATAGAGCTCCTACCCTCTGGCCATTCATACGGACTTATTTGGCTCTATTCAAACGCTATAATGAAGTTGATATTGGACCGTTATTACTTCCAAAGGGATTCCGAGTAAATACTTCTGCTAGAAATATTATGAAATGCTCCCGAATAGTGGGATATATTTTTTGACGATATTATTGTAAAATAAATGTTCTCGGGAAAGGTCGGTAAACGAGTTGAGAAGTTGATCAAATAATTTCATTATTTTTGTACCTACCAGATTTTATAAGCATTCCTTTAGATATTTCAGAGGTGAGGTTCTTGATAATGATAGTTATTCTGTGAGACTGACTTATTACTGTACTAGCTGTTGCCCGCGACTTGGTCCCGCGTAAGTTTTTAATTTTCGTACCCGATGATACTATTTCGTATTCGTATTTCGTATTTATTTATTCACAAACGATTTTTACATTGTATTCGAATATTACTTAATACTAAATTATATATTAAAATTACCATACACAATGCTAAAAGTACCTATAATCAATAATAAAATTAAACATTAAAATTATAACAATAAAATAATAGGGATATAAATTCTAAATAAGTATAATAATAATAATTCAAATGTAATATTAAAAAAAAAAACTATACTGTACATATAGATGTTTATAAGTTATAGAAGATTAAAAAAAACTGATTCGTCCCGTAGAAAATACCGAGATAAAAAATAGCCTATGTTATCGTGTAAATCGGTCTTGTTGTTTCGACGTGAAGGAAGGACAAACAAATAAACACACTTTCACATTTATAACATTAGTATGGACTCCAACTATTTCTCAATTTCATCTTATTTTTTTTATCCCGGAATATGTCTTTTTCCCGCTGGAACGCGATAACCGAAGTGCACACGGGCAAAGTCGCAGGCAGTAGCTAGATTATAATAAAATACAATCATAAAATATTTTAAAAGCTGGAATACGGTTGGCAATGACTGCAAGAAAAACATAAACGACGTATGACGTCACAAATGAAGCTGTGCAATTTGGATCCAATATGATAAAAATATAGGAGTAAAAATTCATTAAAACAACTTTTTACTCACTTGATTTTTGACTGCCTCATGAACTGCTGAATCTTCCTGGCTGCTTGATTCTGTCTTCTTTGAGAATAAGTCCTCCTGTTGAACCGAAGCTTTTATAAAAACGATTACCTCATCGACATAAGTTTGATCGAATCATAGGTATTTTCAGTGAAAGCTAATATGCCTTCAAACGATGTCGTACGTCGTCGTTACATGAAGAAGAAACCGTTTTAGATTGTAATTTCGCTCCAAGATTAAGACTGACGATCATCCGCACTAGAGGACCATTATCATAATTGTGTGTCTGGTGGTCATTCTAATGGTCACACGATTGAGCAAGAGATTGTCGCAACACTGCTGAGTTGTGACAATATCTTGCTCTTCCCAAGAGTGATGGCAATGGGAGTAAACGTCTTTCCCCTCTAACCTGCCACCAAATAGCAGCGCTCGCACTGTTGTCTTCCGGCAGCCGGTGAAATTTCTTGCACAGAGGCATTCCATCTTAGGCCTCAGCGTAGGCAAGGCATTCGAGATCTTACGGTTTCTTAATGGGGTTCATAGGATTTCGGTGTCCATGGGCCGCAGTGACCACTTACCATCAGATGGGCTTTGCGCTCGTTTACCTATACCATTGGTATAAAAAAAACGATTCGAACTTAAGATAAAACGAAAGTGTCAAAGAGTAAACAAACGCTTACTAATCGCAAGCGTCCTGAAACTAACCACTACTAGTAAAAATGAAAGCGTAGAATTAATTTACTTGATGGTAGCGGTGGACTGATGTGCCATTCTGCGCTCGCGATGGGAGCGGTACCCTCTCTGAATCACCGTCGCAGCGCAGTGCATCTGCTTCAGGTACGCAAACTGTGTGGAACAAAGATAGTGGGATTTGGGATTTATTGCTGTAACACTGTTAAATTGCATTCTAAACCCAAATTTTCAAAGGTAATAATTTGGACTTTTTCAAGGTGAAGGGAATAGGGAATCACTAAATAAATTGACTAAATCTTTAGTCTCATTGTCGGTTTCCAATATTTCCATTCATCATGATCATCATCATACAGTAAGGTTGTTTGCTCAGATATATCTATCTGATGGTGACTGTAGCACTATAGTGATCTTATTATCGTAGGTTTTGGGAAATAAAAGTAGGTATGCCGTAAAATTAAAATAGTAGTAGTAAATTATTTTTCACTCTTATTCGAAAAGGAGTACTTTGTTCCCCGTTTAGAGCGAGCAAAATGCGATTTTGCTCCCTCTCCATTTCTGTCCCGTAAGCAGGGAGCAAAACAAGATTTTGCCTAGGGGGCAAAGTACAATTTTGTTCCCTGCTGCTACTGGTTTTCTCATAGGAGTGAAAATTATTTAAACCTTGAGTGACATAGCTTGAATCCGTCACCCGCGGTAAAATATACCATTTTGCTACCTAGTCACAGAATCTACTATTTCTGACGTGTAAAAGTGCCCCTATGAGGCCAATTTTCTGAATAAATGATTGAATTTGAATTTGAATTAACTATAACTACTTTTTCAACTATTACAATTATGCTCAATTAGAAATCATACATAAAGTATGCGAAAACGTACACTCCAAGTTACTTACTTTTAGGTCTTAAAACAAGATGTCCCTAACTATCAATAATAATATTATCCATTTTTTTAGTTCCATCTGAAGTCTATACTAGGTTAAAAATTTGTCAATTGTCAGTCACTGACTGATTCAGGAATGTCTTACATGTTCGATGTTTTGTCATGATCATGAGATACCTGTTTGTACCGCCGATAGCAATTCTGAATGGTGATAGCGGCGGCCGCGGCGCGTCGTTGCAGCTGCCTGCCTCGGTACTGGCGGTAGGCCTTTTGGATGGTGATGGCGGCGGAGTACAGCTCCCGTTGTTCACGATCTGACAGAAAGGAAAAACATTCTAACTGATTTGAACAAGCTCGAACGCCATCGAAAAAAAAAAAAGGTCGCGGGAACGCGGTGGATGCGAGTGGCACAGGACCGGTCTGAGTGGCGCGCCTTGGGGGAGGCCTATGTCCAGCAGTGGACGTCTATCGGCTGAAATGATGAACGCCATCGGGAACATATTTTAAGAGAGCCGATGAGTCAATGGTTTGAATTTCGTATTAGTAAGTAGTGAACAACAACCATAGGTAAGTATAGGTTTGCGCGGGCTGGTTTTCCGCAACTCGACGTCAAGATTGCGCCCTATTTTGCGTGGTTTTGGGCTGGCGGGGCTACTCCTGCCAACCCAGCTCCTGAAGAAAGCCTAGCAGACCCTTGATGTTGCCGACGACTTCCTGGAGCGACCTCGGATTTCCGAGGTGTGTTGCCCGGTACGTTGCCACAACAGCAACCATGCTACTGCATTAAAATGTATCGTGAAATATCAGACTAAAATTATGTTTGGACGATTTTATTTCAATCTTTAAGTTTTCTTTCAATACGCAGAATCCAATGTATACAAATGGGTCAACCTTATATTTTTGATATATTGTTGCATTGTATAAAAGCAATTTTTCCCGAAGTTGAGTTTCTAGCTATCTATTAAATCATAATTAAATCAGATCCTGTACCTGCCATGAAAGATGATAGACTTCTTGTTCTAACAGTGCCAACATCTTTACCGTTAGTCCGTGATCAAAAATTACGAGAGCTTTGAGAGCTCGTTTTTCAAAGGCAGGCACCTTACCGATAGTACCCTCCTTGGAGAGAGTCCATCAAAATCAAGTTCCCAATGAAACATCTCACCGTTCAACGTAAGGCTCGAGAAGTGGTTGGTAGCGTTGAGGAACTCCTGAAGCGTGGCCGAGGCCGCGGAGGGCAGCGAGGGCGCGCGGGGTGACGGGGGCGGCGGAGACAGCGCTGACCCCGGAGACACAGAGCCGGACGAGCAGGGGGTAGAGCCTCCGCAGTACGTCCTGGGAATAAAAGGTCATATTTTTAATCCAGTTGTTCAAAACGTAAACATTTCGATACCTGTTTCGCGTGCGAAAAGTTTGTCGTTTCCGAACGAGCGCTTTTTTGACACCTCGTGAGCGTGTGTAAAATTTAGCTACTTCACCCTGTTTACTTTATTATATTTTTTCTCAAACGTATTAAAAAATGTCGGTTGACTTGAAACACGTGCGACACATCATACACTTCGAACTATCGAGATCTTTTGTGTAATATATCTTCTTAGACCCAATCCATTGCTACATCCACTTGCACTTCAGTATCCCAAATGAAAAATCTGCCGATTACCTGAATAATAATTGGTCAAGGTTATCAACATACCTATCATAAAGAGCCTCTCCTTTATGAGCCACACTTCATTAGGCCGAACAAATGCGAAAGAAGCATAAGAGATAGCAGACTCTTATCATTTAGGATACGACTCGCAGAATTTAGTTGAGGATACTATAATAACGTTAAAGAAAGGAGATTATTAACGTCTTAAAATCCCCATAATCAGGGCAGCCTTTCCGAGTATCTTCCATTTAATTTTTCGAGTGCATCACATTTAGCCAGTATGTGTGAAGGCTAGCGGTAGCAGCCTCGAATCACGATTAACTTTAAGTGATTTCAACTGGTACCTACCAATCTTGCCTATAGGATTTTTTTATTTACGACTTCAAACAATCTGATACTTGCCTATAAGTATTGTCGCAGAATTCGAAGCTGAAGTCACTGCTGAAGGTGTTAGAGTCTTCAAGCAGTGGCGCCATGAGGGTATCCTCGCCGCTGCCGCCGCCGCTATCGAGGCCACAGCCCGAGAGCAGGGAGGTGCTCTCGTTCTGTAGGAAGACGATGATAGAAGAATTATGTACGAGGGCGTTGGAGGGAAATATGACCTCGCAAATAATCGGAATTGTCATTGAAGAACTTTTATAATTTATAATTTCCGATGTCGTTACATATTTGTAACAGAATGTAAGTGATATCACTAGAGGGTAGGCTTTCTTTATGAATGATTATGAATGTGTGTGGGTTTATAGATGAAGGAAAATTTTAATAACTGGAACGCCCGTCGTAAAGTGGGGAAATAGTGTTTCTAGAAGACACCATATCAGATAGTTTCTTTTAGTGTGATTATGATGTTGTAGCTCTTGGAATTCTCATGGAATCTATCTGTGTGCAAATAATGTTAAGAATTCCAAAAGTAAACTGTAGTATAATTTTCTAGATAATTTTAGCATGAGTTAAACGTCATGGACACACTTAAATAATTTGGATAGGACAACTGTAATTAAATGTTCATGTTATTGCTTATGTAATAAGAGTTCAAGTGTCTTCTCCATGACTCCGTTACCTTACTTACCTTTATCCTTTCCGGCATTGCTGCTATGATCTGTTCCGCCAGTGTGAATACGCGGTCATCCTGCTCCCCTGAAAATTGGCTGTACAGTGGCTTCTGACGCAACCATGAACTTACAAACAACCTGTCGAATTACATCATCCAGTGGAACTACTTGATTAGCTGTTTTAGTGGCAATCTCAACTTTTGAAAGTGATTGTAAGAAGTTGACCTGCCTTTGCCAGACTATTTCTTTTTTCTCTTAATGCCTTTGCAGTATATCTGTTTTCTAAGGGTAATTCTTGTTTGTCAAAATTCTTATCTTAGTTAATTGTATGTTTCCCTATCGATACCAGCTTATATATCTTTGGAAAAAACTAAACACTGGACAATAAATTGACAGGCAGGTTGTAAATAACAGTCATTAAATTTCATCTACACATCGATTACATACATCAATAATCGGACTATGAGACGATATACCAGGTAAAATAGTTGGTAATTTTATTACGTACTGACGCTACTGATTCCAATATTTTGTATCATTCGTCTCTTAGTCAGTGCTAGAACAGTAACGACATTGACTTTTGTTCTATATCAACAAACATATTTTTATCGATCATTTGTTTTTGTCCCGAATTGTATCATAATGTTTGTTGATATTATTTTAATTTTAAATATCATCGTTGTGTTTTTGATGAGTGCTAATTTTGACCTCGAAATCTTTTTAATTTAGAAAATTATGATGAATGTCTGGTTGTAAGGTGCCAAATAAATCTGATTGTAAAACGGTGATTTGTGAATACAGTGCTCGGAAACTCACCTGTGGACCTAAAAATTATATAAACCCGGTGTGGATCTACACATAAAAAGCATATTAAATATTGATTCATGCAAGCAACAGAGCCACCATGCAGTGTAGATTTGAAACGTAGCATTTATTCGTATGTGTGTATAATTTTTGGCAACGTTGACTTCAAGTGTAGAGATGTCAGAGATAGGAATGCCAATCGGTTTGAATGTGTCGAAGGTACAGTGGATAGTGGTTGACCAATACGATCCATAGAAAGCGACATCCATTCACAACATCGAGCAAGCTAAACCGACCGTTATCAACTTCAACTTCAGAGTCAAAGTCGGTTTCACTTGAATTCTACAAACAACGGGAAACTCCGCTCATTATTGGATACAAAAATACAGAAGAAACTACAAGAACTACCGACGTACAGTGACCTTGAGGGCTACAGATTGGCAAAGAGAGGGACAGAGATGTAGACACAACATTGGTTAGAAGAAGATCGAGCGGCCAGAGCGGCGATGCATTCTACGTACAGTTCACAACATCGACAGGACGAGCGGAGGATTCTGCTACTTGAAATGGTATAGAACAGTCCAGTTTTTAATAAGGTAACCAATTGATATCCTTTTAAATTACCACGTCTAAAACAAATTTAATTAATACGTTTGGTCCATGATCTTGTTTCTTTACAGTTACTTAGCTTTTCGAAACTTTATCAACGTAACATTCAAATTTATTCCTAATACGTACCACTGGCTGTATCACGGTTAAGCCACAAAAAAAATGTAACTGACAAAAACCATCTTGGTCTTCTGTCAGCCGAATCATTTTTGACAAATTAATATCTTCATGTTTATTGCAATCGAATAGTGTTACGGCTCGCCGACGATTTTGTGCGACCAGACATAGCGGTTTTTTTAAATGGTCGTTGAGGAGAAGCAAGACTCGTTACGCCACCGGCCATACATAGCACTTGTCCAATTACCGGAGAGGAAGCGATTTGCTATCAACTTCTTTTTTTTTTTTCGTTTATTCAGCGAAAACATCGCGCGAGAAGGTCCTATGACTCCAATCACTGTCTAAAAAGCGTCATGAATATCATGATCGTGAAATGTAAGTGTGTGTCAAGAATTACCGCTGACACTGGTCCCACAAAGTCGTAGCCGACCCGCGACCTATACCAACATTGAAACTTGAACGATCTACTCTTGTTTTCGCCAAGGACACGTCTATACCGTTTCGGCAGCGGACTGACCTTTGGCGGGGGGTGGTGACGCGGAGGCGTCGGACAGCGCCTCGACGTCAATGAGCGGACTCGGCGCGCGCCGCGGCGCGGTCTCGCCTGGACAACCGGGCTCGTGAGGGCAGGCTCCTACTCATCACTAGTCTTTGCCTACTCTTTAGAAAACTTCAACTAAGACTGACTACTAATTCAAGTTCAAAACTAAAGTAAGCTACTCAGTCTTGAACAGATTAAATTCCGGACTGGCCATAATCTGTGATCAAATCTCAAACTTGCTATACTCATGTCAAAATACTTTGAGTGTCTATTAACGGTGCAGTATCCGTCACTGCACTGGTATCAGTACTATACTTAAATTACATCATTACTTAATTGCTTTTCTTTAGATCCAGTCACAATGTTCTTCATTTTAAGATTCATATCCAATTTTACAGTATAATCTATATTCGTTTAGATGCATCTATCCGTTTGAGTTGTTTTTAGAAAACCTGATTCAACTTAGGCGTTTCAACTCTTTTGTTTAGTTTTATTAAATCCTACGTTCATTAATTTTTATTACATGAATATTCAATCCTGCAGTTTTTTAGTATCAGCACAAATCACTGCCTACGTGTTATTAATTAAAATGATATTTGGATTGCAATGAGAAGGAATCTGCTCACTCACCGTCAACGTCCAAACCGTTACAGAATTCTGAACGCGATTGCAGCAAACAAAACCGATAGACAAGTTTTGTTGTACATAAATAATCATCAGCAAATGAAAAATGAACCGACTATGGGGTGAACCTGGACTCGGGTGTCGACTTACAAAGCGCCAGGTCCATGCGACGGCCGATCTTTGAGTCCAGGAGACTGTCTTCTGAGTTGTCGGAGTCCAGGGGAAGGGACATGCTGCGTTCCCATCTGAAACAGTTGAGTGATACCGTCATAGGGTGATTTCACGTTAAAGATGAAACTTAGTCATGGATAAATAGACACACATACACCCACACACCCTAAGTCCCCAGTACGCAATGATTCCGAATATGGTTTATAGCTCTAAACTTCTCGGGATGACAGGAGACGACCAGTTGGTAATATTTGGACTTTACATAACTTAAGGCGGTTCATAGACCCAGCTCAGCCGTCACTGTCACTCGTGGGACGAGTGAAAGAGAAAGCACTACGCACAGAACGCCCGATTTAGTTAGTATTTAACGCGTTTTAATTTCTATAAAAATCCGTCTAAAAAAATGGCATTTATAAAGCTGTCGATGTATGCATATAATATGGATATTTTTTGTGTTATAATTAGTTTTACACTGTTTGATATAATAAACTGGAGTAAAGTTGGATTAGCGGTCCGAGTTAGAGGTTACTTTGGAATTAAATTGTATCGAGCGAAGTTTCGTGAAACGTGTATCGAAAGCTGTCGATGTAAGGATGATATAATCAAATATAACATATGGTTTTTCATATTTTTAACTTTTAACATTTCTTAGAAAAGTATGATCTCAATTGAGCAATTTGACGATGCTGGGTCAGGGAAGGGCCTTAACTTCAAAAAGAACAGGAACTCCACATGATATAGGCATAAGGATATACCTTATGCCTACTATATCATGTGAAGTTTCTTTTCTTTTAATTCTAGTATTAGGTATTTGCGATTCTAACCTGGCAGTGGACTTTCCATCAGGCTTGTCGATAGCTGAACTGGATCGGAAGGCGTCGGCCATGTTGATTCCGCTGTCGATGGAGGGCCGCTTCACGAGGTTGCTCTCCAAGCTGCCAGCACGGCCTTTCTGGGATAGACTGAAATGGAGAAGATAGAAGGATAATAGAAAAAGAGACATCAGGTCTTAGCTAAGTAACGGTTTCTTATTTATTATTTTTGGCGAGCATCTCATTCGCGAGCAAATCTTGCTAATAACTATCTAATTGGATTGATAATCAGATAAGAGGACAGTACATCCAAATTCACTATATTCACTCTGTGACGTCACTTCCAACGTCATTATAGTCCAACAGACTGGTCGTAAGCCCACACACCTATTCGCAAAGCAGGGGTTCCATTCATTCTGAATCTAATAGCGCTTGAAATTTATATAATGTAATCTTTAAGGCTTCAAAAACTATCGATCCTATAGCCTATATGTCATCTGCATC
>OZ020279.1:2817341-2886639 GCA_963971205.1 Aethes cnicana | reverse complement strand
CGCGCCGCGCCGCCGCCGCCGCCGCCCGCGCGCCCGCCTCGCACAGCGTGCCGGCGCTCCAGCGGGCCAGCACGATCGCCGTCTCCACGTGACCCGCTGCGCTGGCTAGCATCTGGAAAATCAATGATCATTTGATAGAGGTTGAATGTGTTCCGGTTATAGTTCAAACCATGGAACGATTTTCCTGTTGTTCATTGTGTTGTGTCCGGCGCCATCTTGAAATTTCTAAGCGTTACGAGTAATTAATGCTGGGTAGTTAAACGGTGGAAGGCAATACGCTGGTGGAGTTTTTGTTCCGCGATCGGAAAGCGATATCAGTGCTATAGTAAAGTGAATTATTTTGCGAATTAAGTGTCAAGTGTTTAGTGCTTGTGAAAATTAAGTGTTTGAGTACAGTATTTGTGACGTTTGGCATAAATTTGTGTTGTTTTACTCTGCGAATAAATTGTGATCGTTAACTGAAAATCAGTGTCTCAATTTAATTTCAAACCCTACAGCTCGTAACAATTGTATGGAAAGGAAGGCTATGCAATTTAACTTTAATGTCAAATTAAACTTTGAAATCCTTTTGTGATAAGCAGGACATACCATAATGACATAGCGGTTTCGCATAATTACATGAGCGAGAGCAACTTTAAAAGAGTGTCGCTGAATTAAATCGGTATTTGCAATATTTTGAAAACTTACCAAAGGTGTACAATTATCGCTGTCCCTCGCTCCTAAATTGACTTCTTTCTCCAACGCCAAACTAGTATCATCCTGCTTCCATCTAAGCAACACAGTGGTGAGCTTCGTGAAACCCAGAGCAGCAGACAGGTGGAGAATAGTGGAGCCTTCTTCACCAGGCTCCGTGGTGAATCCTTCGGAGTTTCCCAAAGATCTAGAGCTCAGGCTACGGCAGAACGATACGAGGCGCTCCTCGAATTTGGGGTTGGTGTATAACTGCGCGTCCTCCATCTGGAAATCAGAGAGATTATTTATGAATACTTGAATAGGAAGCATAATGAAGTGTGTCGCCATTAATAAATGAAAACTGTTACATAGCTTTGAAATAAAAGAATTGATAAGCCATGGAGCTACTCGGGTTCCAATCAGGGTCATGCTTGTTTCAGTAGTCAAGAAATTTAGAAATTTATAGAATTCGTTTCCTGACTATAGATACCCGCAATATAGTTATTTTGCTCTCGCATTGCTCACTATTTGGATACGTTTTCACTATCGCATACATTGAGGCGCTCACTATTTTCCCCAAGATGACCGAAGAGGTTTTCCATATGAAGAAGAAGAAGAAGAAGAAACATTTATTCGGTACAAAACACACGACATAACATAAATAACAATAAAATCGAAGAGAACAATAACATTTGCGTGTGATTTGTCACGAAATGGTCCTAGCTCAGCATGTGCTGGCACTGAGGCCAGCGCTGGTCTTCCGCTAGGACCATTTGGTGAGATCACGGAAAACCACACAGACAATAGAAAAATATACATATAATGAATTTAACATTTTAATATTTGTATTTATTTATTGAAATCTAAATATATAAAACTCAAAGGTGACTGACTGACTGACTGACTGATATAGTGATCGATCAACGCACAGCCCAAACCACTGGACGGATCGGGCTGAAATTTGGCATACAGGTAGATGTTATGACGTAGGCATCCGCTAAGAAAGGATTTTGCAAAATTCCCACGGGAACGGGAAAAAAAGGGATTTTTACATTTTAATGTTTAGGCGCGTACGAAGTCGCGGGAAACATCGTAGAGATCTGAAATTTGGCATGAAGGTTCCTTGGGGAGCGTAGGGGAGCACTAAGAAACGACTTCCCAAAATTCCCACGGGAACGGGAAAAAATGGTTTTTTTACATTTTAAGGCGCGTACGTAGTCGCGGGGATCATCGTAGAGAGCTGAAATTTAGCATGCAGATTCCTTGGGGAGCGTAGGGGAGCACTAAGAAAGGACTTCCCGAAATTCCCACGGGAACGGGAAAAAATGGGTTTATTACATTTTAAAACCCGTACGTAGTCGCGGGGATCATCGTAGAGAGATGAAATTTGGCATGCAGATTCCTTGGGGAGCGCAGGGAAGCACTATGAAAGAATTTCCCGATATTCCTACGGGAACGGGAAAAATGGGATTTTTACATTTTAATGCTTAGGCGCGTACGAAGTCGCGGGAAACAGCTATATATCTATCTAAATATATAAAAGAAGAAACTGACTGACTGACTGATTGACTGACTGACTGACTGACATATCAACGCAGAGCCAAAACTACTGGTCGTAGAGAGCTGAAATTTGCCATGCAGGTTCCTTGGGGAGCGAAGGGGAGCACTAAGAAAGGACTTCCCGAAATTCCCATGGGAACGGGAAAAAATGTTTTTTTTTACATTTTAAGGCGCGTACGTAGTCGCGGGGATCATCGTAGAGAGCTGAAATTTGGCATGCAGGTTCCTTGGGGAGCGTAGGGGAGCACTAAGAAAGGACTTCCCAAAATTTCTACGGGACCGGGAAAAAAATGGGTTTATTACATTTTAAGGCGCGTACGTAGTCGCGGGGATCATCGTAGAGAGATGAAATTTGGCATGCAGGTTCCTTGGGGAGCGTAGGGGAGCACTAAGAAAGGATTTCCCGATATTCCCACGGGAACGGGAAAAATGGGATTTTTACATTTTAATGTTTAGGCGCGTACGAAGTCGCGGGACACAGCTATCTAACTATCTAAATCTTAAATATATAAAACTCAAAGGTGACTGACTGACTGACTGACTGATATAGTGATCGATCAACGCACAGCCCAAACCACTGGACGGATCGGGCTGAAATTTGGCATGCAGGTAGATGTTATGACGTAGGCATCCGCTAAGAAAGGATTTTGCTAAATTCCCACGGGAAC
This sequence comes from Aethes cnicana, assembly GCA_963971205.1. NCBI lineage: Eukaryota > Metazoa > Arthropoda > Insecta > Lepidoptera > Tortricidae > Aethes > Aethes cnicana. The sequence continues at coordinate 2,883,739 of OZ020279.1, read as the reverse complement.
GGGAAAAAAAGGGATTTTTACATTTTAATGTTTAGGCGCGTACGAAGTCGCGGGAAACATCGTAGAGATCTGAAATTTGGCATGCAGGTTCCTTGGGGAGCGTAGGGGAGCACTAAGAAACGACTTCCCAAAATTCCCACGGGAACGGGAAAAAATGTTTTTTTTACATTTTAAGGCGCGTACGTAGTCGCGGGGATCATCGTAGAGAGCTGAAATTTAGCATGCAGATTCCTTGGGGAGCGTAGGGGAGCACTAAGAAAGGACTTCCCGAAATTCCCACGGGAACGGAAAAAAATGGGTTTATTACATTTTAAAACCCGTACGTAGTCGCGGGGATCATCGTAGAGAGATGAAATTTGGCATGCAGATTCCTTGGGGAGCGCAGGGGAGCACTATGAAAGGATTTCCCGATATTCCCACGGGAACGGGAAAAATGGGATTTTTACATTTTAATGCTTAGGCGCGTACGAAGTTGCGGGAAACAGCTATCTATCTATCTAAATATATAAAAGAAGAAACTGACTGACTGACTGACTGACTGATTGACTGACTGACTGACTGACATATCAACGCAGAGCCAAAACTACTGGTCGTAGAGAGCTGAAATTTGCCATGCAGGTTCCTTGGGGAGCGAAGGGGAGCACTAAGAAAGGACTTCCCGAAATTCCCATGGGAACGGGAAAAAATGTTTTTTTTTACATTTTAAGGCGCGTACGTAGTCGCGGGGATCATCGTAGAGAGCTGAAATTTGGCATGCAGGTTCCTTGGGGAGCGTAGGGGAGCACTAAGAAAGGACTTCCCAAAATTCCTACGGGACGGGGAAAAAAATGGGTTTATTACATTTTAAGGCGCGTACGTAGTCGCGGGGATCATCGTAGAGAGATGAAATTTGGCATGCAGGTTCCTTGGGGAGCGTAGGGGAGCACTAAGAAAGGATTTCCCGATATTCCCACGGGAACGGGAAAAATGGGATTTTTACATTTTAATGTTTAGGCGCGTACGAAGTCGCGGGACACAGCTATCTAACTATCTAAATATATAAATAAAAGAAGAAACTGACTGACTGACTGACTGACACATCAATGCAGAGCCGAAACTACTGGTCGTAGAAAGCCAAAATTTGGCATGCAGGTTCCTTGGGGAGCGTAGGGGAGCACTCGCGGGGATCATCGTAGAGAGATGAAATTTGGCATGCAGGTTCCTTGGAGAGCGTAGGGGAGCACTATGAAAAGATTTCCCGATATTCCCACGGGGACGGAAAAAATGGGATTTTTACATTTTAATGTTTAGGCGCGTACGAAGTCGCGGGAAACAGCTATCTATCTATCTAAATATATAAAAGAAGAAACTGACTGACTGACTGACTGACATATCAACGCAGAGCCGAAAATACTGGTCGTAGAGAGATGAAATTTGGCATACAGGTTCCTTGGGGAGCGTAGGGGAGCACTAAGAAAGGATTTCGCGAAATTCTCACGGGAACGGGGAAAAAAGGGAATTTTACATTTAAATTTTTAGGCGCGTACGAAGTCGCGGGAAACATAGTAAGGATCTGAAATTTGGCATGCTGGTTCCTTGGGGAGCGTAGGGGAGCACTAAGGAAGGACTTCCCGAAATTCCCACGGGAACGAGAAAAAATGGGATTTTTACATTTTAATGTTTAGGTCGCGGGGATCACCGTAGAGAGCTGAAGTTTGGCATGCAGGTTCCTTCGGGAGCGTAGGGGAGCACTAAGAAAGGATTTCCCGATATTCCCACGGGAACGGGAAAAATTAAATTATAATCCAAGATTACAAACACTTTCAAGAAACACGTTATGCAGATTACCTACTGTTAGATTACCTGCCTATTGTCCAGTAAAAAGGAAATGATTGATGAGATCCCTAAAACATTCTTTAAACCAGTCTGATATTACCTAAATAATGAATTTTGGCACTAAAGTATTTATTCATAAGAGATTAATGAATCCGAGAAAAAAAAGGAAAAATCTCTACATATAATAAATAATAATTCTGTAGAAGTCGCGGCTGAAAATTGAAAATTAAAAGAAACTATCAAGTCAAAGGGACTATATGAACGATACTGAACACAAAATAACGATTTTTAGAAAAAAATACTGTATGTATGTATGTATGTATGTCCGGATTTAACTCGAAAACTACTGGACGGATTGAAACAAAATTTGGTATGGGGGTAGTTTATAACACTGGTCAACATATAGGCTACTTTTTATCCCGAGGAAATGCATAGTACCCGCGGGAAGGCTATTAACAAATTCCACGCGGACGAAGTCGCGGGCAGAAGCTAGTAAACAGAATAAAGTAAAAACTGAAAAACTGAACGCAGCTAAAACAAAAAAATAAAATAAAAATGAAAACTTGGCAACACCATGGCAAACAAACTGTCAAAAATGACAGAGCTGCGAGTACCGCGACATAACTTATAGTCTGTGCGCGACCCGGCTTTTAGCATAAACACTAAACATAAAACTAATCTCGAAAGCACAGTAAAATAATCCATGTTTCATTTTATTACAAAGTTTCGACAAGAAAAGCATTGAACGAGATAACACACAGAGTAATTTGGAGAAAAAACATGCACTGAGATTGACAAATTAACGCATCATCAACACCCTTAAAGCGACAAAAACGAATATTTACATTGGATTGGAAGGAACGTAAAAATAAGGTAGGCACGAATGATTATATGCAGCTTGTGTCATGACTCAAGGTCTCCTCCATTTTCTGATGCTCAGCCATGAACTTTTTCAACCTATTTTCAAAACTAATTATGGTTTGCAGGTTCCTTATGGGTGGAGGGATGTTGTTCCAACATTTCGTGGCTGCGTATCTAAAACTGCCTCGAAAGGCAGCAGTAGTGTGAATGGGAGTATGCAACTGTGCCCGATATCATTAAACTGACCTGACTACTCTCATCCATGGGCTCGATCTTGACCTGAAGTCTTCCATGTAGCCTCTGCAGCCTCTGCATCAGTGAGAACCGCCTGAAGTCAAGCGAGGGCAGCGGCGCGGACGCCGGAGATGGTGCCGCGGTCGGAAAAGCTTTATACTCGAATACTACAGTGTCGGAGACCACTCGGCCGCCGCGGGCCACTTGTAACGCTGCTAGGCCTGCTTCGTGAGCTGGAATAAAAATGTCGTCAATGTAGCTAAACTTTTGAAGTATATCTTGGTCGAGAAATTTCAGGTGGTAGTAGCAGCAAAAATAGATTGTTTGATTTTGATTGCATAATTGTTGAAATCACAAGCTATTATAATAATAATAATAATAAATTTTATTTCGGGCATCTAGGCCCATATTACATATACCTTAAAGACTAACATACATATTAAAATGAATCTTAAAAACTAACACGATTGCTTCTTCGTCGTGAGGCGCACTCTGGAATCGCTGTTCAGTCTTCCACGGAAGCGACGGAACACGACTCCCTTCGGCCAAAATTCCTCACTCGTGAAGGTTGACAGATGTTCGGTGGGAACAGCATTATAGACGCGACTTCTTAAAACACCTATTAGATATACGAGTAGGTCGTACCTAACAAAGTCTTGAAGCAAATCGAGATGTTGCTGTCGTTCACCGGTAACTTAATTAATTACATCGTGTGTTGCAGCTCTAACTACGAATGTTATGACGTATTATTTTGAGAGCCTAGAAAGAATGTTGTGGAATTCCAGTTCTATCGCTTTTCAATCCTCTGCTGGACAAAGGTTTTCCTTTTTTCTTCCACATGGGTATTTTGTAAATGATGCAAAATCATCAAAGATAAAAATTATTCATTCGTCGTCATTTAGAAATTAAATCAAATAAGTTTAAAAAACTCCTAACCTGGACAATAACACCTAAGCAATCCATTCTGCACCAATATAGAGGGCACAGGGAAGTTGTCGAACAGCACCGTATACTGATCTGAAGTATCGGTCCAGGGTCCAGCTACCAGCACCTTCACCCCTCCTTCAGGGTACGCCCATTCGGGACAGTAGTCCGTGATGCTGAGGGCACCCTCGTTGTTACTGTCGGTTTGCATCTTTTCGGTACCTTCCTCGGTCGGTAGGGACTTTCCTCTTGTTAGCTGAAAATAATAAAAATTCATTTGGTTTGATTATTTATGAATTTGGAAGTTTAAGGGTATGGTTAATTATTTGGCTAAGGATCTTACCGGGTGAGTCGACATAGCACTAGGATCCAAAACTTCTAATTCAGGAAAATCCAACATATCAAAAGCATCCAAATTCACAAACACATTATCGTCCACAACATGAGTCGGTGACGCTACCGCTTCACAGCTCTCTATAAAGTCCATCGTATCAATACCGGATACCATCACATTGGCAGTTTCAGTCACTCGCACCCCCGATCTATCTAACTCACACGTAGGCATGTTGGCTGATAAGGTTTTCTGAATATCTTCATGCGATAATTCTAACGTTTCATCAAAAAATGCGCTCGACGGACCTAAGTGCCCGTCTGTACCGAGCAATACTAACGTATCATCACAGTTATCAGTAAGTATTTTATTCTCTAATCGTTCTACTAGGTCTGGATACCGGGAAGGCGTAGCAGGAGCGCTGGCAATCATCTGATTCCTACTCCGCGGTTCCATTTTAATTTTCCTATCGAACACTTCTACGTTTACTTTTTCTTCCACGGGAGTTTCAATTTCGAACGTAGACGGTGATTCTAAATTCTGAATGCATGATGAGGGTTGGCTGTCAGGGACTTCTCGTTTCAATACAAACGTTGGTTTGTACTGATGTCTATACCTGTCCCTTGGCTCTTCACAAACGAAGGAGGTGACTGATAATGGTGATACTAATGATGAATGTTGTTGATTGCTATTGCCTGCTCCGTTGAGTATGAGTAGGCCTCCTCCGCCTTGTATTTGTCCTAATGACAGTAGTAGGGGTGACGCGCTGTGGGTGGGTTGAGTGGATCTGTGTTCTCTAGTGTACTGCCGGGGTGGGTGGGACATTGGCCTCGTTGTGGGTCCTGTGGTGGATGAGACGTGGTGGTCGGAGGCTGGTGCTTTGGCGGATTGTAGCCTGCGTAGAGGATGCGCGCAGGTTCTAGAGTCTTGGCAGGTGGAGTCTGGACAGCCGCATTCCAACTGCCTCGCCAGTGCCGCAGCCCTAGCTGCCCTTTGTTTCTCCATGAGCTGACCCACAATGGCTTCCACCGTCTCAGCAGTCTGAAACATTTTGCCCTAACATTTCATTATTATAGAATGTTCTACGGACTAATGATTGTAGGTAACTTAAGATTACTCACTGTGATTTCCAATTCGTTATTAATGTCTGGCTCATCTTCACTGAAGACTGAAATTGAAAAAAAAATCTTCAGTATTAAGCCGTGGTGGCCTAGTGGTTCGACCTACTGCCACTCATGCAGAGGGTCGGGGGTTCGATTCCGGCTCGCACCTCTAAGTTTACTTATGTGCAAAATTCAATTTGAATTTACCACTGAGCTTTTCGGTAAAGGAAAACATCGTGAGGAAACCTGCACGCATCTGCGAAGTAATTCAAAGAGGTGTGTGAAGTCCCCAATCGGCACTGGGCCCGCGTGGGGACTATAGCCCAAACCCTCTCGTGATGAGAGAAGGCCTGTGCCCAGCAGTGGGACGGAAATAGGCTGTAGTAGTAGTAGTAGTAGTAGATTAAGCGAGCTATCAGTAATTTAAATAAAGGCCATGAACCTTTTCTCATGTTACCTGACGAAAAGCAACTCGATTTTTTGTTAATAATAATATGTTACGGTTTTTTTTTTTCATTGTGTAAGAGTTTCAATTCACCGGTCGTATTGGGTATCTTAACGCACCACACACACATTAAATATTAACAGATCACAATCAGAGCTACGGGAATTAATAACGGCCGGCCCCAAACAAATTTAACGAAATAATCATCAGTATTTATGAGGACCCGTATTAATGCCGTATAATGAAATTCAATTTCATTTCCGATTTCATAAATATTCAACGATGAGACGAAAATTTTCTGTTGCGAAAACTTCGCCTGTTTTACATTTATGGTATTTTCAGAGTGGAAAATCCTTGATTTTATGATGTTATGGTTTATGCAGATTAGCCTGTTGATGGAGACGGTTTGTCTAGTTATTATTTGTCTCCCTTCCCCATCGTATTCTTGTTGGAATAAAAAAAAGCTCCCTAAAAATAAGTGATGGCCATAACATTAACAAGATCTACTATCTCCCTAATCGGCACGCCGAAAAAGTCTTGTTTTTTGTTCTGGAGTAACAACTCGGCAAAATATTATGACGATGTTATCAACCTCCTTTGAAAGAAACTTTTTCTCTATCTGATAAAACGTTAACAGTATCTCGTTGTAAATAATACCTTGTTATATTTGCAGTTATTACACGCAATCGTAACTTTTTTTATAACGAGCAAAAACACCGTTTTGTTTAGGTAGGTATTACAAAATGTTAAAACGATCTTAAAACCATTATACCTAAACGACATCAACGCCACTAAACGGCGGTCTTAGAGAACATGCTATTAAACAATACAAACAATTGAAAAATGACTAAAATACGAAACCTCTTCCGCAAAGGAACGGAGAAACTTTGCAAACTTTTTAGCATTTTTGTAAAGACTACTAAACAACCTACTGCTTGGTATGGCTCGGCCCGGCATCTATTTGTCTGAAGTCTGTAGCGTTCCATTTTCCTTCAAGACTGGCAAAAGTATTGTTGTTGCCTATGGTTCTACAAAATAAATGCGTATGGGCGCCAGTGATTACTTTTCATCAAAAAGGCCGTCTGCATATTTGTCAGTCTATGAAAAAAAAACTTACACATAGGTTTAAGCTGACTGACGAGTTCATCCTTCGTCCATTCCTTCTTATCCGCCCACAATGCCAGAGAGGGCGCCACCGTCGCCAGTTTGTTGTCATCGGGGTACGGCACGTTCAAATAGTGGACCAACACGATGTCAGGGTTCTGAAACGCGAAGTTCTATATTTAACTGTGTTGCTACTGTCAAGAACAACGTTGTTGTCGGTTGTGGAAAGCGTGATGTGATTTGAGTATTGAGTGATAGATCATAATATTAGCACCAACGAAATATTTGCAGCTGATAAAAGTACAAGGGCTTGTTCTTTGTTCGTGTTCTTTGCCGACGAATATAGAACGATATCCGTCGTTTTTGATGGTGAGATTAGCTTTCTAATATTATAATTTTTATTTGTTCGGATAAATAAAACTAACCGGGCATTTTCTTTTGTGTCTATCTAATGTTCGTCATTTCTACCTTCTACAGATTCTGTTGGTTAATACTTTGCTCTTTCTTTCGGATGATTTAACACACTTTTCTTGTTTGGTAAGACTCAATGTTTCAAGTATTTCAAGAACTATTTAGCACCCATAGTACAAGCTTTGCTAAGTTCGGGGCTAGGTCAAATTGTGTGAAATGTTTCAATTACGCTTTTAATAAAATCAAGACTGTGACTACTAAACGTCGGACATCCTCTCCTTATAGCTGTCCACCTTACGTCAAGTTCGTAATTACTGAACACTGACTCGTAAAATTAAACGTGCTCTATGCTCAGTGACATGCGAGAATTTAGAGCGAGGAATTCCCCATTCGTTACTAAAGAGAATGTGGATAACGAGCGAAGAACGCGCTCGTAAAAACCCTATGAATTCCAACGATCCAAACAAAACGACGTAAGTGCGCTGATGTTATATGTAATACGGCTACACATACGCTTTTTCGATTCCCAGAAGGTCTCGCTCAGAAGGGCATAAAACAAACTGCAACAGAAGAGGCACTAAATCGACTCTCACGCAGTTAAACTAAAATAAAGTAATACACAATATTTTAATTTTCAACGCGAACTGTGAAACGTAGTGCGCCGTAATAACTATCCATTTGTCTTCAAAATGGCGGCAATAAACATGGCGGCATTATTTATGTAATGGCCGAAACCCAGGGTTGCCACTCCGCACGTGTGCTTTATCGTTGTTTTTGTGGTTTTTCATTAACCCGTTGTTAAAGTGCGAGAATAATGTAAACACCGTATTGCTCTAGTTTATGAGCTTGGGATTTTTTAATAGTCTTATATTTTCGGGTTGTTTCTGTTTTAACTTGAAATGGACGATGTTGTTAAGTAAATATTATCTGCAGCATATTCCAGGTGTATTATTTATAAATTACTAGCTTCTGCCCGCGACTTCGTCCGCGTGGAAGTCGGTTATCGCGCTCCCACGGGAACTATGCCATTTTCCGGGATAGCCTATGTCCTTTCCCGGGACTCTAACTATCTTCATGCCAAATTTCATCTCAATCGGTCCAGTGGTTGAAGCGTGAAGAGGTAACAGACAGACAGACAGACAGCCAGACAGAGTTACTTTCGCATTTATAATATTAACTAGCTTCTGCCCGCGACTTCGCCCGCGTGGAATTCGGTTATCGCGTCCCCGCGGGAACTATGCGTTTTCCGGGATAAAAAGTAGCCTATGTCCTTTCCCGGGACCCCAACTATCTCCATGCCAAATTTCATCTCAATCAGTCCAGTGGTTGAAGCGTGAAGAGGTAACAGACAGACAGACAGACAGAGTTACTTTCGCATTTATAATATTAGTAAATTCTTTTCTGACGTGTAAAAGTGCCCCTATGTGGCCAATTTGCTGAATAAATGATTGAATTTTGGATTGAATTTTGAATTTTGAATTATAATATGGATATTTCAACTGATAGAACGAGTGACAACCCTAACAATAACAGTGTTTACGTCTCGGATGTCGAAGATAGCAACCCTAACATAGATGGTATGCAGATTATCTGTCGATACACCAGTTGTGTGAGACACGACTAGAATAGTTTTCTTTTGAGATAACGATATTATATAGATCAAACTCAAACTTGACGAAACAGATATTTAGGATTAGGATTAGCAATGTATTGCGATAATTCTCGGAATTCGTTTAAATTAAATCATAAATTGTTAATGAAGATAATTTACGGTTTGTTTTATTTCTCTCAATTAACTTTAGAATATAAGTAGCATGTGCATTTTTAGCAGCAACTTACATTCGAACGAAACATGCTTAATTTTGCAACTACTGAAACATAAAATAATCTAAAAGTAGATATTTCATATTCATATTCAATTCAATTATTGGGTTATATGGCCATATTCATATTTATGTATTTGCAACCATGAGTTATAAGGATGTTCTTAAGGTTAAGCAGTGCACACATGGACCCTACTAGGGTGTACCAATACTTACATCTAACACTTATTCTATGCTTAGTACGTATGTACATTTAAAAGATGTTAATAAAAATAAAATCTTGAAAACAAAAATGAATGTTAAAATTATATACTTATAAGGCAAAAGTACAGTGAAATTGTTATAAATGAAAAATTCTAAGAAGATTTTATAAATCCATAAATTACAACATTTCTCACTGTCGTTACTACTGAAACCGTAAAAAACGCGCTTAGTTTGCATTTCACTCATTTTTAAAGAGATTTTGTTTCTTGGAATTTTCTTTTGTATTCCAAAACACCATTTAGCTTTTATTGCAGACAGATTTTGTATTCATTCGATGCATTTGCTAAATCCGTTTTGTCTGAGTCGATAATAGATCTGACCTAATCCTACTGGTTGGAATTATGACCGACAAGATAAATCGATTTTGTTATACAGAAGGGCAACTTTGTTTTCTGTTACTGAAACATGAACTTTGTTTTTATTTAAGGACTGGAAAGGTTTTTACAAATAATAATTCTAAATAATTATTCTAATAAACGTGTATTTTCTTTTTGGTAAAATAAATAAAATAAAAAAAATAAAAAATAAATATTTAGTTTTAGGGTCGGTTGATTCAAGCACAGTTGACGGACTCCTGGTCGTTAAATATGGCAGCTGAGCTGTCATTCCATACAGAAACGTCATTTTGTCCCATAGTAAAATATTTAACGTTAACGTTAACTTTAACTGACGGTTTGAATCAACAAATATAAGTAAGTAAGTAAGTAACACTTTATTGTACAGAAAAAAAAACACAAATACAATATAGGTATTAGTAATAGGTATTATAAATATCAGTATTCAGTGCTGATGCTGATATCATGACCGTGACCCCTATTGCGACTGTAAAAAGAAGTATATATTTGTAAATACATCTAATTTAATAAGTAAGTATAAAGTACCTAAGATAAAAAACTTTTTTATTATCAAAAAGCACCAACCCCAAATTACAATTCTAGACTTCGTGTTTTTAGGCCTCAAAAAGTCTAATAGTAATCGCATTCTACTCCCACGTTAATTAAGTTCAAAGAAACAATGGGAAATTTAAGTAAAGCACCATTCGTTTCTAAGAACGGAAGGGGGCAAACAAATAACCAATCAGACCCATTATCGGTGCATTAGAAAGTGGCATTTGGAAATAACACCGAAACGGCCAACGTAATTGAATATATGATTGCACCAGTTTGTGTGTTTGTTACAGGTGTTGAATGTGGGAAATGAAACAAATAGGCGTAATGTGTTAAACTTTAAGGCGATTTTGAGTCATTCTCGATTCATGTAATGGATTTTTGACGATTTTTTAAACAAATTAGAAATCATACTGAAAAGTCTGGTTCGATGAATTTGAAAACAATTACATAACGTCGAATTTTTCTATTGACCTTTTGTGTTATCTTAGAACATTGTTTATTGTAAAGTTACATCACATATCTTTTAGCCAGTGAGATAAAACTCGAAGATGACGAAATGATCATTTGACAATGACATTATCTGAGTTTGTTTTTTGGCTGATCAATTTATGACCTGAACTTAAGGTTGCTCAATGGGCGTCGTCCAAGATGGTTGACGTTTGTTGAGCTTCCCCATTTTTAGTTGATTTATCTTTTATACCGTACATTTATCATTATTACCGTACACTGTTCGGCCTGTAGGCCAATTACTTGACATTGGCGAAACTGTTTGCAGATACACAGAAGCCATATTTGAAGAGAAGAAGAAGAAGACCTGAACTTAAAAAAGAAGACCTCAAATTAGTGTCTCGCGATTCCATTAGACCTTTGTGTAGAAGTTAATCAAAATGAATTTGATTCTATCCTATATTCATAGGTTTTCATAGCTTGTCACATGTTCAGGTTCTTCTAAGTAATCACTTTCTTTACAACTGCCGACTAGGTATTTCGCTCAAAAGAATCTTAAGGCAGCGCATCCATCCTCGAAATTGAAGTAAATCCGCCAGCATCAACTTAACGACGTTCGGCAACTGGAACATATTTCATGTCCAAACAGAGATGTTTCGCAAATATTGAACTGAGAAATTTGTGGCCTAATAAATTTTCTACATCACATCAATCGCGGGGGAATTCGCGTCTCGCCGGCATCACGTGATCACTGAAAATTCCGAAATTCCAAGACTCTTTGGTTATTTCGCAGTATTTGAACGTCTTGCCTGACATGCACGTTGGGATTGCGTTTCTCTCGAACATGTGTAAGAAAATTCCAAAATGTAAATGAGATATTTGACAAACGTCAGTAGGTAATAATTTTATGAAGTGATAGAAAATTATTTTACATCATGGCCGTAAAGTGAGATTTTCTGCCCGCTACGCGGAGAGAAAATCTCACTTCTTGGCCAAGGTAAGACGTAAAACTTTTGACAAACCACGGGCGGTAATTCGTAAAGCCCCAGATCGCATATTTATGGCCCTCACCTTCGGTTCGGGCCACAGAAACCTGCGATCTTGGACATTTACGAATTCACCACCCTAGGTCTGTAATGTACTATTAACAGCCGTGGTGGCCTAGTGGTTTGACCTACCGCCTCTCATGCAGAGGGTCGCGGGTTCAAATCCGGCTCGCACCTCTGTTATTATTTATGTGCGAAATTCAAATTGAATTTACCACAGAGCTTTTCGGTGAAGGTGCGCAGCAATTCAAGGATGTGTGTGAAGTCCCCAATCCACATTGGGCCCGCGTGGGGACTGTAGCCCAACCCTCTCGTGATGAGAGGAGGCCTGTGCCCAGCAGTGGGCCGTGAATAGGCTGTTGTAGTACTAGTAGTAGAAAAATATTTTTCATAGTATATGTTTGTAAGGGTAAAGTTACGTAGAGCACGTAACATTAACTTAGAAGGCGCGCGGATTAACCGGCTTAAGTGTGTTCTAAGTTGTATCGTGCTGTCCTATATATATTGATTGATTTAATTATTAATAAATTATCACTAAAATCAATTTAGAGTTTTATTCTTTCATTTCGAGTTAATATATTTTTTTAAGTGCATCTTCGTAAAGGCCACCAGATTGTACCAAAGTATTTTTTTAATACATAGGTAGGAAAAAATGTTTTTCTTTTTGTATGGCAAGTTATGTTGATCTACTACAACTACAACAGCCTATTTGCGTCCCACTGCTGGGCACAGGCCTCCTCTAATCACGATAGGGTTTGGGCTATAGTCCCCACGCGGGCCCGTGCGGATTGGAGACTTCACACACATCTTTGAATTACTTCGCAGATGCGTGCAGTTTCCTCACGATATTTTCCTTCACCGAAAAGCTCAGTGGTAAATTCAAATTTAATTTCGCACATAAGTAAACTTAAGACGTGCGCGCCGGAATCGAACCCCCGACCCTCTGCATGAGAGGTGGTAGGTCGAACCACTAGGCCACCACGGCTTCTTATGTTGAGCTATGCTTAAAATTCCAAGTCATACCTGGAGGAGCCAATAACACCGCCTATGGAACGTCGGAAGGATCGCCGAATGCACGTAGCAACCGTAGATGCACTGAAACAAAATAAAATACAATGAATAATTATAAAATTAACAGTTCAGTCATCATCATCATCATCAACAGCCCATAGTAGTCCACTGCTGGACGTAGGCCTCACCCAATGCACGCCAATGAGCTCTGTCCAAGGCGTGCCGCATCCAATCTACACCGGCCGCCTTGCGCAAATCGTCACTCCACCTGGCAACAGGGCGCCCTACACTTCGTTTGCCTTGTCGTGGTCTCCACTCAAGAACGCGTTTACTCCAACGACCAGCCCACTGCCACTTCAAAGAGCTTATTCTTTGGGCTACAGTTTAGTTCAGTATAATCAGCCAAACAAGGTATAAAGAAAAAAAATCCAATGTATGAAGAAATTACATCATCAACACTGGAGTAGACAAGATATTAATATAATATTAATTTAATACAGTTTATAAAACCTGGAAGTGATCTGCCTAGTGCCTTGCCTAGCCCTATGGGAAAATGGCATGCTATTATGTATGTTAAAGGGCGCCTTGGAGAAACCGAGTGACAAATAAAAGTCAGAGTAGTGATCTGTAACCATTTAATTTTGTCCAAGCGATCACATTCATTCGCCTTATAAGCATTTTCAGCACGGCTAATGATACCGCGATGCAGGAAATGCAGCTTTCATGAACAGTGACATCTATCGAGTAATATGAAAAACTTCAAATTAATACAAACTTACACAATGTATGTAATAATAAAATAGACTAACTTCTGCCCGCGACTTCGTCCGCGTAGAACACAGAAAACTATAGCAAATTATATACTAAAACCTCTTGAATCACTCGATCTATAAAAAAACCGCATCAAACCGTTGCGTAGTTTTAAAGATCTAAGCATACATAGGGACAGACAGCAGGAAGCGACTTTGTTCTATACTATGTAGTGATGAAAATCATATTATTAAGTAATTTTGTTTTAAAAAGCAAGAGTCGTAGCAAATGGAAGGAACTGGTATCTGTCTACCTCTATGAGAAAAAGGCGTGATATAATGTGTGTATGTATGTTGTCATGTCTTACGTTGGCAACATTTATATCATAAACGGTCATGTATTGTAATGAAATATTAGAAACTTGACCAAATTAAGGCCTTAATTCCTACGCTTTCAGAAATACCCGTCATTATTTATTTTTTATTTATTTATTGAACCAAATACAATTTAATTAATGAAAATTGACCCACAAAATCGGAGAACAGTTTGACTGCGGGAACAGGAGTATTAATCAAGTATACATTAATATCTTAGCCACTAATTACTAGGCTATAGAATAGTATTAATATTAGGATAAGTTTTTATATAATATCAAAGTAGTTCTTTTTTAATAATCTTTTGTTTTTTTTTTATTATTTTCATGTTGGATAGCTGCAGGCACGTTTTTCAATATATACCTATGTCATACACTTATAATAAGTGCTTTCATTGGTCGGAAACTTTGTTTGCTAAAAGAATTCTGTTTACAATGTCAGTAACGTATTCTAGGTATTCATTCACCCACATTGTACCAATGCAATCAGCATAGCTTTACGGTTTATCAAAAACTGGAGATAGCCGGATCGGTTGGAACTGGCACCTGGCGTAACTTAGTTACGGAGAGAGCCTTTTCGACTTCTACTGGTTCAAGGTAGAGGATGAAGCGGGTATGCTCACAAGAAATCATCGATATAGGTAAGTTGATGAAGTAAATAAGGTTGACTGTGTGTGAGTAACTGATCCTGTTTATTATGAAATTAGCTTCTGTCCGCAATTTCGTACGCGAGGATTCGTTAATAGCAGTCCCGCGGGAACTATGCATTTTACCGGGATAAAAAGTAGCCTTTATGTTGACCAGTGTTATAAACTACCCCTATACCAAATTTTGTTGCAATCCGTCCAGTAGTATCGAGTTAAATCCGGATATACATACAGACAATTTTTATAAAAATCGTTATTTTGTGTTCAGTATCATTTATAATTTATAATAGTGCCCTTGACTTGATAGTTTCTTTTAATTTTCAAGTTTCAGACGCGACTTCTTCAACAGACTTATTATTAGTATAGATTTAAAAAAATATGATAGTTCGGTCTGCAGATTTACTAGTCTGAGGACAAGGGTAGGTATATCTATTGCAATATTTGCAATAATGATGAATGTTAGGGAACACGCTATGATTAGCAACGGCTCTAACAGTTACTTACTACGAAATTTTCTTATAAAATGTTTTGTTTCATATTTTAACTAGATTTCAAAACGCTTCAATTTTTTTATTATTATTTAAAAAGCACCATAACACTCAACGCATAGTTGATGGCTGTCTCAGCACGCACACATGTGTTGAGAGTGTTGGTGGTGCTTTTTAAATACATTGAAGCGTTTTGAAATGTGAAGGCGCGGGACTTTAGATAGTAGAAGATCTCTAGGTAGGTATTTCTCGAAAGTTTTAGACTGCCAGCAATATCGCTTGACCCACCACGAGGTGCCTTTAGCTGTCGGTTTGAATTCCCGCCATGTTTTATTCATCGGTGGCAGTCTCAGGGGCTTCGTGCGATCGCTTGTAGGTTCGATTCCGGCCCGAACATTAGAACGAATACCTACTCGGACATTGCAAATGTCTTACAGCATTTACTGGTGTGGCAATAAATGCAAAAAGTCAGTAAATTTATTAGTACTACTAATATAATTACTAATTCTGTTAATAATTATTATTTTACGATATTTAAATTACATTTTTTTAGCAGAGAATGTATTAGTACATTACTACAGAGGCCGGGAAGGAGGAAGTTGCAGACAACTTCCGTTCCCCGCCGATGTATGTATAGTGCTTTTCTCAAACATCATCATCATCATCATTTCAGCCGAAAGACGTCCACTGCTGGACATAGGCCTCCCCCAAGGCTTTTATATGTGTATAATATATTTTGTCTTTTTTACATAAATTAAACTGCGCTACAGGTTTACACAACTTAGAAGGCGCGTGGATTAAGCAAAAATAGACTCTGCGTCAACGGCTTAAGTGCTTCACCGCGCGCCTTCTAAGTTGTGTCGTGCTATACCTATGTAGCAAATATGGTTCATGTTTTTTTAAAGCTGTATTGGCAGAATGTCATAGCGAACCATAGAGTAAATATTGCTTGTAGCTTTTTTAAATGGCGAAATGCCAAGATTCTGTGTCACAAATATATCAAAAGAAAATTTAAAAAAGTGAGTTGCCGGCCTAGGCCTGCAGCGTTTGTATGAAATTTCATTATAGACCAACTTGTCTAGCCGCGCCTGAAACGCGATACTCGTACTTCCCAGGCTAATAAGAAGAACATAATATCAACATTTCATTGCATGTTTGAGAAAAAATATTTTGTAATGCTGCCAAGTGCATTATTTCTAAGTTTCTACCTACTTTAACCTTATTTTTACCCGAATAAGGTAAAGCCAATAGAAGGGTTATGATTTCAACACTAACATTTTACTGGCAAGAAATTAAAAAAAAACATTGGTTTTCTGTAAAGTCTGTTTACGGACGATAATTTTATCCGTGATAACGTCACGTAACGCGACAACGCTAACTATTGCGTCATGTTTTTTGTGGCACAGCCGGCGTTCATCAATTAATTTACAAGACTTTATCACGTCAAAAAAAATACTTCTGTGTTCATTTCGTTAATTATTCATTACTTTTTCATCGCGCACACTTATTTTCAACGTTGTGTCAAATGCTCCTCGCTTTTTTCAAGTGTCTCATCTCTTTCATAACTCTCGGGCCTGTACCAAATTCGCGGTAAAGTGGTACTTTGACCTTTTTAAGCGGTCCATTACAGACGGTCCCGGCAGTTACCTAACTTATGGGCAGACTTAGCCTTCTGTCAAGGACAGGTTAGGTGTGGAGCTAGCATATAAATTAGACTCTAGATTTGAGAATAGGATTTAAATAGATTTAGTACGTCTCAAGGTTTATTTATTTAAACTTTATTGCACATAAAGAAAACTTAGTGTATAAAAGGACTTAATACCTTGAGGCATTCTCTACTAGTCAACCTTTAGGCAAAGCAGAAAATGGTTATAAGGTTCGTATATCTTCTATCATTCCTTTACGTTTAAATACTAATCAGTTAAAAAAAGTACTAAACGTAAATGGGAATGTAGGCACGAAAAAAATTGGGTCATTAGGTAATTAACTATGGTGAATAAAAATGGTGTTAGTACCTAAGTTATAGTACCTACCCAAGAGTTGCGATTTAAGGGGCCGTCCGTTCATTATAATCACGTGAGACTCGAAGGAAGGGGGGGAGGGTGTTCGGCAAAAATCACGAAATATCACTATGGGGGGATGGGGGTGTAGGTATCACGTGTATTTACTTTTTCGACAAAAGCGCGATTTTTAAACGAAGAAATACTTTTCTAGAATATAATTAGAGTAAACTTTATACCTGTAGGTATTTTAAGATAATATTCTAAAAAATTAAAAACTTTGTAGGTACTATAAAATATACGTGATTTTGGGGCCGGCCGGGTAACAAACTGGACTGTTCCCAAAAATCTTGAACCGTAAAAAATCAAAACGTAAATAAAATAGCCAAAGTCTTATTTTATACTGAAGTCTATACAAAAAAAACATCAAAATAAATGCAGGACCCATCTGTGTGGTGAATCCTACGGGGAATGTTTTATTATTTATAGCTGCGGGGTCAGTACCGCCTTAGAATATTTTTGTGGGGTATGAAAAATAGCTTACATCCTATTCTCAGATCTACTGAACACACACTCCAAATTTCATAAGAATCGGTCGAGCCGTTTCGAAGGAGTTTGGTTACAAACACTGTGACACGAGAATTTTATATATTAGATTTATCGAGAATGGTGATGATGATGTGACATGTGTTTTACGATAAAGAGATGTATTTATTGAAACAAAAGAAAAATCTTCAGGTTTCAAGAATTAAATCAGTTTTTTTTTATTCATAAAAAGTAGTTCCGTATTGATTATTCTTCGAAAAGTTAGCCCAACCTACGAAAATGGCCGTTGAAATCTAAATCGGATGGCCAAACTGCCGAGTCGTAGGTATTCTTGGGGCAATTCCGGCCAATAACCGGCTCGGTAGCGGGATTTCGGGGGGGCATATCCGGCTGTAGTGGGGGGCTGGGCAATGCATGAGAGGTAGCGATTTATTTTTTTAACATGTGGAATTGGTGAAGCTGTGGTGGCCTAGTGGTTCGATCTACCGCCTCTCATGCAGAGGGTCGGGGGTTCGATTCCGGCTCGCACCTCTAAGTTTACTTATGTGCGAAATTCAATTTGAAATCACCACTGTGCTTTTCGGTGACGGAAAACATCGGAAACCTGGACTACTACGAAGCAATTCAAAGATGTATGTGAAGAATCCGCACTAGGCCCGCGTGGGGACTATAGCCCAATCCCTCTCGAGATGAGAGGAGGCCTGTGCCCAGCAGTGGGATGCAAATAGGCTGTAGTAGTAGTAGTGAAATTGGTAAATTAGATCGACATTTTATTTTTGGGTTGAAAATTACGTCATGGATATGTTGGAGAGCATTTTTTGTGTACCTAGTTAAAATATAATTGTGTTTATATACCTAAATGATTTTTACTATACTAAACAAGAATTAAAACTACTTAAAAATAACTAAAATACTTAAAATTACTTATAAATACTTAAAAATACATAAAAAGTAAACAAAATCTAAAAACGGCCCCCGCGGCATGTTACCGAAGATGCTGGCAGCATTTCCCCGTTGTATGGCGATGCTCAAGCGTTGAGCGACGAAGCTGCCAACTCTTCGGTCCCTGGTGACGTCGACTAATCTCTTTGAAATTTCTTTGTAAAAATCAAGAGCTTTAGGACCCCACGAGATAGATAAATAAAATTATGCAAACTCTAAATTGCAGCAGTACTTACCTAGTGGTAGCTCGAAGAGTTATAGTTATAAGTATTTTTAAGGATTGCTAAAAAGGTTTTTTTAGGGAATGCTTAAAAGTGTAATTTTGAGCGCTTTGACTACTTAGCTACTTCGTACTTGACCTATATCCCAAGACCGCTTTTCTTTCATCGCATACGAGGGACAAGGAAAGCCGAAAGACGTTTACGAGTGCAGCCAGGACGGTACAGGTCGGGGCACGGGTCTTGAGCGTTGAGCGAAAGTAGAGGGGATTTCTGCGCATGTTTACTACTGAAGGGCCAATAAGCGTGCGCGCACGACAAAGCACGCCCTGCTTCCCGCGCCCCTCTGCCGATGAGACCTTATTTTTGACTTCTGCGCATCGAAGGCCCTTGCTTACGTACAGTCGAGTTCATTAATAGATGATCACTTTTAGACCTTATTACAAGGGAGCAAGGTGTAAAAGTGTGTATATATTGGAGAACTCGACTGTACCAGCTGATTGGAGACTTAATTGGCCACATTTTAGCTCAGAAATTAGAATTCGAATATTAGATAGGTTGAAGTGTAAAAATCAATTACCGTGCTGTGCGTAAGTTGATAAAACTACTATTTTGACTTGATTCAGCCACTTCTTTCTTGGTATGTTTTAAATTGATTATTTCTATACTCGTAGGAAAAATTGTCACACATTTTTTTATTTGTTTAATTAATTTAAGAAACATAGTAACACTATTTCTGTGCCTCAAGTAATTTGTAAATTTAAATGTGTTAGTGTCATCGTCATCATGTTAGCTGGAAGTCATCCACTGGTGAAAATAGGTAATTTTTCAGTATAATAAAGTTTTACTGAATAAGATCTTTCCGCTCATTGGGCTTTGAATTTCTTGTGTAAAGTGAGAAAAAGTGCAAAAATCGCCTCGCGTTCGTCGCGTGCGCCGCCGAACACAAGGGAAAGCCGGGAGACGTTTACGAGTGCAACCGGAACGGTAATGTCCTTGCTTATGTATTAGCTGATTGGGGACTTATTGGCCGAGTTACGACCTCGCCGATTATACGATTTGGTTCACAATCGATAATCCAGTGTTACGATCAGTGGATTATGTTACTGTTATTCAGGCAATGTAATTATATAAGGCTGTCAATCTCCTTACATTACGGCGTACATCGGAAATAGCCAGGAAGCTTCAAATTTTCATACTTCGCCAAGCTTCGAAAGCTCTTATAAAATATTTTGATGATCATGAGTGAGTGAGTGAGTGTCATAAATGCGAAACTTTGCTTTCGCTTAACTTCGGAACTAAATGACCTACAGACTTGAAATTTTGGATTTTAAGTATGTGATTATATCTTATTGGGTGACGAAAATTTCTGCGTTCTGGTCTTATCCAGAGGTTTTCAAATAGGGGCCTGAAAATGCGGCGAAATGGTTCCAGTAAAGGATGGTACGGCAGTGTTTGCTTCGCGCTCGACTTGGCGGGGGCACTACCGTGCCCCCAGATACTAGTCTAGTTTGCGAATAGTACGCCTTGTATTGATCACGCCTACGTAATATATCCACACCTATCCACAGCTGATTTACCGCCTCAATATATCACTGTCTATACAGGTTAACACAACTTAGAAGGCGCGTGGATTAAGCAAAAATAGACTCTGCTTCAAAGGCTTAAGAGCTTCGCCGCGCGCCTTCTAAGTTGTGTCGTGCTGTACGCTGCCAGATGATAGAATAATGACTTGTGTCAATGATTTTATTAAGAGGGTTCATTCCGAAAGTTGGCAACATCGCATATAGCTGTCAAATGTTTCGCTGTTTTTATTAATTTCTCTACAACTACTACAACAGCCTATTTACGGCCCACTGCTGGGCACAGGCCTTCTCTCATCACGAGAGGGTTGAGCTATAGTCCCCACGCGGGCCTTTGCGGATTGGGGACTTCACACACATTCTTGAATTACTTCGCAGATGCGTGCAGGTTTCCTCGTGATGTTTTCCTTCACCGAAAAGCTCAGTGGTAAATTCAAATTGAATTTCGCATATAAATAATTTCATAGGTGCGAGCCGGATTTGAACCCCCGACCCTCTGCATGAGAGGCGGTAGGTCAAACCACTAGGCCACCACGGCTTCAATTCAATCAATTTCAATTAATTTCACAATATTACTGAATAAAAAAAAGAAGTAATTATTCTATGGTTGAATGACGCGTCTCGTTTTACATTTGTTGGTTAGGCATTCAAATGATATAAGATTACATTATAATGCATGGGAAATGGGATATATGAGCAGGCATTAAAGCATATATTTTTATGTTAAAGTTATAAATACTTTAATTAAATTGCATGTCCAATTATCATTGCAAAAATTATTCTTAACTTATGACACTCAATAATGAACTCAGACCTCCCAACACAGGATTCACAATCGAACACACACCCTGCGTATCCCTACGACGCAACCCAATGGAACAGAAGTGCTTGCGCAACAGAAGGTGCACTGGCGCGTTGCCAACATTAACTATTATTCTGCCCAAAACAAACTGCCGGGAATACAGACACTCGGCAGAAGTGCTTCCGCTGCTCCAGTGTTATCTTTGACGGTTACATCTTTGTCGAGATCCGATCAGGTTCCATTTTTAAATTCTAGCAACGGGTCTAGGAAGCGCTGGTAAATTCTTTTTCTGACGTGTAAAAGTGCCCCTATGTGGTCAATTTGTTGAAGCAATGATTGAATTTTGAAACGAAAATTTTTGAGAAATGCACGTTTTATCCCCTTGTACATCAACATTGGTTTTGTTTGAGGCACAGCTGTCAAAATTATGTTTGTAATTTAACTTTACTTTCAGTCACAATTGTATTTATATGAATATAATAAATATACTTATGTGGTAAATTGATATCGGTTTGCATTCGGCAGTCGCAGTATCTAGAATCCTAGAGGCTTTATAAAGGAAGAATCCGTTACAGGATTCGTATCTGAACTATTTGATGTAAGAGTAACTTTAAGAATTACAATGTCACTACTACCACTACTACTACAGCCTATTTGCGTCCTACTGCTGGGCACAGGCCTCCCCTCATCATGAGAGGGTTTGGGCTATAGTTCCCACGCAGGCCCAGTGCGGATTGGGGACTTAACACACACCTTTGAATTACTTCGCAGATGCATGCAGATTTCCTCACGATGTTTACATTCACCGAAACAATGTCACGAATTGTATAAATTCTGAGGTTGCAATAAATTATCTTCTTTTTATTACTAACTTACTTTTTATCACTATTTGGTAGTGATAATAGCCACCCAGACACCTGTCTTTTTCGCCAATGGAGAAAAGCATTCCTTCGTTTTTTCCATCTAACTAGACTATATTATAGACTTAACGAGTAGTTACATTTCGCACATGTGTTTTAAAATGGCCGACAGAAATTACTTTAAACATTTCACATTTCGCACGCCACATGCGGCCTCGAAAAATTATCCTAAGCTAAGAATCGCATGCAAACCCAAAACACATCCACAGTGCAGTTTAACTCCTAACAAGGCGTAATTAGGGCTCATTCAATAAAGCATTTCCCGCTGGCAGTTTAAACAGAATTCAACTAAGAAATTTCGCTATTAACCTGTCTTATTTGTTTTAATGCATTTTCCGGCTTGACTTTCTAAATACAGATGTGAAAGTATATTAGGTCGTGATTAATTAAATTCAAGTTAGTAACCACGATGTAAAATCCATATCCATATCCATACTAATATTATAAATGCGAAAGTAACTCAGTCTTTCTGCCTGTCTGTCTGTTACCTCATCACGCTTCAACCGCTGGACCGATTGAGATGAAATTTGGCATGGATATAGTTGACCGACCCTCTGCAGAACAGATCAAACCATTAGGCAAAAAACATGCATTATCAGTATGTAAAAATAACACTACCAACAAATTCAACGGTAAACCAAACAAATAATCCGTTGTGTCAAAAAGTTTAAACGACGAACGAGTTGGAACTCCGTGAATTGTTATAAATTCCCGCGCCTTTCATCTGGGCGGGATAATCTTCAAAGAGTAATCTTATTGTGGCTTTTGGGCGCACTTTACATCCCGGCAGGCTTTTGGGGCAATAAACAAGTGACGGTCGCGGCAGGAACGGTACATAGGCGGCAGCGGGTTAAAGAAAATATTATACTTATTTACCCGTAAAGTGGGATTTTCTGCCCGCTACGCGGAGAGAAAATCTCACTTCTTGGCCAAGGCAAGACGTAAAACTTTTGACAAACCACGGGCGGTAATTTGTAAAGCCCCAGATCGCATATTTATGTCCCTCACCTTCGGTTCGGGCCACAGAAACCTGCGATCTGGGACATTTACGAATTCACCACCCTAGGTCTGTAATGTACTATTATATCGATCATTAAAAACGAGCCTGTTGTTATAGGTATGTTTGTTAGTGTTTGATTGGTTTCAAAGTTGTCAGCCATTGGGTTAACGCATTCACTGCCACTTCTTTTTACGAGTTTTCGCCAGGTGCCACATCTGTCATTAAGGGAACATTGCAACGCACATGTGCGATCGAGGCACTGCGGGAATGTCAGCAAAACGCATACCTATATGCGTCGGTGGCAGTGAATGCGTTAAACTACTCACAAGGAACGTAATGAAAAAACTCCTTGGATTGATTTTCATTTGTTATGCCTTTGAAGAGAACGAACCGTGCCTCTCCTTTTGCAAATAGTTTAAAACTTGCATTTATAAAACTCGTGTAGGTACTAAGCGAAAATAAGTGGTTAGCGTCATTGCTGAATAATAAACCGTTAATTATAACGTTAGCATAAACTTCAACTCAAGTTTGAAAACAGATAAAATGTAATTAAACGAATACATATAGAGTATAGGGATTGAAACACCAGAGACAAGTATTTCACCTTCATTTTTACTGCGCCAGAAGGAGGGTTATGTTTTTCGAGTGTATGTATGTATGTACAGTCAGCAGCAGAAGTGGATAAGCTGTCCAGGTGTTCAAAATGACCTACACACGACCTTATTCTTAAGACGTTAAGGGCGTGTGTAGGTCATTTTGAACACCTGGACAAGCTTATCTATTTCTGCTGCTGACTGTATATTTCTTTGGCACGCTGTGTCAACTAAATGGCTGGATGGATTTTAGCTTGCGAGGTGAAGACGAATCTAACGAGATTCGTCTTAATCGTGAGAGTGACACTGGGTACCTATATCAAAATTGCAAAAAACAAAATGGCTGACTTTTGGAGTCATTTTAAACGTTTCCAAAAATGTTTTTTTTTGTCATAGCCTAAGGGCTAAATCAATGGATCACAAATATATATATAATGTGAAATCAAAACTTTGTTTGCAGTCGGGTTTTAGATTTTTGCAAAAATCGAGTTATTACCATTATTTACAATAGAAATAGACTTGAAAATTACGCATGTCTAGAAAAAAGGTTATCGCCTAAATCCTGTTCTCAATGTCACTCCTACTCGCTAAAATAACTTGCTAGTAGATAGTAAACTAACATAAAGTACCTTAAGAACTTATGCTTAGCCGAGGTTTCACCGGATTTCCCTTGTCACAACTAATAATTAAAGTTACGGACGAAGTTGGCAAGGTCATTATGCAATGCACAAAGTAGGAGAACTACAGAAGTTTGTCCGTAGTAGGTTATATTATAATTATTAACACTGTCTGGTAAAAATAAGTTTATTGCAATTTGCAATATTTAGGTCAAATGACACCGTGGTTCGACCTACCACCTCTAAGTTTACTTATGTGCGAAATTCAATTTGAATTTACCACTGAGCTTTTCGGTGAAGGGAAACATCGTGAGGAAACCTGCACGCATCTGCGAAGTAATTCAAAAATGTGTGTGAAGTCCCCAATCCGCACTGGGCGCGCGTGGGGACTAAAGCCCAAACCCTCTCGTGATGAGAGGAGGCCTGTGCCCAGCAGTGGGACGCAAAATAGGTTGTAGTAGTAGTAGTAGTAGGTCAAATGATAAATGAAAAAAACGACAATCTTTGTTTGAATTACATCAAAATTCTTATTTTAAAGTAATACGATTAGAAACTTAATAAATGTTTTAACAGAATAAAGATAATCCGTTAAGTCATTAGGCAAAATGACTTAGGATATAAACAAATAATAACCTTTGTTTTAAAGAAGCGTACTTAGCACGTAAATAATAATATGTAGCATACGGCACATTGCATGAAATATAGGTACTTTCAAATACCTACCTAAAGAACAACTGTGTCATTTTCAAAATGTTTTCAAAGTCACTATTTGTAACAAATATAAATTCTCACTTTTTTTGATAGTTGGAGTCCCGAGAAAGGCACATAGGCTTCTTTTTATCCCGGAAAAACGCATAGTTTCCGCGGGAACGCGATAACCGACCCTTCGTTTGGTATACGTACCGGTATAATCTATTCGTTAATGCTAACGCGGAAGCCGTGGTGGCCTAGTGGTTCGACCTACCGCCTCTCATGCAGAGGGTCGGGGGTTCGATTCCGGCTCGCACCTCTAAGTTTACTTATGTGCGAAATTCAATTTGAATTAACTACTGTGCTTTTCGGTGAAGGAAAACATCGTGAGGAAACCTGCACGCTACTGCGAAATAATTCAAAGATGTGTGTGAAGTCCCCAATCCGCACTGGGCCCGCGTGGGGACTATAGCCCAAACCCTCTCGTGATGAGAGGAGGCCTGTGCCCAGCAGTGGGACGCAAATAGGCTGTAGTAGTAGTAGTAGTAATGCTAACAACCGTATAGCAATCAAGTTCAAGCTACGAAGTATTCCGTTAGATAACTATCCGTAAATGGAGCGCAATCTTTATAGTTCCAAAAGTGGACACCACATCGGGTATATAGGGGGCGCTGCGGTCGCCACTCTAGTCAAGCCACCTAGGCGGATAGTCTGCAGTAGCGCCTTCAGATAGCGCTGCTGAGGCGAAAACGCAGCGGAAACGGCTGTGAGGAGAGTGTGTTTGGTTTTGTTGCTTATCAATTCCTCTGGACACGTTTTCAACTGTTTCGCCATATAAGATTGCGCTCCTTACCAAGACACATTCCACACTCCATACGTAGTACCTACATATTTCGACATTTCAAAGAATGTAAACGAGGCCCGATCGAACACGTAAACCGCCACCTCCTATGCGATGTACCAACTGGCACAATCCCAAGTGGTTAATACCAGCGCAGCACACAAGGTGGCGCGCATTCTGATCTCCGTGTATAACGAATTTAGTGGTATTGGATTTAATGCAGGCAATCTGTGGTATTAAAATAAAATGAACTGGATAAACAGGCGAGGGGACAAAAAAAAATATCTTGGGACATTTCACACATGTTGACCTAGCC
The DNA here is from genome assembly GCA_963971205.1 of Aethes cnicana. Taxonomy (NCBI): domain Eukaryota; kingdom Metazoa; phylum Arthropoda; class Insecta; order Lepidoptera; family Tortricidae; genus Aethes; species Aethes cnicana. The sequence continues at coordinate 2,857,704 of OZ020279.1, read as the reverse complement.
CCAAACTAAGCAAAGCTTATACTATCGGTGCTAGACAACTATATAAATACTTAGATAGAGAAATACATACATATATAAATACTAAACATCCATGACTCGAGTACAAACATTCGTGCTCATCACACAAAGTTTGCCCCGAGCGGGACTCGAACCCGCGACCATCGGAACAGAAGGCAGGGTCACTACCAACTGGACCAATCCGGCCGTCAAAATATTTGAATAATACTGAAAAGTTAAGCATCCTGTAAATATTTGTAAATATTTGTTTACTCAAATACTTACATGTCTGATCTCACAGGCAGCTGGTACAATTTTTTAACCGACTTGAAAAGGAGGTTTTTTGAAATATTTTTAGTAACATCTTCAAAGATCTGAATCGATTTGAACCATGACCTTTTTGGCTCACAAAAGGCGTGACGTCACACTACACTCGGTTCGAAGCTTCGTAACTCTGCTCGCTTTAGAAGGCATCGTTGTTTAATAAACTTATTTGTAAAGTTTAAGATTTGCAGGTACATTCGCCACGACACTCTAATTTGCGTCCTACTGATGGGCACGGGTCTCCACTCATGGCGTGAGGGTTTGGGCTTATTGGCCCCAAGCGGGGCCAGTGGGTATTGTACGCTCCTTTTTTTCCTATACACCAAAAAGTGCAGTGCTAAATTTCAATTTAGTTTCGCAAATAAGTACTAGTACTACTAACTATCGGATCCTGCAAAACCGGATAATGTGTTCACATGGCCGTCCGTTTTTGCGGCATCTGTAAAACCGGTGTCCGTGTGGACACCCTGTCCGGTTTTCTTCGCATCCCGTCCGACTCGCTGGATTCAGTTTTTTGCAGGATCTTCTTCCGATCATGTGTGAATGTATTAGAATGTATTGACAATAAATCGGATCCGGCATTTAATCGAACGGTCGGCCCAATTTGTTTTTATTTTTATTTTATATAAGCAAGCATTTGACCACGATATCAACTGATGGTAAGTGACGATGCGGTCGAGAGTGATACATGCTTACTTAGATAGTACCTGTTCACTCTCGACTAGTCGCAAAATCGTATGATACATTTTGCAGCATCCGTTTTTTTGCGTAATCTTGCAACCGTATTCTTGTGTGAACTCGTGCATTGAAATACTGTTGCAACTAAATCGGATCCTACAAAAAACAGTTCCTGCAAAGAATCGGATGTTCTCGGTGTGAACGGGATCTAATTTATCGGAAAATTTACTTGGACTTGAAAGTCATCAACATGCATAAAACTTCGCCCGCATGGAATTCGGTTATCGCGTTCCCGCGGGAACTATGCGTTTTTCCGGGATAAAATGTAGCCTGTCCTTTCCCCGGTCTCCAACTATCTCCATACCAAACTTACCTATGTGAAAATGAAAATGAAAATGAAAATGAAAATATTTATTCAGCAAATAGGCCACATCTGGGCACTTTTACACGTCACTTTTTAAATGAATTTAACAGAAATGAATTTACCAGCGCTTCCCAGACCCATTGCTTGAGAAGAAGCGCCGCAACAAACTCAGCAGAAGGCCCTTTTTCCAAATTTAAACATATAGATTTACATTAAACTCACATTAACATGTATAAAAATACATATATAGGCACATACTGAAATCACATTTAAGGGATGTATAGTCCCTAACTTAAACTTAAATCTAAGATCCTAGAGATGGTCTTATATTAGGTACAAATTAATGAAAATATTAATTAAAGTACTTATCTAAATATGTATACTAAAAATAATAATAAAAATCGCAAATGTTTAGAGATTGTATACGTCACCAGGCATCCCAAAGTTGTAGACAGTCTCTAAAATTATATCATACAACACAAGTTTAGGAGATGTATACGGTCTCCTTAGTCAATTTTGGAGATGTAAGGTGTCTCCAAAGGTCAAAATAACAATATTAGTATTAATCTAAATTATTAAAGGTGTAGATGGTCTCCACCGTCAAATTTGATACAGTTTTGGAGATGTAGGGTGTCTCCAAAGGTCATAAGCAGTTAGATTGAAATATAAACATATATTTCAAGTCAGCAAAAAAAAAAAACTAAGTACTACCTGATACAAATAAATGGAATTAAAAAGAGAAATTTCAAGATAACGATAAAAATAGATACATAACAGCAGATCTATATAATAATAATAACTTAACAATAAAACAGCAACCGGTGGCGCCAGCGATAGCCGAGCATACATGACCGCCCGGAGCCAGCCAGTCATACATTCTTAACAACAGGCCACGCCTCATCATCATTGACGTAATCATCAACTTTATAATAACCTTTCTTTAAAAGCGCATTTTTTATGTACTTTTTGAACGCCATTAAAGGTAATTTCCAAGCTTCCATTGGTATTTTATTGTAGAAACGTACGCAATTCCCTAAGAAAGATTTACTAACTTTTTTCAGGCGGAATTTAGGAACTAGAAGCTTATGTCTATTACGTGTGTTGAACTGGTGGACATCTGACACCTTCTTAAAAGAATCTATATTTTTATGTGCATACATGATGACGTCATGTATATACTGCGAAGCTACAGTGAGGATGTCAATCTTTTTGAAGCGTTCACGCAGTGATTCACGGGAACCTAGGTTGTAGATGGACCTAACTGCTCTCTTTTGTAGAACGAAAACGGTTTCAATATCAGCTGCTTTTCCCCAGATCAATATCCCGTAAGACATGATACTATGGAAATAGCTGAAATAAACAAGACGCGCAGTTTCCACGTTGGTAAATTGTCGGATTCTTCTTACAGCATAGGCGGCAGAGCTCAGTTTATCCGACAGAGTATTAATATGTGGACCCCATTGCAAACTACGGTCCAAAGTTAGTCCCAAGAAGACTGTATCGTTTGCAAGATTTAATTTCTCTCCGCCTATTTCAATAACAGAGTCTATTTGCCTCACATTAGGCAAAGAAAACTTGACGCATTTTGTTTTATTAGCGTTTAGCAAGAGATTGTTCGCCGTGAACCAGTTTAGCACTTCCTTTAAAGTGTCATTGACCTGAGAGTAGTCTTCCTGTTGCCTATTGACCTTAAAAAGCAGTGAAGTATCATCGGCAAATAGGACTATATTAAATTTTTTCTCTACGAGACACGGTAGGTCATTTATGTATACTAGAAAGAAAAAGGGACCAAGAATCGAGCCCTGTGGCACTCCGAGCTTCATAATTGTCCCGCAAGACTGTGCTCGATTTATTACCACTTTTTGAGTTCTCTGGCCAAGGTAAGACTCTACAAGGTTTAGTGCTTTGACTGACAGGCCGTAGTGTTTCAGCTTGCCCAAGAGTGTGTCGTGCACTACACAATCGAACGCTTTAGAGAGATCGCAGAACACTCCTAAGGCATCCTGTGAATGTTCCCAAGCATCGTATATATGTGAAACGAGAACAGAGGCTGCGTCAGCTGTTGAACGGCCCTTTGTAAAACCAAATTGCTGAGAGTGCAATAAATTATTGAGATTAAAATGCAGAAGCATTTGGTTCCCAAGTAACATTTTGGCCCTATAACTTGAATTATCATCACTAAAAGGTCGAGTAAACGTCGTATAAAGGTCTTAGCAGTGACTACCAGTTGTATAAAGGCGTTTGGGAACACATTCTTGCTCTATAAGCTAAAGAGCCAAATTATCCTATAAGTTGTTGATGTAAAGGTTTATAGAACCATTTTATAGGGCTATTATAGTAAAGTGCTATAAAAACTTCAAATATAGTCACTAAAGAGCTATGTTACTGTATAAAAGTGATTGAAATTACCATTATGTATCTAATTTGCGCTATAAGGTTTCCGGGACAACCGCTATAAATCTTGCGTTTTAGCAGTGATGAACGTTCTACTATACAAGGATTTTACGATATTGTGGTTCCACAAATCACTCCTATAGTACATGGACTTTAGTAGCCATAATGACGCCGTAATAGAGCGGTTTTGTTTTATAATCGATTTTTAGGACATTTTTATAGTACTTAAAAGTGTTCTAATTGTTTTTGAATCCCTATTATAGGCTCGTACGATAGTTGTGTCTATGACTCTTTTATATGGCCGAAACTTTCTATAATGGAGTTTATAGATCCGTCATAGGATAAAGAACTCTAATTTTACTCAAACTTTGACATGACAGGAGTCGGTGGTACTATAGTGAGCCGATAAGACCCACGGATGTACTTAATGGCTCTAAAGTAGAAATGACTGTGAATTTAATTTTATAATATCAATATATTTTATTCAAAACTCAATTAATCGAGGGCGCATTGAAAATACTAAGCAAATCATATACTATTCTATCAGTAAAACTTTAGTCGCACGTGCTTTTTGCAGCATTGATCGAAATATTAAATGTCTAAATAAGATAACATAAACTTACCACGATAGAATAGAACTCCTTTATATAATTGAATTATTTTTGTTGTCCATCAGTAAAGTTCACAGCAAAAACACACAATACCAAACTTTGCCGAGAAAGCGCCTCAATAGGAATCACGGATTCTACTATAGACTAAAATAGGACTATAAGGGAATCAACGAACGCTACTACAGTATAAAAAAGCACTATATTAGCGTTACTGTGGCCCGTATGTCACTAAATTGTAATACGAGTCCTCATTACATCACCTTTACAGACCTAAAACGTCACAACTAAAGCTGCTACGGTTCCGCTATATCACTAAATGGAGATATAACTGCGCCAGATCGGCGTTACTCAACCTTCTATGGCCTTTTATAGGGCTAAGGTGGTGTTTTGAGAAATGTTCTATGGGCTACTATAGAACCAGAAATTGTTACTTGGGTTGTGTCCAGCGGTTGAAGCGTAAAGAGGTAACAGACAGACAGACAGACAGACAGACAGACAGATAGAAAGACAGAAACACAGTCAGAGCTACTTCCGCATTTATAACATTAATAATAATAGGAATTGAAAGAGATTTTGCTATTTAGCCACAGTTTTTATCGATACAGAAACGTTGAAATTCAAAACAGCATGAAATAAAGAAGAAGGATCTAAACTCATGAATATACTAAACCCTTGAGGGACGGCTACCTACCTCGGCTCCAATTAGCGCTGCGCTAATTGGAGCCGATTTATTTACAATTCACAGGTCAACAAGCTCGACTATGCATCGATTACGGCTCGGGTACGACTCGGCGGCTCCGTTTGCACATGGAGGTAATCCATACTAATATTATAAATGCGAAAGTAACTCTGGTTTTCTGTTACCTCTTCATGCTTAAACCACTGGACTGATTAAGATGAAATTTGTCATGGAGATAGTTGGAGTCCCGGAAAAGGACATACGCTACTTTTTATTCCGGAAAAACTCATAGTTCCCGCGGGAACGCGATAACCGAATTCCACACGGGCAAAGTCGCGGGCAGAAACTAGTAGGTAAGTACAGTACATCTGGAGTGAGCAGTGTCAATTTCAAAGCAATAAAAATTTAGCTAAAAGACGTGAGCCCGAAGGTCGTTTTCGTTCACAATTCAAAAACGTGCTCTTTATAAGTTTAGATACTGGCACAAAATTTGGTCACAGTGGTAGTTCCAGTTATTAGTTACGACTTCCATCGAGAACGGAAAAATGCCCCGAGCCCCCAGCCTGAAGGGGGACCCAGCCCGAGAGGCCGCGAGCAAAACTAAAGAAAAAATTTAAAATTTTGTATATTTAACCATCTTCAAAAAAATTGGCTGTGACAGAGGGGCGGACAGGCACACGAGTGATCCTTATAAGGGCTCCGTTTTTCCTCTTGAGGTTCGGAACCCTAAAAAGGAGGAAGTTTTCAACTCGTCTGTATGCTTCTTTTTGTAGGTATTATGTTCCTCGATTACACCGTCAATTGGTGAACCAAAGCTCAATCCGAAAATAAACTCCAAAACCACTAAACCGGCACAAGGCGAAATCAGAGCTTCACAGCTCACCCCGTTAGCAGTCACCCCCCAACCACATCGCTTGTCATTCCGCTCTTTGCAATTCCCTTTTTGTAATTTCGCTTTCCACGATTTCGCTTTCGCGCTGTTCGTCGACATGCCAGCCCAAATGTCACGGCGGAACGGTTGAATATTTCACCGAGGTTTAAACGATTTAAGGGTTTTTCCATATTAGATAGAGTGCTATGAGTGCTAGCTGACTTTTTGCCTTCTCTGTCTCTCATAAGGTGACCAGGGGTTATTGTACTATTGCAACTCTTAGGATTGTATAATTATTTTCTGTAATATTTTTTAAGAAGTGACTTAAGTTATTTATTGGCACAATTAAAGTTTACTAACATACAAATTCGGCAACTTAAAAATAAAATAAATGAATTAAAAATAAAATTTAAAACTAGGACTAAAAATAACTAATAGAAAAAACGCCCCTTCCAAAATTTCATTTTGCGGCATGGTGCCCATAACGCAGGCGGCGTTACCTCTCTGGATTGTTAAAGAAATCCTTTGCGAGAGGTCAGCGCCAGCCCTTGGGTCGCCGGTTTTGTCGATCAAGTGGGCCGACAACACCCTCATGAAAGCTTTCATGTCTGCTGACCAGGGACCCAGAGCCTCAACCGCGAGAGCCGCAAACTCATATTCATGCATTATGCATGAATACTTTCGGCGCTTGAGGCTCTGGGCCTGGCCAGCAGCAGCGCCGGCTTGTGACCGGGTGGCATTAATGTGAGACGCAGCGAACGTGTCGACACACGTTACGTCCCACACCAATGCCCTCCCCAATTTCCAAGGCACCAAGGCGATCCCGTCGCTTCGCTTCGTCGCTTCGCGTCGATCGCTTGCCGTCGTCTCTGGCCAGTCCCACGGGCTCGAGGGCCGCCGGTAGGGAGGCTGTGGCAAGCGATCGGCGGATCAGATGATTGATCATCAATGCCACGACTTAGATGAAAATATTTTGATACAAAACTCATCATTGTCAATTTTCTAGAATAGGTATTCAGAGGAAATGACATATCGTGCCGACCCAACATAATTTAGACCCAGTTTGACCGTCGTTTAAATTTCACGAGTTCATAAAAGGTGGGACAAACTAGACGTGGCTAATGTATAGTAAGGAATTTAAATTTGGCCCATTTTAAATTATCATATTTATTAAGTCTGTGGTGGTGACGAAACTACCTAAATATTATAGTTTTAATATTTCAAAGTTTGTTGAGGTATATAGAAGAACATTTCTTACCTTACTTTACAGTTTATTGACTAACTACTGGATTTTAAATACTGTTTTTTTTTTGTGTCATAGATAATTTTATCCCGAGTTTTCTTAGCCATGTTTCATGAAAATCTGTTTAGCTGTTTGAAGATCATCAGCTCTTCTCTAGTTGATAAGGAGATCTGACTAACTTTCTTATATCCGATCGATTCGAAATTTGGTAGGTACCTACCGTGTTACTTCAATGATATTGAAAGTATTAGGTAAGGTAACCATGAGTCGGGGAGTTCTTTAAATTTTAAATTTTACTTTTAATCTAATTAACGTTTAAGGTTTAAACGCTATCCGCGCATTAAAAGTTTATAGTTAAAAACGTGATCGGCGTTGCTTACTTATTAGGGCACTGTTTGGAAAACGACCACCTGAGTGGCCACAGTCCTTGGATGGAGTCATAAGATTAAATGCTTTACCAAACCTGAGCACTCATATTGAAATCTTCTCTGCGGGTAATTTCAAATTGCGCTTTTTTTAATGTCACAAGTACAGGCAAACGACCACACAGGATACCTGATGACCTGATAATGATAAGCGGTCACTGGGGCTAAGAAATCGTAAGATATCGAATGTATTGCCAACCTTGAGACCTGGGATGCCTCTATTATTGTTAATTTCAACACAACAGTGCGAGCACTGCTATTTGGCGACAGGCTAGCGAGTAAGACGGTGAGCTATCTGGATGAACCTTACACCAGGTTCTACCACCAGCGATGGTGATCTCCACTCACCTCAGTCCCCTGCACCTTCAGCTTCATGTGGTCTTCTCGGGTGGTCTTTCCGTCTTTCCTCTTCTTCCAGCAGTAACCGTCCCGTCGGTAGCGCACCTTCTTCCGGCTGTACAGCAGCATTGAGCCGCTTTTTGGCCTGTGAAAGAAGAATTGGTCTAATGAGTCTTCTATTTGCAGAAAAAGTATTTTTATCAGACAGCATCTTTTCTATTGAAGCTGTGGCTTAGTGGTTCAACCTACCGCCTCTCATGCAGAGGGCCGGGGCTTCGAACCCGCCTCGCACCACTGAGTTTACTTACACAATGTGCTAAATTCAATTTGAATTTACCACTGAACCTAAAAGTGAAGGAATACATCGTGAGGAAACTTGCATGCATCTGTAACCCACGCTGAGCTCGCGTGGGGACTATAGCCCGAGGAGGCCAGTGCCCAGCAGTGGGACGTAATAGGCCTGATGTGGACCACCACCACTACCACCAGGTCTTTGCTATTTCCCACACACCACTGCAATACGCCACTGCCACTCTGAACGCGCGCCTTGGGCAGAAGTTAGTAATATGTAAATCACCTAAAGTACATTTTTAAACTGCTATAGTTAGTTAAAATGCTATTACTTGGCATTGACTTCCACAATTATGATTTAAACAACATGGAGTAAACCTAAAACTATTGATGTCGCCTGAATTCTCTGATATCAAGTTCTTCGCCCGTCATAAAAGGAGTTCCGTCAAATAATTTGAATTATTACAGAGATCGGATCCCAAACCAACTTTATTACTAAGTTGAAGAACCCGCCTTAAATTTGGGGGTTTACGACTAAATCACAACTTTGAAAAGCTCGTATCTCAGCCTGATTTGACATTTAAAAACGCACCTTGTGTTTTGAACAGAGGGTACGCTTTGAACTCTTAGGCGAGTTGGCATACGTGATCATGGAATATAGCAGTGGCGTTATTATATTCGTTTATAACTAAGAAGGATTTTATAACCAGGACTCTTGTGTGGTGTTGAATAATGCAGAAAAATGATTTCTTAAAGCATTGGGTAGCACTTCGTTATTCTTGAGAACCGAGCTTTTTTATTCTATTTTTTTATTAGATTTAGATTATAGAAATTACACCATATACAGTTGTCTGATAATTATTCCTCAGAAATATTTGACACTTGAAATAATATTTAATTTAATTCAGACGCCTTAAATTATACCAAACTAGCTTCTGCCCGCGACTTCGCCCGCGTGGAATTCGGTTATCGCGTTCCCGCGGGTACTATGCGTTTTTCCGGGATAAAAAATTCAAAATTCAATTCAATCATTTATTCAGCAAATTGGCCACATAGGGGCACTTTTACACGTCAGAAAAGAATTTACTAGCGCTTCCTAGACCCATTGCTTGAGAAGAAGCGCCGCAACAAACTCAAGCAGAAGGCCTTTTTTCAATATTTACACATAGTTATAACATTTACATTACATGTATAAAATATACATATAGGTACGTACTACAATTACATTGAAGGGATGTATAGTCCCTAACTTAAACTTAAATCTAAAATCTTAGAGATGTATAGTCTCCAAGGGTCCAGAAAAAAAAATATTATGGAGATGGCCTCCATTGTCAAATAAATATAAATTCCATAGATGTCGACAGTCTCAAAATGTCAATAAATAATGAAATACATCATGTATAAAAGAGTTCATTAATACATGTCAATAAGAAAATGATGAGGTCTCTCGCTTAAAATGTTTTACTTAGTAATATATTTAAAGCTAATGATTATTTTTAAACGTCCTTGCAAGCATGAACAGACCGGACCCCACAGACAGCACCCGTTCACGAGCGTGACGCGAATCTCAGCCATAATAAAAGTAGCCTATGTCCTTTCCCGGGACTCCAATCGATCCAATCTCCATACCAAATTTCATCCTAATCGGTTTAGCGGTTGAATCGTAAAGAGGTAACAGACAAACAGACAGACTTTCGCATTTATAATATTAGTATGGATATGGATTTCAGTTATTGACGATTGAGTCCTACGAACGTTTAGAACGTTCATTCACCATAGAACAAAGCCCTAAATTGAGTTGATCAAGAAGATAATTCCCAACAAATAATAGCCCATTGTAAAATGTCTCCGTGTAATGAGAGGAGGCCTGTGCCCAGCAGTGGGACTTAAATAGGCTGTCTTGGTGATTGTGGTAACGTCTCCGACAAAGCTGAACCACCTGCTGCGTCCTGCAATACCCACGCCGCAGCTGTACCACAGTAGGTGTCTGTCCCGTCTGCATCACTCCACTAAGAGCGAAGAGATTGTAGAGTAGGTATGTACTAGTGAATACTAAATTCACCATGAGGGTTAAACGGTTAGAGTCACAACGTTTATTTTTAGTTTGTTCGTGGTAAGGGTTCCGGCTGAACATCTGTCAACAACATAATAACAATATGAATATGAAAAAAAAGCGGCAGAGATTTCAGAGTGCCCACATGACGTCATAAGATTTATGTTTGTGGTTTAGTGTTTAAGTTCATATACTATGGATGTTAGTTTAAAGGTAGAAAGCTATCTATGGGCAGGGTTGCCTGAACATAAATGATTTATTATTATTTAATACCTAGGTTTAATAGAGGTACCCAAAACACAAACAGCCACATGCAATAAAGCCGGCATCAAAAGGCTAACAGGCCAATATTTCCTGTGACGTCACACCCAGAAAAACATGGCGCCCGTCAGATTTCCGCGACTAATAAATCGCGCATTGAACCAATAAATCTCGACGATGTATGTTAGTCGCTTTTTTTGGAATTTCAACGTGCGTCACTAACGATTGACGAGTCAGCAGATAGACGATAGATACGCACCGACATTTACGAGTAGAAGCTACGAATTTATTTTTATACCAGTATCATTGCGCTTATCTTTCGAAACAGACTGACCCTTTCCCAGATTATACAATTCATGATTACAAAATTTTACGATTATAAGCGCAATACATTTTACGAGCTATCAAAAAAGTCATATCCGTCTCAAAAGGGAGTCCCAGCAGTTCCGCATATCGCGCAGCTAAATCATGTTGAAAATTCAAAAAACATTCTCCGTCCCGTCATGAAGAGTTGGCGAAAAATTATTTGGTAAATCAGAAGCCGCTCGTTTAGTTGACAAATCGCTCGCGGCCGGGTCCTCTTTATAGGGGCCTATTTGTCTGCTGCGCGGAGATTAAAAAGCAGTTGTCTCTCGTAATTCCTGCTTTGCCATGTCCCCGCCGTTCGCGTAATTTAATTTTATTGTCCTCCCCGAGCTTAATTTAAATGTGTACGCGAATATTTGGATGGCACTATTCTTGTTTATTATTAACTTAATATATTCAGTGTATTTGAATAGCGCTTTTTGTATTCGCCTCATTTGCTACGACATTCTCGTGCGAAATGTCGCTTATGGCTCCGGACTAAATAGTTCGTTCGCCGACTAGGTCATTTGTGAATTAAGCCGTTATTCAAATGAGGCATGTACATGATGTTCTAAGCTAAAGTTTTGAAATAGCGTTTTGTATTAGTTGGAGCGAAAAATTAAGCGAAATTAAGCGGCCATCCATTACCCGTGTCACGTATAGGGGAGTAAAGCGCACAAAATCGAACTCCACTCCGACTAATGAGGCCGAAAACTAAAGCGAAAACTTTCTTCGAGTGGCTGCACGATTCTGCATATTCACGAAATGGAGTAGCATGACAAACACCCGGCATAAATCAGCCGCAACGATAATTTCACCTACATTCCCTCCAATATTTACTGTCGGAATTACAACCATAGCGGAACGATAAACACTAACGTACGAAACTTGTAAAATAGCAAATAAATATCTCAATCGAAGGCGAAAGAGTTATGTAGACGAAGCACGAACGCAGCCGAATATTTTCAGTGTGGTCCAAACTTTTTTATAATCGAGTGCATGAATAAAACGGTTTATTAGTTTGTACGTACAATCCTTATTGTTTAATTGCAAAACAAACGTGGTAATTAGTTTCCTGCACGATAAACATGAGGGTAATCTTCTATAACAAGGCTCCTTTTGTTTACAAGGCCAAACGGTAATAACGTTCGTTTTCTCTCTTGACAAACTCACTGAAATTACTTACGTGCATATAAATGCACTTGCCTTAGACTACATTCATGCAGAGAAATCGTTCAAGACCGAAAACCGACGAAGTAACTTGGGTCTTTTACGTGTACAAAAAAAAACATCTTTATACCAGCCGATTAGACGTCCACAAGCTGGATAAAGGTTCGTTAAAAAAAAAGTCGGCAACGTAACAATAATTATATTTTAGGTAATATAGAGTACTAGCTTCTGCCCGCGACTTCACCCGCGTGGAATTCGGTTATCGCGCTCCCGCGGGAAATATGCGTTTTTCCGAGATAGTAAGTAAAGTAGCCTATGTCCTTTCCCGGGACTTCTATCTCCATGCCAAATTTCATCCAAATCGGTCCAGAGGTTGAAGCGTGAAGAGGTAACAGACAGACAGACAGAGTTACTTTCTCATTTATAATATTAGTATGGATAATATGGATATGGATGTTTTCAAACAAAAATTGTCCAGTTACATTTAAATTAGCGGGGAAAGACAGTGGTACTTACCTCCCCGGACGAACCTAGCACAAGGCCCTAGTGGTAGGGCCTAAACATACATCAAAAGTCTTACTTTTGTTCGATTTAGATTTGTTGATAGAAGATGAACTGATACGTCGTCGTTTGCAACATCAGATGACTTCGCAAATCGATAAAAGCAGTATTTTGACTGATTAATCCTTCATGGTATAGCTAAAGTCCATAGCTTATACCAAAACGAAGTAAAATCGCATTCGGATCGGCGATCGCCTGACACTGCGCTGATATTTGGTATAATTACCGACATGCGATGCGGGCAGAAATCAAAATGATTTGAAAAGTTCATTAGCGTTTTTTTTTCAAGCAAAAGTGCCGAAAGCTTTGTTTTCTTTGCCTGAAAGTTGCACTTCACTAAATTGCCTACTATTTTTCTTTACGCTGGAGTAGTTGCGGTTTACAGTTTTGGCTCGCGCTTATTTTAGAGTGTTGATTATTTTGCTTGAATTACTTTTCGTTCTTGTTCAACTAGTACTTAATTGATGAGCTCATTTATCAAATATTTATTACTTTACTAGCTTCTGCCCGCGACTTCGCCCGCGTAGAATTCGGTTATCGCGTTCCCTCGGGAACTATGCGTTTTTGCGGGGTAAAAAGTAGCCTATGTCCTTTCCCGGGACCCAACTATCTCCATGCCAAATTTCATCTCAATCGGTCCAGCGGTTAAAGCGTGAAGAAGTACCACGCCGTTTTGAACAGCTACTTATATGCGAGTTTTGATGCCAATTTAGTGTTAGCTATAGAACAATTCCTCGTCTATTATATCACAGTTTTGAACAACTATAATAGTTGTTCAAAACTGTGATAATACTATAGTGGGAGTTATTTAAGCTTAGTTACAGTAAAGAGCTAGTTGAAATTAACCTCCACCTTAACCTTAACGTGTATGTGAAATATCATATTATATGTGTAGTTACAAATAACATATTATGCATTTAAAATTAACAGCCATTGCAGTTCAAGTAACAACGTAATTAATTGTCCGTTTCCATTGTCATCCGTCTTCGCAGTTCTAATTCACCCGGCGGCATGTTTATCGTCGCGATTAGCTCGATGGAGACAGAAAGCGGAGATTACCGGTGACGTATCGGGCTGGGGAGTGGGAACAAGCTCTGAATCGTGCACGTCACTCTACGTTGTGAACTTATTTGTACAGCGAAGGTCATTAATAGTTATGCACTTTTTTGTGCATTGGCAGCGAGGTCTGGTGAGGTGTTAGTCGAATATCGGTGACCTGTATTGGTTAGATTTAGTCCTATATTACCGTAATTTTATGAAAGTAGGCAATATAGTTTAATTATTTGTCATTTATAATTATTATTATTACATTTGGGTGTATGATTATGGGATTCTATAAAATGATCTCATATGAATTGGAGTTGTTTCTCCTTGACTCTTTCTTTAGTGCAGTTGCTCTAAAAGTAGACATTTCGACACAGTTTATCGTGTGAAAAGTTCGTCATTTTCGAACGAGTGATTTTGATTTTTGTTCGGTTCGTTTTTACACATTCATAATTATTCGCAGATGTACAATAAAATGTTTTTAGGATTAACCCTTGCTTTAGTTGTTTTCGTTCGAGTCAACATAACTAAAGACTCGTGATAAAATGACGAACTTTTTGTACTTGCATCGAAATGTACTATTTCATTCACAACGTCTGACCATGTTACCCAGATTCGATATCGCGATTTAATCGCCCGGTCTGTCCGTATATCAGTCCGTCGATTACTGTGACGTGCACTGCATTCGCGGATCGCTGAGTTATGACTGCAATTCTATCATTATTGGAATAAGGTTCTTTGTGGTGGAATCGTGTCTTTTGAGTTATGAGGGCAATGAAAAAGCCTAGCTATTGAGGTTGAAATTTGTACTAAATATTGGTGTAAAAATCAGCATTCATTAGGTATGAACGTTTTGAAATCTGTGATTATTGGAACTCTTACGTAACCAACTAGGTCCTAAGTTAGATATACTACTACTACAGCCTATTTGCTTCCCACTGCTGGGCACAGGCCTCCTCTCATCACGAGAGGGCTTGGGCTATAGGCCCCACGCGGGCCCAGTGCGGATTGGGGACTTCACGCACATCTTTGAATAAAGAAGTTGAACGTAGATTTTTACATCATATGATGTAAAAATATAATTTTCATTTAAAATAGTACGTATTAACGCTTCCCGTTTAGGCACACTAAATTTTCTCTTTTCACGCTTATGACGTTGGCTTATTATCTCTATATTTTGGAAATACCTACTAATTTAATTATACAAATTACAAACGGTACAGATATTAAAACCCGACCCTATCAAAGCCCTCGTCCTTTGGCTCGCACGTCTAATTCACTCTTTATAATCCTTTCCAATTTCAACTCACAATACAGTGCAACTTTAATAAGGTTTCCTGTATTTATTGGATTTTAGTTTAGGGAAGTAACCGGGTGATTTGTATGCGGTGCACGCTTCAGGCGGCCGCCTCTAATTGGTACCGTTCAAGTGCCAACGGTTTTAAGTGAATTTTTCATCGGCTCTTAATTTACTTTAATTCGATATCGAAAGCGGGATCTAGTTTTGGCTGCGACCGATTTTTTAATTGAATTTAGGTTTTATTTTCAGTGTGGTACCTACTACTATTAATGCTTGTGTACGTTGAGCAGTATGGATTTTTTTGGATGGTTAATTCGATTCGATTCAATCATTTTGACGGCCGGATTGGTCCAGTTGGTAGTGACCCTGCCTTCTGTTCCGATGGTCGCGGGTTCGAGTCCCGCTCGGGGCAAACTTTGTGTGATGAACACGAATGTTTGTACTCGAGTCATGGATGTTTAGTATTTATATATGTATTTAATCAGGGTATTTATATTTTGTAACTTATTCTGCAGTTTTTGTTGCGCGCACGGACGGAAGGCCGTTCCCTGACCCAGCATCGTCAAATTGCTCATGTAAGATCATACTTTTCTAAGAAATGTTAGAGCTAAAAATATGAAAAAAACATACCTATGTCAGGTTTGATTATAATTATCATCCTTAATTTGACAGATTTCGTTAAACTTTTCACGAAACTTCGCTCGATACAATTTAATTCCAAAGTAACCTCTAACTCGAACCTTTACTCCAGTTTATTATATCAAGCGTGTAGTGTAAAACTAAACATGCAGAAAAGGATCCATATTAAATCCATAATTTGACAGCTTTATAAATGACATGTTTTAGACGGTATTTTTATAGAAATTAAAACGTGTTAAATACTAACTAAATCGGGCGTTCTGTGCGTAGCGCTTTCTCTTTTACTCGTGACGGCTGAGCTGGGTATAGGAACGGCATTAAATTGTCAATGAATTTACTTAAACCACTTGAAATATGAACCGGCCACGTGCCAAAAAGCAGAACTATCACGAAATATTCAATCAAGCTCATGAAACTTGCACGTCCAATCAGGCGAGGCCGCTCTGTCAATAGGTCGGGATTAGCCGCCATTACGCCTGTAGATTTATTCATAAACTTGGAGTCTGACAGTGATGCGTATTAGCGAAGTTTAAAATTATGCAGTGCTTGAGACAGGCGCTCCATTTCAACAATGTATCTAAATGCATAAAAGGCAAAGGTTGACTGGCTGCCTGGACAGATCTATCAACGCACAGCTCAAACTACTGGACGGATCTGAAAGGCAGACTAACAGTTATTGTGACGTAAACACCGCGGTACATTTCCGATGGGATACGATTTTTATGGGCTGAATTGAAATAATAACTTTGATTTATTAATTTTTGACTTTGATATGTTTCTTACCTGAGCTACAAACTTCTACAGTATTATTGATATTTTTTATACAATCTCCGTTAATCAAATATACTAGTATTATGGAACATTTACCATAATACCATTCAGGGAATCATAAGTAATTCATCGAAATTGATTCCATTGATATCCCTTGCCCTTTGTTTTCCTGAGTCCGGGACATAATACGAATGAGGGAAGATTTGATGAAAGATCATAACAAAATTATTATTTCGATTAGGCCCTTATGTGTAAAAAAGCCCCTGAAGCGTTATTCTATGTCATTTCCTGCTTTTTACAAGAGATCATTCAGAATTTGCTTTCTAATTACATTAATTAATTAATTAATCGTATGGCATTATATAACGGGAGTTAATTAAAATTAAAACTTTCCAGAAGATCTTCTAATTGGCCTGGTAATTTAGTGAGTCTAATTACTACTAGTACTACTACAACAGCCTATTTACGGCCCACTGCTGGGCACAGGCCTCTCATCACGAGAAGGTTGGGCTATAGTCCCCACGCGGGCCCAGCGCGGACTGGGGACTTCACACACATCCTTGAATTACTTCACAGATGCGTGCAGGTTTCCTCACGATGTTTTCCTTCGCCGAAAAGCTCAGTTGTAAATTCAAATTGAATTTCGCACACAAGTAATTTCAGAGGTGCGAGCCGGGTCAAACCACTAGGCCACCACGGCTGTCAGTCTAATTCCATAAAACATAATAGGGGTGACGAAAACTTTTTTTCCTTAGTCTATCGGGAAGATTATTGAAAAGTATTGGACACGTATTTTTTCTTTTTTCACGTAATCAAACTTATACGGAGATATATTGAGTTGAAATGTCGCGTGACGTCACGGTTAGGTACGATTTATACCTAACGGTGACGTAGTTAGCCACTCTCCAACTTTAATGCGTTTTAACTTAGTCATTCTTTGCTAATTTGATAAAACAAAAAATACGTGTCTAATTTTTTTTTCATCCCTCCTATTCGAAAATAAGTGTTTTGTTGCCCGTTTAGATAGAGCAAAATTGCATTTTAGTATTTTTTTTAACACATATTTATAGAAACTTAATCGTACAAAAATATCTTACTAAATCATTATATAGCCAGTTTTTTTTATATGGCAATTCGAAACGATAACTTTCTAAACAGTCTAATTGTTACAGCTTACATTTTTACGATGGAGCACTCGCGTATTGTCAGCATATTTAATGCACGGCTTCGAATCTAGGGGGGCAACACGCGATCGCAACATTCAACCCACTTTCAGTCGAATTTACAGAAAACACCTTTAAAAACTTGTTTTTATGATTTATAATTCGTTTTTAATTATTTTAAATCTTGTTATGTAGTTCTTAATTAATGAAATTGAGCTTTTGAGACATCATTTTGTTGATTGAAAAGATATGAGGTAAATCATAAATGTATTTATTTCATTCAATTGATTGTCGAAGCGAATACAATCTAGTAGTTGTGCTCTGCGACTTCGAAACAAAGGGGCTATATTCGAAGTCTTTAAATAGAGATCTCAGTTCCATATACGATCGCTCATACGTCGCGTGAACTTTAAGCAGCTAAATTTAAAGTTCAACTTGACATGTGAACGATCCTATAAAGAACAGGGAGATCCCTATTTAAGACTTTGAACTTTGAATATAGCCCTAGGTTATATGTAGCTCCGAGTGATGCGCTATCTACTGAAAACTGCATTCAAATTGTTTCAGTAGCTCCGGAGATTAACTCTAACAAACTGACACACAGACAGACAGATAGTGAGAAAGAGACAGAAAAAAAAACTCCTTTAAATAAATTGGTACGACATCATTACTATACTCATATTCGTAGATTTAGTCATGTCAAAAAATACAATACAATTTTAAATGGTCTCACTCTAAGACCCCAGTTATCACGCAATGCTATATACAACGTTGAAATAACTCTAGTTTTGAATGTCAAAGGTGTAGGCGGAATTCAGCAAATGGAAATGCAATGGATCCCCATTTTGCATAATGGTTGACGGCGCAACTGGGTTCCGCTGAGTAGATATTGAACGCGTACGCTCGGCGTTCCAGACATTGTTGGTGTTTATTTCGAAAACCTGTACCTACTGTGGTATTTTATTTACATAATAACAAAAAGAAATAAGATATATTTACTAATATTATGAACGAAAGTAAGTAGTTTTTTTTCCGGGGAAGAACAACGGCTTCTTTTTATCCCGTAAAACGCATAGTTCTCACGGGGGAACGCGATAACAGAATTCCACGTAGATGAAGTCTCGGATAGGAGCTAAGTAGTGTTGAATAAAGGAAAAAATAAGATCAAACTGATATTTAATAGGTGTGAAAGTTTGTAATTTCATTATTTTTCTATATGATGGGAAAATTAACCAATAAAATAACGGAAACCATATCTGAAATATTCCATAAATAAATACATTATTTACAAAATAAAATTGCTGTTATTTTTTTTTACTTTTCTCATTATGTTAGTTTATATCAGGACAAAATACTTTTTAAATTAAATGTTTTTTTTTTAATATTTATTTCAGCTACATTTGACAACACATCCAGAAATAACCATTTACTTACTGAGTAAAAACTTTACCAGACGATTTCTTTCTAAGTTAAAAGTGGCAAGATGATTCTTACGTCTCTTTACCCTACTGCGCCATATTCGCTGTCGTTAATTGAGACCGAGTCGATCGCTCGGCCGATTTGCCTTTTTAATTCCGACACCGGCCGTCGAGTGGCCGCGCTGTTCGTTAGCTACGATGTGACAAATTGACATGTTAATCCGCGATCTCAAGCAGCGCTTCGAAATGATTGATTCTTCGAGTGGAAGTTTAAATTAGAAACAATTTATTTAGGGAAGGAGGATGGGTGTTATTTTTTAAATAATATTACGGATACTGAAGCAGGAAAGATTTATTGAATACCAGCTTCTGCCCGGGTGGAATTCGGTTATAGCGTTCCCTCGGGAACTATGCGTTTTTTCGGGATAAAAAGTAACCTATGTCCTTTCCCTGGATCCCAACTATCTTCATACCAAATTTCATCCAAATCGGTCCAGCGGTTGAAGCGTGAAGAGGTAAAAGACAGACAGACAGACAGACAGACAGACAGACAGAGTTACTTTCGCATGTATAATATTAATATGGACTAGCTTCTGCCCGCGTGAAATTCGGTTATAGCGTTCCCTCGGGAACTATGGGTTTTTTCGGGATAAAAAGTAACCTATGTCCTTTCCCGGGACCCCAACTATCTCCATGCCAAATTTGATCTCAAGCGATCCAGCGGTTGAAGCGTGAAGAAGTAACAGACAGACAGACAGACAGAGTTACTATCGCATTTATAATATTAGGGATGCAATGATTTTCCATTACTGTAGTAATGTATTCTATTTATTCTCTTTTTTGTATTTTTTTTGCCAAGTGTAGGCAATTAAGTTACTTGTTTCTTTTTACTATATATTTAAATATAAATATAAAATAAAAATATAAAAATCGTTTATTGCAGGCTAAAAGCCCATATGTGGTTAGTAACAATAAAAAACCTTACAAACTAAGTTAGTACACATTTAGCTGGAGCTTTGTGCACAATTATTTTATTATAAATACACTCAACCGCAATCAAATCGATTCACTTTGTATAGGATTTTCCATACAAGGTAACCCGATTTCATTGAGGTTGATTGTATAAACTGTTGTATTTCATACAAAAATATTTTCGAGATCAAATAGACGGATCACGCAGCAGTTTATCGGTACGTATGTAGTACATTCGTCGTACGAGGACAGTTTGAAAGTCGCACGACAATCGCGTACGAGTCGCACATTTCTTGGCTATAAAATCGCAAGTCTCGATCCTTTGGGAAATTCCGACCCACAGAATTAGAATATGCACATCACAGGAGCGCCCAAAACTTTCCTAGATATTCTTTCACGAAACTGTGCCACTGAAAATGCTGAATAAAAATTTAACTAAATAAGGTTGCTTCTCGAATGCAAGGGACAGCACGGGGAAATTTCTCTTATATTCAGGTTCAACTTGCGTATCTCATGAAACTGTGCCCCCGAAAAATGATCCCTATGTCCAACACGATAAGGTCACATTAATGATTGTGTTCTTGTAAGGGGGTACCTAAGACAACCAGGGGCTATATTCGAACTCTTAAATAGCGACAGGGAGATTCCCTATAGCATCGCTCACGCGACACGGCGCTCGAGTTGAACTTAAATCTAGCTGCTTAAAGTTCGGTTGCAACGCCGCGACGTGTGAGCGATCCTATAGGGAATCTCCCTGTCCCTATTTAAGACTACGAATAGAATAATAATAATAATATAGCCTTTAGACCGAACTCCATTTCTTCGATTGTTTCGTTTCTTTATAATATATCTAGTTGTTCGGTGTGCCTTCTGGCAAAGGCCTCCTCCAGCTCCTTCCAGTGTCCCCTATCTGCCGCCACTCTTGCCCAGAGAGGGCCCAGACTACGAATATACCCCCAGTGAAGTAACCAGAATACGAGGGGTGATCCAAAAGTAATGATAACTGAATACTTATTGAATCGGATTAAAATAAATAGGTATGCCGTTACTGGCCATAAAGACTCTTTAGTAAATAAAAAAATATGTATCTGTCAGAGAGTTGCAGCTGTTTTTTCACGAGCAGTCGGAACAATAACGCAAAAATGTAGAAAACTGAGGTGAGAGCGGTTATTAAATACTTCTGTTTGAAAAAAATGTGTACTAAACGCTGACCAAATACGCAGATTGAGAGAGGCAATCAAAGAAAAGCGGCGGGGTAAACTTCGAGCTGGCATCCTGTTTCACCAGGACAACGCACCGCCCCACAAGGCCGGCGTTGCGATGGCTGCCATCCGTGATTCAGGGTTCGAATTGCTGGAACACCCCCCATATTCGCCAGACCTAGCCCCCGGCGACTTTTATCTCTTTCCACGGCTGAAGGAAGATCTTAGAGGCAACAAATTTTTAAATGATGGCGAGGTAATGGCCGCTGTGGAGGCATTTTTGGAAGGTCAAGAAAAATATTTTTTTTAACAGGAATTCGTGGTCTGGAGGTACGATGGTCTAAGTGTGTAGACTTGGAAGGAGATTACGTAGGAAAATAAATTATTTTATTAAACATTTTATGTGTCTTTCATACTGATTATCATTACTTTTGGATCACCCCTCGTAGCCTAAGTGGCAAGATGGATTTTAGCTTGCGAGGTGTCGTTAGATTCGTCTTAATCGTGAGAGTGACACTGGGCATATCAAAATTGCAAAAGACAAAATGGCTGACTTTTGGAGGCATATTAAAAGTATCCAAAAAAAATTTTTTGCCAAAGTCTATCTAGTGGGGAATCAAAATAAGGTTTAATGATCGGATTACAAAGAGGGTATATTATTTTTTCAAAAATCGAGTTATCAACTTAGTGAAGTGACTTTTGAAATAACTGCAAGTGACAGACTGAACACACAGGAGTACGCAACGAATTTTCAATCTTATGTTTAACATTGTAAAGATACTTTTCGAGTGACGTCCCAAGAACAAATAGTACTCGGCGCCAAAAATGGCGTTTCTTGCAAAATTGTGCAGCCTGAATAGGAACCTTATTTTTAGAGCAACAAGGTTTAATATAGAATAGGATAATTAGTTGGACAAGTACGAAGTTTCTTGGGGATAAGGGAAAACAATTGTTGGCTAGTGAAGCCTTTTATGAGGACGGTCCCAACTTGATTTATGGGCCAGAGGCGTTAAAGTATGGCACGACTTACATTATGTTAACTGTTTTTATAACATAACTATTTTACACATGTTTAAACCTTAAGTTGTGTTTACTGTGTATTTGCAGAGCAGTGAGATACTTGAGTCCCGCAGGTTAGTAACAACACATTTTTGCCTTGATTTAATGAACTTTTTATCGTTTAATACTTAAATCATATTTTTTAAATTAAAATAAATAGACTAAATAAATCATTTTAATTAGATGAGATATGAAATACCGAGGATAATTTGAAAATAAATACACTGGTGTTTAAAAAAAATGTTATTTTCATTCAATTTTCTTTTCTATTACAATCTAGTTACTTAACATGTAAAATATCGAATCGTGAACGTGAGCACATAAATAATTGCAATTGTGATTATTTTCTGTTATGATTTTGTACCTATTTCTAAAATTTCTTGTGTATTATATATTGTAGCGCTTCGTAGCACTTCGTAGCCTCGTAGCACTACTACGAACTTCTTTCTTTGATTGACAAAGCGTGAAAGAAAACATTTAAGTTAAAAATTGGAATGTGTTACTTGCAAGTTGTAAGTTAAATCACAACCATTTTGTACCAAGATAATCCATTATTTTATGTATTATGAAATTTGTAATTACTTAGCTAAAATTGTATCGACCATTATCGACCATCTATTATAAGTAAGGATTCACAATCAGCCGGAGAAAAATGGCCCGTCAAAACGGGTGCCCGAACAGCTCGGGCACCCGTTTGGCCTTCGTTAAAAGAGGCGTTATTAGCATATTGGAACGTATTTTCTAATGTCAGTTTGCTTCATATATTTTGTCATATTCTGTTAAGCACTGTTCGTCCATATGTTATTACTTATTATATATAGGTCAATGGTATCGACCCTCCTAAGAGGTTACTATAATAAATAATAAATCAGTTAGGTATTATCGTTTAAGGCAAGTTTCCCTCCATTTCGAAGTTCGACACGATAATTATATTCAAATTGAGTCATAATTAAACCATTACGACACGGGTTATTAATGGGTAGTTAGCATGTTCTAGAACTTGAAACATGTGTTCCAGTCATAAGGAACACTTTGTTTGATATTATGCTGATTGATAGTCTTTAGTTTTACTTGTATGTATTAACTAGCCACCTCGCTTTGCTAAATTCTTGGTTTCTTTGGTAAATCCATTTCTGACGTGTAAACATTGACCTATAATAACATATGGGCGAACAGTGCCTAACAGAATATGTCAAAATATATGGAGCAAACTGACATTAGAGAATACGTTCCAATATGCTAATAACACCTCTTTATAATATGTGTCAAGATAAATATTTTATACAAAAGTAAACCTAACACTATAAGATAAGACTTAAGTGTCAAATCTACTGAGCGCCAAACGGGTGCCCGAGTTGTTGGGGCACCCGCCGTTTCGATGGGCCATTTTTCTCCGGCTGATTGTGAATCCTGACTTATAATAGATCAATGCGTGTAAAAGTGCCCTTAACTATGTGGCCAATTAGCTGAATAAATGAGTGTTCTAATTAAGCACTTTAAAATCAATGACGGCCGGATTGGTCCAGTTGGTGACCCTGCCTTCTGTTCCGATGGTCGCGGGTTCGAGTCCCGCTCGGGGCAAACTTTGTGTGATGAACACGAATGTTTGTACTCGAGTCATGGATGTTAGTATTTATATATGTATGTATTTCTCTATTATAGCAGATTGGTTCATTAAAACACATAAACTTGCTTGAAAACTTATAATCGGTGGTGAAAATTTGTAGCCGAAAAGGCGCGCGGTGACAGAAGAGACGATAGTCAATTGTTTTCATATTTTTTAATATTGTGCCAGCCAGGCCGGAACTGCTACCTCTTTATAAGTCTTGTAGTTTCACAAACGTTTTTAAGATGGATTTTATTTATTATAGATATATTGAAATAGGTGGCGGTATACAGTTGTGCATAGAAAATACCTACACAAAATAAACTATTGCGACTTCAATTGCGTCGCCTACATCTATATACGTATTTATATCGTTGTCTAGCACCCATAGTACAAGCTTTGCTTAGTTTGGGGCTAGTTCAATATGTGTGAAATGCCCCAAGATATTTATTTTTATTATTTAATATGTCACTTTACTCGACATTTTTTTCAGCCTTTTCTGTCATACAAACTTTGTTCCGATGTATAAACTGCCAACCACTACTTGGATTAATCCTTTAAGGGAAAAACATTAATAAATAATTACACCCTTATATAATTCAATCGTTAAATACAAAATAATACACGTCAATTCAGCACCAGATCTGGATATTATTACTTAAAGACTAAAAGAATTTATACTTTGTTCGATTTGAATAAAGTTCCTTGTTTTGCGTAAGATAAATTCGATGTTGTTGTTTCATTATTTAAACATTCACAAGGCTCCGCGACTTATAGCTTCCCAGTTTAACTGTTCCGAACTTGTACCCATTTGTCCACCTTTTTTATTACTTCCAAAATACCTTAAGCGTTAATAAATCTAGTAAATTACGCCTGAACTCATGATAACTTTTTGACTTGAAAAAAGTAATTTTATTCCAATATTTGAGAGCGCCCAAACTTGCGAACGACAACAAAGCATTTGTGGGTAATCGTGTCGCTATTATGGTCCTATCCATACTAATATTATAAATGTGAAAGTATGTTTGTTTGTCCTTCCTTCACTTCATAACGACTGGGCCGATTCGTATGAAATTTGGTACGGAGATAGTTTGAGATCCTGGTAATAACAAAGGATACTTTTTATCCTGACATTTTAACGGGAACGGGTTTTGTACGGGTCAAACCAGACTTTTCAATGCTTTTATAACTCTATCTATGTGTATAGTATCATCGGGTACGCAGATTTTGAGTCTACGCGGGACGAAGTCCACGGGAAACGGCTAGTATATTATAAACATGAATTTAGTAGGTATAGGCCCACCCTTAGCTTGAATAACTTGGCTTTTGGTGTGTTTATTGAGTGACATTTGTAAATTATGTTCACATTATGACACGACTTTTTGACATATTTTTACAGATTAATAAAATGGTGAATTAAGCCCCTTCCCATCTGCACGGAGTCAACGTAAGGGCCATAGCCCAAACCCTCTCGTGATGCGAGCTATGCCCAGCAGTGGGACGTAAATAGGCCGTGGTTGGTTAGATAGAGTTCCATGATTGAATTCCATTTGAGCGTATGTATAAATAACCCTAAATCTTCCGAAATAAAGAAAGTTTCTTTCTCCGAAGCCTTATTAAATTTGTTTCCTAAGTATTCAATGGATTTATCGCTTTCCGCTGGCACGCGGAGCTCGGAATAATCACTTTTAGTTCGGTTCGATTTCTATCGGAGTTGACTAGTTCGTATTGGTTTATTGCCACACAATTGCAGTAAGTAACTATTTTCATATGTATTCAGTGCTCTTAAATATCGTGGATAAACGATAGATTCTGGATGCTTAGGCGTTAATTCGTGATTTTACCTGCTCTATTATTACTTTTGACGTTTTGAGTCTATCGAAATCTCTGATTTATTATTACTTATTTCACACATGGCCAGAGATGGCCTTGAAAACTAAAGTAGATTCTATTATGATTAACATTTATTTTTGGACCCCATCCTGGACCTCTAAATTTCATATAGGGACTGTACGTCCCTTAAATGTAATTTTTCGATTAAATATTATATGCATGTATTCAATTTACCGACAACTTTGCTAAATTTAAAAGTTCATGAAAATTATCGTTCTAAATTTATCATTAGTTTTCTTCTATGGTAAAAAATGGCGCTTCTATATAGTAGGTATTTTAATTTGCGCGCTACGGCTATAAAGCCAATGACAGAATATTAGAATATTTATTGGGTTCAACCATTTGGTCGATAGAAAGTCATATAGCACCTTCCCTATCCATTAGTTTCGTTCTACACACGACCTAAATCAATGTAACACTCAACCCACTTACGGCTGGCAAATGACACACATCAATCCATCCATTACCACCGGCAGCGGTCGCCGATTAGTGAATTAAGCCATACATGCTAATTCGAGACAATAATTTAGGCACCAAGTGGAATGTTGCAGGAATAATAATGGACTAACTGGCTGAACAAATTGTCATGTTGACGGTGAGTGTACAAGTGTAATGTGTGTAATAGATAATAGAGTGTGTAGTATAAGGACGGCCGTTATTATTGCTTCTGGCTGTCAGCAATACAAAAAAAAACCGGCCAAGAAGCGAGTTAAACTCGCGGGGAGAGGGTTCCGAACCTTGATTATTTTCAATGACGTCATTTTCAAACCGTTTCACAGGATAAGCTCTTTTATATGATGGATTTCAAATACCATGGACTTCTTAATAATTTTCCTGTAATCTATAGGTCAATAACTATCCTCCGTATTTTTTCCAAAATTTTAGGTCCAGTAGTTTCGGAGATAAGGGGTGGTCATTTTTCGCCTATTTTCTTATATAACTCAAAAAGTATTGACCAAAAAGGAAATAAAAATATATATTTGAGATCCTCATAAGAAGTACTTTCATTTGATATGTCACACGTTATAGTTTGAAAAACTTCATTAATATTTTTTTCAAATTTAGCCCTCAAAAATAGGGACTACGTTTAAAATTCATTTATTTTCGTTACACGTCCGTCTTTGAGTCACGAACTTACATATACGTACCAAATTTAAACGTAATCGGTCCAGTAGTTTCGGAGAAAATCGACTGTGACAGACTTTTTTGTCAAAACCTATCGAGTGGGGTATCAAAATGAAGGGTTTAATGAACGGATTACAAATATATACATATAATATATGTGAAATCAAAAGTTTGTTTGCAGTGGGGTTTTTTATTTTTGCAAAAATCGAGTTCTTAAAAAAAAATTTTTAGAAAAGAGTAAGAAGAGTTCGAAAATAGAATGTATTTTTAAACTTTTGTCGCCATTTAACAAAACACATTTCAGAGAACACGAACAATCTGAATAATAAGCTAGACGTGACCCCTTAGATAATATAAACGCTTCCTTAAACTTGACAGTACCATTAACTTTTCAACAAACGACCAAAAACCGCAACGCAAGTACATTGCTCGCCCAGAAGGACTTAATATTGCAAGTACGGACACAAAGCAAGCGGCAGTCACACAAGTTTTAATTTGCTTAGAGTCGTTCCAAGTTGAAACGGGTCCCTGGTTGGGCGCCAAATTAGAGTCACAGACTAAAAGTATAAAACTAGGAAGACTTTAGTTACTGATAGTTTAATTCGTTACTGGAAGTTTTTTGTTCTTCACGAATTTTGCATGTACAGTATTGATTGCAGTTTCGCTCGGGAAGGTTTCCGGTGAAACAAGGGAAATTGCGAGCTAGACATTTCGAATCCTTTGATAGTATAATGGTTTTTTTTCTACTTTTAATTTATTTATTATATTCTTTATCGAACATTTTAACAGCCCATAAATAGGATTACAAAATAATTGACCAATCTGGAAAAACTTACTAAAAATCTTTCTCAATTATACTAATAAATTCCTTCAGTAGGTCTTCGTTGTTATAAAATCCACCTTTGGAGTAAGTCTGGCAGATCTTCATTTAAGGCCAAATTTCAAAAAATTCAAGTTGCTAAAACTTAAGTTTATATTAGAGAGATTCTTAAATCGACATCGACCTAAAAACGTATCACTCATCTACATATGTAGATGAGTGATACGTTTTTAGGTCGATGTCTTCTAAATGTCATATGTTGTTTCATTTATATAAATGAAACAACATATGACATTTAGAAGACAGATCACGTCTATCCTTTATCGTTTAAAACTTGTGATGAGGCAAAATATTTTGGTTCGATTTCATGACATTTTAATAAGTCGATATAAATAGAATATTTATATAAAAGATAAATTAGATTCATGTAAAAATAGACGTAATAAGGAATAATTTATCATTTCCTTTCATATTAATATTTTATTATTGCCCACGATCGTATTAAAAGTATGTCACATTTTATTATTTTACATTTAAAATAATCGTCAGTAAAAATCGATTTCTCTTGAAAATTGCTTAATGCGAAGTACGAGGCTCCTTAGCCCCATCACTATAAACATCGACTAGCAAACGTCATATGTCCATTTAGGAATTTCGCCTACTACAATTCCATTATTGCAGTGGGACGTAAATAGCCTGTTGTAGTGGTGGTACAAAAAATCTATTACTAACCGTATTTTGACCTCCTTTGACTGCCATTCGCTGTGCTTGTCGAAACTGATGAGTATGGCCGCGATTTCCTGCAACAAGCGACATGCCCTTAAGTAATTTGTAGACTGTTAATAACAGAACATCAAACGGAAGATCCGTTCATATGGCTACGACCACAGAAATATCTTGTATGCGTATTATATCCATATTTTAATATTATAAATGCGAAAGTAACTCTGTCTGTCTGTCTTTCTGTCTGTCTGTCTTTCTGTCTGTCTGTCTGCCTGTTACCTTTTTACGCTTCAACCGCTGGACTGATTGAGATGAAATTTGGCATGGAGATAGTTGGGGCCCCGGGAAAGGACATAGGCTACCTTTTTATCTCAGAAAAACACATAGTTCCCGCGGGAACGCGATAACCGAATCCCACGCGGGCGAAGTCGCGGGCAGGAGCTAGTATATTATAAAACAAAGGTGGGTTAGTTTTTTCTTTTTTTATATATATTTATACTAGCCATTTACCCGCGACGTCGCTTCGGGTAGACTTCGAATTTGCGTACCCGATGATCCTATACATATAAGGTAGTTATAGTTACAAAAGTATTGAAAAAATTGAATTTCTTATTCACTTGTGTTTAAAAAAACTTTAATTGAACAGATAATTCTTTTTTTTTGTTATTTACATGAACTTGATCCATCAATATCTTAATACAACAGTATTTATATACCAAATATAATGGAAAAAACTGTGATATATTATTCTAAATCGATATAATTCGAAAGAAGATGAAAGATATCTTCGCGATTTAGTTTTTCCTGCAAACAGTACTGCATCACAAATTAGGAAAGAAAATGTTCCAAGTGTTCATTCTGTGTATTCCAATTTAGACCTTACATTTACGTTATAAGTTTTCAATAAATGCATCACAAAATAGTGAAATAGTACCTTTTAATTCCCGGGCCACGTTGTCCAATACCAAGGCAATCTATCACTGCTTGCATGCGAAGCAAAAACTGATCTCCGAATTTCACCGAAATTTCCCGAACCAGCCCGAACAGACAGCTGACATCTAAACATTTACTTAACTAATAGGGAACATGCAGGGGAAACATATTTATATTTAGGGCTAGGAGGGACTGAATTTGATCTACCTATTTATATTTAAGGGGAACGAGCAATATTAAAAAGCGATTATACTTTGACGTTTTAGTGTGTTATTTTAGCATGGAAAGGATAATTATATCATTTTTTAACTATTGTAGCATACTTTTACGTATTAATAATGGATTTAAAGTCTTTAAAATTGTTTGTTGTTTGTTTTACCTATTTTTATACTTTTCTATTTTAGAATGTTTTTCTTATGGTTTTTTCACTTCTTGTCAATATATCTTGCAAAAGAAACGTCTCAGCTTGATTTACTTCCATAAAATCTCCATTAAAGCTATCGAAGTCCTCAATAAAAATAATGATTTTCAATTTAAATACAATTGGTTAACATCTGATAAGAAAGAGTGAAATACCAATACTAATACGTAGTACTTGCTATTTTTTTTAATATATACATACTAGCTTCTGCCCGCGACTTCGCCCGCGTGGAATTCGGTTATCGAGCTCTCGCGGGAAGTATGCGCTTTTCCGGGATAAAAAGTAGCCTATGTCCTTTCCTGGGACTCCAACTATCTCCATACCAAATTTCATCCAAATCGATCCAGCGGTTGAAGCGTGAAGAGGTAACAGACAGACAGAGTTACTTTCGCATTTATAATGTTAATATGGATAGCTTCTGCCCGCGACTCCGCCCGCGTGGAATTCGGTTATCGCGTTCCCGCGAGAACTATGCGTTTTTCCGGGATGAAAAGTAGCCTATGTCCTTTCCCGGGACCCCAACTATCTCCATGCCAAAATTCATCTCAATCGGTCCAGCGGTTGAAGCGTGAAGAGGTAACAGACAGACAGACAGACAGACAGAGTTACTTTCGCATTTATAATATTAACTAGCTTTTGCCCGCGACTCCGCCCGCGTGGAATTCGGTTATCGCGTTCCCGCGAGAACTATGTGTTTTTCCGGGATGAAAAGTAGCCTATGTCCTTTCCCGGGACCCCAACTATCTCCATGCCAAAATTCATCTCAATCGGTCCAGCGGTTGAAGCGTGAAGAGGTAACAGACAGACAGACAGACAGACAGACAGAAAGACAGACAGACAGAGTTACTTTCGCATTTATAATATTAGTAGGGATATGGATTATGGATATGGATATTGTTCATATTTCTATCATGGTGAGCTGATAATAAGCTCTTACCTTACTAAACCGTCACAACCTGTTCCATCATTTCTATGCTGAATCGTCCTTCTTACAGATTAAAAATGGTTCATTAAGTAGTTCAAAAACTAGGTATATATTAAGTATTAATTCGCAACATAATTCTTATTGCTTTACCATCCGTGAGCAACACTTAAAATAAATCCCTGCATGTTCCTTACCCGCCGAATATCCTCGAAGCGGACAGCGGGTGACACCTAAACATTTCCCTAACTAATTCAGCCTACTTAAGGTGATAACTCACGGGTTTATGTAGCCTCTACGATAATAGATGGCGCGGGTGGTAGATATTGTAATTTTCAGGATTTACGCCAAATTCCAAGCCCAAAGGTACACTTTGATGGACTATGCGATTGAAGGGATATATTATACATCTCAATTTCACATAATTATCCGTACATCACCTTTCATTTAGGAAAAAAGGCGACAAGTCTGCCGAGAATGAACTCACGCACACATACTGAGGTAGTGAAACGTAGTGGAAACCAAGGCTTAATTTCGCCGAGAATCACAGAGCTTCTGTGGCGCTGTGGTTTTTGTGATTTCTTTTTATGAAGTATAAATCGTGGAAGTCGTGGGTTCGATCCTCACTTTTTCAACTTTTTGTATTTTTTTTTTCTTTTTTCTATAATAAATATTTGTAAAGGGGAAAAATAAAACTAGTGAAACTTTTGATATATTTTACTTGACATTATAGAAATATTTTTAATCTAGATATGATTATTTATTTCTACTACTATTTTTAATCAAAGGATAAAAATCCGTGTGTATTTCGTTACATTATCCTCCTCCTCCGGCACATACTTCTTGTGACGGTCTTCCATGTGCAGCGATCTTCGCCCTGGTGCATCGCCGCATTTACCGGCGGCACCTGTTCGGCCTCCTCTCTCTGGGTCTTTTCCCTTCAGCATTAGTCTCTCCAACTTGTCGGATTTCCACGAGTTATGTGACTGAAGGTAAGCCGTGGAGGCCTAGTGGTTCGACCCACCGCCTTTCATGCAGAGGGTCGGGGGTTCGATTTCGGCTCGCACCTGTAAGTTTACTTATGTGCGAAATTCAATTTGAATTTACCACTGAGCTATTCGGTCAAGGAAAACATCGTGAGGAAACCTGCACACATCTGCGAAGTAATTCAAAGATGTGTGTGAAGTCCCCAATCTGCACTGGGCCCGCATGGGGACTTCAGCCCAAACCCTCTCGTAATGAGAGGCCTGTGCCCAGCAGTGGGCCGTGAAAAGGCTGTGTAGTAGTAGTAGTAGATGTGACCGAAGTATTTGACGATTCGGCTTAGACGAACCATGGACGGATATTGTTGGTCGAGTTTGAGTTCTTTGAGCACCGAGATGTTGGTGCGATGAGCTGTCCAAGGTATAGTATATAAAATTATCAACTAAATAGTTCAATTCAATATATCATAATTTACTTTACAAATTCCTAATATTGTATTATTTTATCAAAATATCTAAACACCTACACGACTGACAGGGTACCTACCTACCTACCTATGATGAGAATGAATATTTGTACTAATGTCATGGATCTTTATTTGCATATGTATTTATCCAGTCCGTCTCACAGGTAATCCTAGTTTGAGAGTAGACAATGTTGTGTTGCATTCCCAATATTATTCATTTTATCTTCATCTTTTTATCTTATCTCAGTAAGTAAATATTCTCTTTCTTGGTTTACATTTTATTGCCACACAGCCACACGAAAATAAAATTGCTACACATGTCTGACAAGTTTATTAAAATAGGTATAACAAAATATATCACAATTTTACACATGATAAGGTTGGTTCTGATTAGCAGTGATCGGTTTCACAATGTCTCTTCATTGTTACTCACAGGCCGCAGACAGGCAGGCACAGGTAAATGTAATCTCTTCCAGAAAGCTTACTTCGTCCCTCCTAGGAAGACAGATCCAAGGCATTCCAGAAGATGTTTGATCTGAAATAGAGACAAAAGATTACTCGATCACACTCTACGGATAATAATAATAAATCTGGCTATTCAGTTTTTTTAGAGGATCTCTCTGAGATGATATGACAGCGGGTTGTATTGCCGCATTCAATCCTGGTGATCAAAAAAATAGCGGTTATATCTATATATATAAAACAAGAAACTGACTGACTGACTGACAGATCGATCAACGCAGAGCCGAAACTACTGGTTGTAGAGAGCTGAAATTTGGCGTGCAGGTTCCTTAGGGAACGTAGGGGAGCACTAAGAGAGGATTTCCCGAAATTCCCACGGGAAGGGAAAAGAACGGGATTTTACATTTTAATATTTTTGCACATAGAAGTTGCGGGGAAAGGCTAGTTATTTATAAAATACAAGCTTTGCCCGCGACTTCATCTGCGTAGAATTCGTTTATCGTGATTCCCCAGGAATTGTCCACTTTTCCCGGATTAAAAGTGACCAGTAATCTTCCCCGGGGCTCAACCATTTCCAAACCAAATTTCATCAATATCGGTTCAGCGGCTGAAACATGAAGTGGTAACAGACAGACGGAGTTACTTTCGCACTTATAATATCAGAAGGTATTTGGCATGGAGGGCAGGGACATGGCTACTACCGAGTCGAACGGACGCACTTCACTACCGAAACACGACCGAGACTAGATAGAGATGTTCTACTATCTAAAGTCCCGCGCCTTCACATTTCAAAACACTGCATTTTTTTATTATTATTTAAAAAGTACCACCAACACTCTCAACGCACAGTTGATGGCTGTCTCAGCACGCACACATGTGTTGTTTTGAAATGTGACGGCGCGGGACTTTAGATAGTAGAAGATCTCTACTATAAAAGCTTTGATCACTTTTATTTTTTCACTGATAACACGTTGTGCGTTCGCAAAGCAATTATGGGATTTAGTCTCGCCTGGGTTGACGCGGGCGTCTAGGCAGTCGGCGCGGCCGAAGCTGCGGCGCCGCAGCCGCCGTGGGCGCGCAGGGCGCCTTGCTAGCTTTCCTCTCCCTCTCGTCGACAGAATTCTCCACACTTCTCGCACGAAAGGGCAGCTCCTTGAAGTTTGTGAAGTCCTCCCTCCGTACTCTTTTCCTTATCTTATTAGAAAGGAGGGCGTAAGTTATGTCCAATTGCGCTCTTTCTGAGATATCATTCTTCGTTAGTCTCACAAAGAGCGACCGCAGCCTCACTATAAACATGTCAGTTTTGTCTTGCGGCGTCGAAAATATAATATACCTATACGCACGGTGGAGTCTTGGCAGATGTAGAAATGAGAAGACGGTGTGGGGCGAAGCCCTAATCACAAGTGACCGTGAATTCGTGGCAAATGTAGCGTGTGCGTAGCGATTGCACAACTGACTGGCTGGCTGGCGCGCGCGGCGCGTGGGCATAGGGTCGGCCGGTAGGAGAGAGCGGGACAGGGCTATTTTCCGAGACGCGCGTCTATTCCGCGAAACGGTATGGCAACCGAACCGAGTAAGGCCCAAGCGGGTTAGTGTTCCGCGCACGGTTTGCTATAAATTGTACTATTATGTACCCATCCCAACAAAAATATGTACACATTTTAGTACCTATACCAACTTGATTCTTTAGATCATTGCTTTTCATTGTTGGTGGTGGTAAATTGTTACTGCTTTGCGAAGCAACCAAAGTAGTCTACACATTTGACATCAATTTTTTCAAGTAGGTAGGTAAGGTAAATGTAAAGAAAAGAATACATTATAATATTATTATTAGTAAGGATCAACTAAATAGTTCAATAACATAGTTTAATTACTAATAGTTTAATTTACTTTACAAATTTCTTATATCGTAATATTTTATCAAAGTATCTAAACACCTACACGGCTGACAAAGTATGATGAGAACGAATATTTGTTCTCATGTCATGGATCTTTATTTGCATATGTATTTACATATCTAACTGTCTAATACATAAAATTCTCGTGTCAGTGTTTGTATCCAAACTCCTCCGAAATCGCTAAACCGATTCTTATGAAATTTGGTGTGTAAGTTTTGTAGGTCTGAGAAAAGGATTAGGAAGCTATTTTTCGTACCCATCCAAGAAAAAAAATCAAGGCGGTAAGTTTCTCTATATAA
This sequence comes from Aethes cnicana, assembly GCA_963971205.1. Classification (NCBI taxonomy): domain Eukaryota; kingdom Metazoa; phylum Arthropoda; class Insecta; order Lepidoptera; family Tortricidae; genus Aethes; species Aethes cnicana. Next base: position 2,822,978 of record OZ020279.1, on the reverse strand, counting down.
GTACTAGCTGACCCAGTGGACTTCGTACCGCCTTGGATTTGTTTTTGGGTGGGTAAGAAAAATAGCTTACGTCCTATTCTCAGACCTACTGAACATACACACCAAATTTCATAAGAATCGGCCAAGCGATTTCGGTCGAGTTTGGTTACAAACACTGCGACACGAGAATTTTATCATATGAGATTTACTTATATCGTTGTCTAGTACCCGTATCACAGGTAATCCTAGTTTGGGAGTACATCAATAATGTCGAATCCCAAATATTATTCTTCATTTTACCTTATCTCAGTAGGTACATATCCTCTTGGTTGGTTTATATTTTATTGCCACACGGCCACAGGAAAATAAAATTGCTATACATTTCTGACATCAGTTTATTGAAATATAACTAATATATATCACAATTTTACACGTGATAAGGTTGGTTCTGATTAGCAGTAATTGGTTTCACAACGTCTCTTCGTTGTTACTCACAGGAGGGGCCCGAGATACTGTTGAAATGTGAAATGTAATCAGTTTCTCTTCGAGAAGGCTTACTGCATCCCTCCCAGGAAGACCAGGCATTCCAGAAGCTAGATGCTTGACAGTTTGATCTGAAATAGAGACAAAAGATTACCGCAGTCTACGGATAGTAATAAATGTGGCTGTTCAGTTTATTTTTACAGAACGATATGACAGCGGGTTACAATGTGGTCCTGGTGAACAAAAAAATAGCGGTTATATTCTTTATAGAAAACAAGCTTTGCTTGCGACTTCCTCTGCGTAGAATTCGTTTATCATGATTCCCCCAGGAACTGCGAGCTTTTCCGGGATAAAAAGTGACGAGAACGTGAAAAGTGAGTATATTCTTCCCCGAAACTCAACTATTTCCAAACCAAATTTAATCAAAATCGGTTCAGCGGTTGAAGCGTGAAGTGGTGACTGACTGACAGACAGACAAAGTTACTTTCGCATTTATAACATGCTACGGACGGACGGATAGACGTAGCGTTATATATATGTATATAGAGATCTCCTTCGTCTTCAATTACATAAAAGATGGATAACCCTCTCCGGTACCTATTCCAACTAGAAAGACAGAAAATGACTTACATGCAAAGGCGGCTTGATGAAGATCTATAGTTCTGTTTGAGGCATTGGATGAGAAATGGGTATCAAGACATATGCCTTTCATGATGATTTGACAAGGGACCGTGTTGTGTCGCATTCAATCCTGACGGACGAAAAATAACGGTTATATTATTTACAAAGTGACCTCTCTATATTCTACGCCAAAACTACCAAATTTCATCAAAATCGGTTCCGCGGTTGAAGCGTGAAGTGGTGACTGACTGACAGATAGACAAAGTTACTTTCGCATTTATAACAAGCTACGGACGGACGGATAGACGTAGCGTTATATATATGTATATAGAGATCTCCTTCGTCTTCAATTACATAAAAGATGTATAACCTTCTCCGGTACCTATTCTAACTAGAAAGACAGAAAATGACTTACATGCAAAGGCGGCTTGATGAAGACCTATAGTTCTGTTTGAGGCATTGGATGAGAAATGGGTATCAAGACATATGCCTTTCATGATGATTTGACAAGGGACCGTGTTGTATCGCATTCAATCCTGATGGACGAAAAATAACGGTTATATTATTTACAAAGTGACCTCTCTATATTCTACGCCAAAACTACCAAATTTCATCAAAATCGTTTCCACGGTTGAAGCGTGAAGTGGTGACTGACTGACAGACAGACAAAGTTACTTTCGCATTTATAACATGCTACGGACGGACGGATAGACGTAGCGTTATATATATGTATATAGAGATCTCCTTCGTCTTCAATTACATAAAAGACTAGCTTCTGCCCGCGACTTCGTCCGCGTGGAATTTGTTAATAGCCTTCCCGCGAGAACTATGCATTTCCTCGGGATAAAAAGTAGCCTATATGTTGACCAGTGTTATAAACTACCCCCATACCAAATTTTGTTTCAATCCGTCTAGTAGATTTCGAGTTAAATCCGGACATACATACATACATACATACATACAGGTTTTTTTTTTTAAATTGTTATTTTGTGTTTAGTATCGTTCATATAGTCCCTTTGACTTGATAGTTTCTTTTAATTTTCAATTTTCAGGCGCGACTTGTACAGAATTATTATTTATTATATGTATAGATTTTTCCTTTTTTTTCTCTGATTCATTGATCTCTTATGAATAAATAGTTAAGTGCCAAAATTCATTATTTAGGTAATAGCAGACTGGTTTAAAGAATGTTTTAGTGAACTCATCAATCATTTCCTTTTTACTGGACAATAGGCAGGTAATCTAACAGTAGGTAATCTGCATAACGTGTTTCTTGAAAGTGTTTGTAATCTAGGATTATAATTTATTTTTTCCCGTTCCCGTGGGAATATCGGGAAATCCTTTCTTAGTGCTCCCCTACGCTCCCCAAGGAACCAGCATGCCAAATTTCAGATCTCTACGATGTTTCCCGCGACTTCGTACGCGCCTAAACATTAAAATGTAAAAATCCCATTTTTCCCGTTCCCGTGGGAATATCGGGAAATCCTTTCATAGTGCTCCCCTACGTTCCTCAAGGAACCTGCATGCCAACTTTCATCTCTCTACGATGATCCCCGCGACTTCGTACGCGCCTAAACATTAAAATGTAAAAATCCCTTTTTTTCCCGTTCCCGTGGGAATATCGGGAAATCCTTTCATAGTGCTCCCCTGCGCTCCCCAAGGAACCTGCATGCCAAATTTCATCTCTCTACGATGATCCCCGCGACTACGTACGGGCCTTAAAATGTAATAAACCCATTTTTTCCCGTTCCCGTAAGAATTACGGGAAGTCCTTTCTTAGTGCTCCCCTACGCTCCTCAAGGAACCTGCATGCCAAATTTTAGCTCTCTAAGATGATCCCCGCGATTACGTACGTGCCTTAAAATGTAAAAAAAAAACATTTTTTCCCGTTCCCGTGGGAATTTCGGGAAGTCCTTTCTTAGTGCTCCCCTACGCTCTCCAAGGAACCTGCCTGCCAAATTTCAGATCTCTACGATGTTTCCCGCGACTTCGTACGTGCCTAAACATTAAAATGTAAAAATCCCTTTTTTTTCCGTTCCCGTGGGAATTTCGGGAAGTCCTTTCTTAGTGCTCCCCTACGCTCCCCCAGGGACCTGCATGCCAAATTTCAGATCTCTACGATGTTTCCCGCGACTTCGTACGTGCCTAAACATTAAAATGTAAAAATTCCTTTTTTTCCCGTTCCCGTGGGAAATTTGCAAAATCCTTTCTTAGCGGATGCCTACGTCATAACATCTACCTGCATGCCAAATTTCAGCCCGATCCGTCCAGTGGTTTGGGCTGTGCGTTGATAGATCACTATATCAGTCAGTCAGTCAGTCAGTCAGTCAGTCACCTTTGAGTTTTATATATTTAGATGTATAACCTTCTCCGGTAATTATTCTAACTAGAAAGACAGAAAATGACTTACATGCAAAGGCGGCTTGATGAAGACCTATAGTTCTGTTTGAGGCATTGGATGAGAAATGGGTATCAAGACATATGCCTTTCACGATGATTTGACAAGGGACCGTGTTGTCGCATTCAATCCTGACGGACGAAAAATAACGGTTATATTATTTACAAAGTGACCTCCCTATATTCTACGCCAAAACCACCAAATTTCATCAAAATCGTTTCCACGGTTGAAGCGTGAAGTGGTGACTGACTGACAGACAGACAAAGTTACTTTCGCATTTATAACATGCTACGGACGGACGGATAGACGTAGCGTTATATATATGTATATAGAGATCTCCTTCGTCTTCAATTACATAAAAGATGTATAACCTTCTCCGGTAATTATTCTAACTAGAAAGACAGAAAATGACTTACATGCAAAGGCGGCTTGATGAAGACCTATAGTTCTGTTTGAGGCATTGGATGAGAAATGGGTATCAAGACATATGCCTTTCACGATGATTTGACAAGGGACCGTGTTGTCGCATTCAATCCTGACGGACGAAAAATAACGGTTATATTATTTACAAAGTGACCTCCCTATATTCTACGCCAAAACCACCAAATTTCATCAAAATCGTTTCCACGGTTGAAGCGTGAAGTGGTGACTGACAGACAGACAAATTTTTTTTCGCATTTACAACATGCTACGGACGGACGGATAGACGTAGCGTTATATATATAGAGATCTCCTTCGTCTTCAATTACATAAAAGATGGATAACCCTCTCCGGTACCTATTCCAACTAGAAAGACAGAAAATTACTTACATGCAAAGGCGGCTTGATGAAGATCTATAGTTCTGTTTGAGGCATTGGATGAGAAATGGGTATCAAGACATATGCCTTTCATGATGATTTGACAAGGGACCGTGTTGTGTCGCATTCAATCCTGACGGACGAAAAATAACGGTTATATTATTTACAAAGTGACCTCTCTATATTCTACGCCAAAATTTGGATAAAAGAGTAAGAATATTCTGTCGTAACCATGTGTATAGTATCATCGGGTACGCATATTCTGAGTCTACGCGGGACGAAGTCCGCGGGAAAAGGCTAGTAATGAATATATTCAAATGCCCCAAGAAGTGATATATATCTTTACTAACGATGTGACTCCATTATAATGTCGCCGCAAACTAGCAGCTACTTTTTTCCATTTTCGTTTTCCTCCCGACCACGTGTGTTTTCTGTAAGCGGTGCGGTTCGTCTTTGGTGGCATTGATAAAATTGATCTGAAACAAAAAATACAACGCAAAATACCATGCACAGAGAGATACTTAGATAAATGCAAAGTGAGAGGAAAATCAATTGAAAAATTGAATAAACGATGAGATAAATATATTCGATGCACTTTACCAGACGGTCGAGTTGCAAAAGAATGTTTCTTTTTTCTAATTAGGTACGTTCCGTTTTAGCTACGTTCCGAATCGCGCTGTTTTGTCTCTCGCGAGTCGACTTTCAAGCGCGCTGAGCGCGATTCGGAACGCAGCTTATGAACCATACGTATTTTTTTTTCTAATTACGTTCCGTTTTGCACGCCGTTCTATGATTTATAACTGAATTGAGAAAATACGTAGTTAGTATCTAAACATTATCATTACCCAAAACAATTTGATTTTGTGAAATGACACTTTTTAAATGAAAAATTGTTTGTATATATCTAGGTAGGTACCTACTATTATTATGCATATGATCGGTAACTTCGCAGCATAGATATGTTCAGGTCAGCCTAGCTTCTATAATACAGGTTTTCTATGCTCGTGTGAGCGAGTTCGAATCTGGTCAGTTTACTTTTGTTTTTCGTTTTTCATTCTTTAGTAGGTACCCTAGCCTATACGGCCCTACAACTAGGCACAAATATTTTTTATAGACTAATAAAAATGCCCTGAGCAGAGCTCGATCGCCCAGTTATAAGTAAATATATTTTTATTTCTTAGAGAAATGAATAAAATACTTACAATAGATATGATATATTTTTTCTAGCTGTCTTCTGACATGTTATTACACGTTTTTATATCTGATCATTCTAAACAACAAAATACTTGTACAGGTACTTACCTATTTCGTTCAATCATTTTCCAACTCATAAAACGCCACCAACTACCGGCGTGCTA